>OOIL02006581.1:87548-97616 GCA_900332095.2 Cuscuta campestris
TTGGGGTTTTGATTCTTGGTTTGGGGCTTGTTTTGGGGTATATCCTGCGCTGGGGTTTGCCTTTTTTGTTTTTCCTGGTTTTTTGGTATGGTTATGGTTACATTTTAGGTTGAGCTTTGGATTTGGGTCTGGTCTTTTCTAGGTGGCGGCCATTTGTTCATCTACTATAATTTCACGTATGTTTCCATGTATACACATGAGTCTGATTCTTAGTTGTACTTACTCGTTGGAACAACGAATGAAATTACCCAAATAGGGGTATGGGGACACCAAACTCCTAGATGTGTTTTACCAAATTGGGGACACTAAAGTCCCATATATTCTAACAGGAAAAGCATATTTCTTCGAGGGTACCTAACTCTTTTCCCATTTATTCAGCATAAAAAGATACACGGTATCAAAGAAAAATCTTCAAATTATGGCTGAAAAATGAAATGCTGTGGTAGATTAACAATTGCTTCAAAGAGCTTCTCAACATCCCCACAGTGGCACAATCCCATAGAACGTGATCTGAAGGTAACCGTCCCTTAACTTTCACCTTTACTTTCAACGTTGTTGGGTTTTATCTATTTTATATCTGTATTATTAAACCATAATCCAATGGTTGCACCCCTATTATCAGGAGGTAACATGTAAATAATCATCATCACCTCGAGTCCATACAACACAACCGGGGCATAGCCCTATTAAATAAAAAGCGTTCAGGCCAATCAGTAATACAAACACAAAGTTAGGTAATTGAAAGTTTAAAACACAATTAAAGACGCAAGCTTCTGAGGTGGTTTCTAGGCTTAATAAAAAGCATTCATGCCAATCAGTAATACAAGCACAAAGTTAGCTAATTAAAAATTTAAAACACAAGTAAAGAAGCAATCTTCTGAGGTGGTTTATAGGCTTAACATTTGGGCATTTCCTTCCCAATACATTGAAAGTCCAGGCCTGTGGATAGCAGCCTTATCAGACCACTTGAAAGAGGCAGACTTCCGTTTGGCGCTGGAACAGGTTGGTTGACACGGCGTGAAGCATGCGTCGCTGCTACTGAGGCCTTTCGCTTCCCTGTTGGTGCACAAACTTACTACAAAAATGAAGTAGATTTCTAGGCAACTGGACTAAAGACACATTTTATTTTTGTGATAATTTTTGGGTACGTGATTTTATCCTTGAATATAAACTACATGTTCGTTCTTGCATCAATATAATGACGAGCCATTAGAATATTCTTTCTCTGCTATCAAACCAAATCCTGGGAAGGCACCTTCACGCTCAGAATATTCCTTGTTTTAAGTGCCATCAATCTATTTTCAAAAATTCCGGGAGTCTAGATTCGTATCAACCGCAAAATAGTGGGTGTTATTTTTTAGTAGAGTTGAATCTTTTTACTTGACTCTGAGTTTTCATATTTGCATACACTTTGTTTTTGTGTGTGGGGGGGGGGGAGGGGGGATATTTTTAGGCCTCTATTTAGTTTTATCTTTTTTCACTTTTGAGGGCTTTGGTTCTATCTTCCCTTTCCTTTGTACTTGATATTTGATCCATTTTCAAATGTCTTCACAATTCTCTTGTGTTTGTTATCTTACCTTTTGCTCGGAATCCTTCTTGACAGGTGATACGAAATGATGTTGGTGTGAAAACATGTAACCTTCTGATCCATCTAAGAAACACAATGTACACTGCAAAGTCATATAATTTTTGAAGGAATGAAAAAAACAAAAAACTCCACAACACATTATTTTTTTTAGTTTCCCTATGGAGGACGACCTTTCTTACCCTGAGGGACGAAACCCTAACCCCACAGCCACCCCCCAAGGTCGTTCACCTGCTTCAAAATCTCATATTATCCCAATCGAATCCCCTGATCTATTCCTTTTGCGGGCACTTATGCTTCGCACCTATTTATATGGTTGCTCGGACAGTGAGTCTTTTGGAACTAAGTGTCTTCTGTATCTGGTTTTTAAGGTTAAGTCGGACTTGCTGTTCTTGATGGAATTGGCTCAAGGAATCACCGGTTGTGATGCATTTAATGTTGTAGAAACCTGTATGCAGTTGTCCCATTTGGTTAGCAACATTTTCTACAAGATGCCCCTTTTAAAATCTGATGTTTTCCATCACAGTGGAATTACTTTCAACCTCCATTTCTTTTTCTTTTTTGAAGATTATTCTTACCTTAGAATAAAATAGATATAAAAATGATGAAAATGACAAAAATAACTAAAACAGTACAAATTAATCAAATAAATAATGTAATCAATAGAATTTAGAAAAAATTACCCAAAATAATCCTAACTTTACCCGGTTTTTCAAAAATAATCCCATTTTTCACTGTGATGCATAATAATCCCAACTTTATTGAAATTTGCCAATTTTGGGTCGCCGTTAAGTTTCTAACGGAGGGTTAACGGAAATACCCGTTTTGGACAACAAAATGAAAGTTGAGATTATTTTTGATGAATTTTTATTTTTTAATTTTTTTTGAAATTTTTATTTAAATTTTTTGAATTACTTTCAACCTCCATTTCTTTTTCTTTTTTAAAAATTATTCTTACCTTATAAAAAAATAGATATAAAAATAATGAAAATGACAAAAATAACTAAAACAGTACAAATTAATCAAATAAATAATTTAATCAATAGAAATTAAACAGAAACTGGTAAGAAATAAAATAAATATATACGGAGTGGTGGGTTTTAACATTTTACACACTATACGAAGTCTTAATATACTACTTATTTTTTAAAAGAACAAGCCGTCCGGTAAAATTGGAATTATTGTAGATAATTTTTTTCTAAAAAATAAGTAGTGATATGTTAATACTTTGTATAATACGTAAAATATTAAAACCCACCCGTATATTTTTATTTTACTCTTACCAATTTCAAGTTAGTTTCCATTGATTATCTTATTTATTTTATTATTTTTGTAATATATATATATATATATATATATATGTATGTATATATATGTATATATATGTATGTATATATATGTATATATATGTATATGTATGTATATATATGTATATATATGTATATATATATCTATATATATGTATATATATATATATATATATATATATATATATATATATCCCGGTTTGAACCACCAAAATCGGTGGGGCTACGTCCAGAGGTAACCGTAGCCAATTTATTAAGGAAAACAAGTATTACAACACGAGAATTGTGCTAAGTGCACAATCATCAATACATCCAAAAAAACAAGAAAACCAAATAGACTTAAAATGGCAAGGGGTACAAAAATACAAAAAGAAAGGGAGAAAGACGGTATAGTTCGTTCTCTGGACAGACGCATATTTCCCTGCATAAGCATCGTTGAAGATGACCCCTCCTTCGTTCTTCCCACTTCTGGCATTTCTTCTGGCCTTGCCTCGAGATTCATCTAGCAAAGGTAGGTAATGAATTCCCTTTTAGGCATATAGTTTGAAAACCCAGATTAAAAAGTTCGGGGTCCTTAATCATCCAACCTTTTCCTCTATTATTCCAACACCAATTCTGAATTGTGGATTTGATGTTTTTTAGAGCTATTCGAATTGTGAGGTTTCCCCTCATGTTTTTACTGGATGATCTTAAACCCGATTCAATCGAATGTTGTCTAATGGTAATTCCTTCTCTAATGTTTGGACCTTGGAGCAGGTTGATGAAGAAATTCCATATATTACTGCTAAGCTCACAATGCAACAAAGTGTGATTGGCCTTTGCCTCATTTCTTTTACAGAAGGGACATTGTGATGGCAAATGGAAACCAAGCTTCCTTGCTAAGTTTGGAAAGGGTAGGATTTCTTCCAGGACTTTCCATTGAAAGAGCCTAATATTGGGTATTTGTAATTTGTGCCATGCAAACTTGTAGCTTATTTGAGTAGAGCCAACCTTCCTGCATATATGGTACCCCTTCTTGAGTGTAAATTCCCCATCTTCCCATCTTACATTTTCATTAACAACCACTGAATGCTCCTCTGCTTGAGCTGCAATTTTACAGATTCTTTTCCAGATTGGAGAATCTGTTAGTCTTTCTTGGAAAGACTCTCTTTTGAAGTATTTTCCTCTAGTAAAATTGGCCCAGATAGAGTCATTTGTGTGTGCCTTCCACCACAGCTTCATGGAGTAGGCCTGTTGTATATCTCTCAAGTCACTTATTCCTAACCCTCCTTCATCCTTGGGCCTGCATAAGGACTCCCAATTCCTCTAATGATATTTAGGTTTTCCATTACTGTAACCCCGAAGGAAATTGGCCATTTCTTTGTGTAATTTGTTGATGATGGAGACTGGAAGGCTATGTACTGCCAGGTAGTGTAATGGAATAGAGGACAGAACATGTTTAATAAGTATAAGCCTTCCCATTGGAGTCAACATTTTGCTATACCAACTATTGATATAACGGTCAAAATGTTTCAGAATTTCATGACAATGTGCCTTTTTGAGCTTTCCCTTGCATATTGGCACTCCAAGGTATTTAAATGGAAATTTCTCATGTGTCATATTCAGAGCCTTTTCCATTTTCACTATAGTTGGTTGAGGTGTTTTCCTACCACCACAGAATCTGGATTTTCTGTAGTTAACTTCCTGCCCTGACCCTCTTGTGTAGTTGTTGAGAATTTGTTTGAACTTGAGTAGATTTCTGATCCCACCATTGAGGAAGATAATTAGGTCATCTGCATAAGCAAGATGACTCACCAGTATATTTCTTCCCGTGTTGTAGTTTTTCAGAATTTGTCTTTGAAAGCTGTGGATGATCATTCTAGAAAAATACCTCACTTGCAATGATGAAAAGGAGTGGGGACAGAGGATCCCCTTGTTTAACACCTCTTTTCATTTTAAAGAAACCAGTAGGGCAGCCATTAATTAGAATAGAGACATGGGTGGAAACCAGATTTTCAAGCAGCAGATCCTGAACCTTAGGGTTAAACCCAAATTTGTCCAAGACTCCTCCAAGGAAACTCCACTCAATTTTGTCAAAAGCCTTTGCCATATCCAGTTTGATTATCACTTTCCCTCCTTCACATTGTTTATCAATGTTGTGCAGCATTTCACTTGCCATAAGAACTTGATCATCAATCCCTTTTCCTTTTTGGTATGCAGACTGTTCCTTTGAGACCATCTTGGGTATTAGGACTTGTAGTCTAGAGGCCAAGATCCTAGTGTTAATTTTACTCATAAAAGTAGAAAGGGAGATTGGCCTAAAATCTGAGAAGAGATGACAGTTATCCTTCTTAGGGATTAGGGTTATGAAGGTGCTTCCAAATGCCTGTGGAACTGAAATCCCCAGGAAGAATTCTTGTGTGGCCTTGATCACATCCCCTTTTATAATCTCCCAGCAAGTTCTGAAAAAGTACCCATTGAACCCATCCGGTCCAGCTGCACTATTAGGGTTCAAGTCCCAAACTGCCTTCTTGATTTCTTCATTATCTAGAATCCTGGACATCATGTGATTATCTTCAGTGCTGATGGTAAGTGGGATATAGTGTTGGATGCTTTGGGCCTCAAATATGTTATGTTTGTTGAAAACTTCTGAAAAGTACTCCACAGCTGCTGTTTTAATGCCCTCTTCATGGTCAATAAGTTTTCCTGAAATATCTTTAATACTTCTGATCTTGAGTTTGGTCATTCTTCCCTTTACAAAGGAGTGAAAGAAGGAAGTGTTTTGGTCCCCATTCTCCATCCATAGAAGTTTGGCCTTCTGTTTCCAAAAAAGTGTCTCCCTATTAGTAGCTTCAATTAATTTAGCACCAGCTTCATTAGCAAGACTTCTTAGATTATCATCTGGATTAGCCTCATATGCTTCCTGGGCTTGCTGGGCTAATGTTTCAGCCTCCTTGACAGCTGCAAAAATGTCCCCAAATGTTCGTTTGCTCCAGGTTTTAAGAACAGCTTTAAGTCCTCTTAGCTTGTCAGAGAGACCCTTCATTCCCCCATACATAGGTTGACTTGTCCAGTACCTATCATATATATATATATATATATATATATATATATATATATATATATATATATATATATATATAAGATAAAAGATTAAGGCCTTGTTTGGAAAAAGCGTTTTCAATTAGCGTTTTGATAAAATATCAATTATGTAGACTAATTCGAAAAACGCTAACGCTAAAAGCTACCGTCAGATAGCCTTTTCTAAATGCTAATGCCAAACGAGACGTAAATGTTACTTGTTCCTTTTACTCGCTTGTTCTTCAAATAAACTTTCATTTTCCCTATCTTTGCACGTTTAAAAACTTTTTAAAATAAATTAGCGTTGGTTCCCCCACTTTTTCTTTTAAGGAATAAATATGGGGATACCGTTTCTCTTTTAAAAAATAAAAATGTTATCTAAATGGAGTATGCTACATGTACCCCAAGATTGGTAGTTTTCTACCCCATTTGTACACCAAAGGTATGCACCAACATTTCGATGGTTCACACTGATATAAAGTATTTGTGCGTTAACAAAAATTTACAATGACACAAAGTGTTGGTGCGTTAATAACAATTAGCATTACACTAGCACAAAATGTTAGTGCATCTCTACAGTGTACAAAATGAGGTACAAATTCTTAGGCTACAAATAACTTTATCCTATCTAAGTTGTCTTCTCGTTCTCTATTTACTGAATCAAACTTTATTTACATTGTTAGTCTATTTTCGTTAATATTTATTTGATAAAAAATAATCATGTCACCTCTACTTTCGTAGATATTTAGTTATACTAGTATTTAACCCGTGCAACGCACGGGGTGGAACAATTTATTTATTTTACTCAATTAATTTTTTGTTCTTAGTTAATGACAATAAATAAAGTAAATTATAATATTGAACTATAGAATTTAATGGGCGATATACCATAAATATGTGATATCCAAAATTCATATATATACAAAGCAAAAAGAACATGTAAAAGTATAATTTTAAATCCAAATCTTTTGAAAAACTTGAGGGTATACATTATTTTTTGTTTTGTTGCAAGAGTTACCGCTATCATCTAAAATACACTTTCAAATTTGTCTTTGTTTTCACTCTTTCAAATGTAATATAAAGTTGTCTGTGAGTAAATACTGATTTTGTAAAAAATAATCCAAAAAATGAAAATATTTAGCCTTAATTCTTATTGATAGTCATGGTAAAATATAAAGATATTTGAAATTGTCTTCTTTGAAACCTCAATGGTAATCCAAGATCAGACAGTACCAAATTAATCAACGGTAAAAAATTTGTTTCCTTAAAAAATAAAAAGGTATTAATACTATATTAATAAAAATTATTTGTAAAATAGAAGATAGTAAGTGTATTTTTCAGTATCTAAAACGTCAATACTATCTCTACCTTGATGTTCACCTACCACTTTTTTGTAATTGATTAAAAGTATTGTATATTTAGATATATAATCCTCAAAAATTATGGTAGAAATCTGGTTCAATTTATAAACTTAACAAATATATGAATTTACTCGTATAATCTAAACCAAGAAAAAATGTATATTAATCCGATATAGCAAAAAATCATCTTCAAAACTTGATACAAAAATTAAAGTAACAATATAGCATTGTATTGTATCCCAAAAAAATAAACCCAATATAAATCTAGGAATGGTCAAGAGCATCATGAGAGATTTAGGCAAAGTAAAGCATCTTTTTACATCCAATTTAAACTCAAAAATATCATTAACAATAACCTTAGATAAATGCATATAGTATGTTGTTCAGCCATCACTTGTTCTAAGATTTTGCTAGGATTTCCAGTATGCTCAAACTCTATATGAGTGTTTCTACCATGAAAAACTCTTTAGCAGGAAACAATCATAGTACTTGTATGAAATTGTTGGAAATCTAAACAAAGAAGCAACTGAAGATCATAATTGTAGTTCAAATGAACTTTTTATTGATTTCTCCAAGCAAACCTGTAAAAAATATCTCATGTAAGTGAAGAAGATTTACCTAGTCTAAAACATTTCACTCAAATTTATCAATGTGAAGATGATTTGATGTTTAAGAGCATACCTTCAAAATAACTCAATTATCAAAACCAAACAACAAAACGATAATCTAAAAAATCTTAAATATATCATGATGAAGAAAAATCATATCGCTGTTGTTCTATGATCGCGGTGAAGATACTTAGCTAAAAAAGAAAACTCACAAATCAAAAGTCCAGCATCAATGTATCATTTGCACACAAAATATCTCATTTAATGAAGACTTGCATAGTTTGTACAGTTCTAAATTTAGCAGATTTTGGCATAGGTCCAACGAAATGATTATGACTTAAATTTAGAGCACAATGCAGTGAAAAGTATGTCATCAAGCCTGAATTTCCTGAGAGAAGATTTAGAGCACAATGCGCTAATTGGGATGGATTAAAAAAAGAAATCATATTCTAACTCATATAGCTGGTATTACTTCTAGTGATCTACATTTCTCATTGAAAAACAAAATACAAAAAAACACATTCGAGGTGGAATGGTGAATCATGAATTGAACAACGGAGAAATAATATAATCCTTAACACAATCGAAACCAAAATTCTATAATAAAACACAACATGAATCAAGAACAGATCAATGAAGAGAAAATGAAATCTTTAACATATTTATAACCTAAATGTGTCAGTATTTATAAATCTAAGAAACTATAAATTGAATATTAACACAATTGAAACCAAAGTGTAAGAATCATTACCTTGCCGCCACTTTGAAAAGAAGACCTGTAGCCTTGATCGTCACCATCCACATTGAAAGAAGCAAAAGAAGATCTACGGGTGGTGTTGCTGGCTTAGATCGGTCAGCCGTAGTCTTCGACTATGCAAGCCATCGTCTTTGCCTGTGCAAAATATAATCACAGCCCCCTGGGCTCTCCATGTTCGAAAACAATAGCCCGATCAATGCCTAACGCAATAAAAATATACTATTTAGTGGATTAAAACCTTAGGCTTAACATTCCGATACTTGATTAATACGTACTGTAATAAATATGGGAACTTTGCTGGTTCTGAGTGGATTAGCACCAGTGGCTTTAGAGTGCTTAATGGATGCCCTGAGATCAATAACCCACATAAGCTTCTGGCACTGTTAAAGGTGGATGTGGGAGAGTTCGGGTTGCTGATAAAAAAGTCATAGATTATCTAAATACAGGTAGCTTGGTTTCTCCTTCAGAATATACTTAATATAGATCAATCAAGCGTAGCTGTTACTCATTTTGTATGTGTCCTTGTGCCAGATATAGCTACTGCACTTGATATTTGTGAATTGAGGTTTTCTTTGAGCACTGGTTTAGTTTCCATTCATGAGAACATTACAGAGTTTCTGTGTCGATTCACCAATATTTAATTTCAATTAGGGTATAGAGAGAATTATAAAAAATATTTCAAAAAGAGGAAGAGTAAAACCTTTGCTATTGTATGTACAGTGCATTCAACATCCGTGCTCGCAATTAATGGCTTCCCACCAATTTGTCCATGGTCGCTGAAGAAGTGAACAAAACCTAGAGAACTGGAAAAGAAGAGGGCTGCGTGAAGTCGCCGAAGAAGTGAAAAAAACCCTGATTTTGGCGAAGGAGAGGATTGCGGGAGTGCGTGAAGATCGAGCGAAGAAGTGAAAAAAACCTAGAGAAGACGCGTGTAAACATTACGTGTCAAAAAATTAAGCCTTAAAAAATGCCACCTGCCAGTTTTCTACATATTCAACTCTCAAATTTTATATTAAAGGACTATTATGATCCAGAAGAAATTCAAAATGTAAAGACTACTAACCTGAATAGGTACTTATAGCAATCTTATGACTTTAAAAAGAGTTCACAAATAAAGAATCCAAATAGTTCACAAATATATTTTGCATAGACAAAATTGAAGACAACACCCAGATTATATTTTCTGCAGCCAAAGAATCCAAAGACATTCATTAAACTTAATTGCTAGAACATGAACCAAAATTGACGTTACAACAGATGCCACAGAGAGAACGAATTTTACACCAATATTGAAATAAGTTGAATTGAAAACAACTCTAATTATAAATCATTATTCTAAACATGAAGATTAAATAGGGATAGAGGGAGTATTTTTGTACCCATAGATATC
>OOIL02006581.1:99972-136423 GCA_900332095.2 Cuscuta campestris
AAAATACGCATTCAATATCTCCCAAAAATTAAAAATTCATAATAATGCAAAATTAAGAACACATCATATTTTAAGACTCCAAAATTAGAGCATGAAGTATGACTTGACATTTAAAATGCAAAAGTAATATCTTTAAAAGTGAAAGTTTAATGACTAACTAATATGAGGTGGATTAAATGGATTAAAATAAATGAACTCACGTCTTCCTTTTGTGAAACACCTTTGATTTGTGAAATTAGCTACTCATAATATGAGAGTATCAATATGAAATTGATATGAAAAAATGAAAAAAAGAAGTGGATCTATGAAAAATACCTGCAAGTTTTTCATCTTCTTTTTTAGCAGCACACATCAATTCACAGCATCTCACAGCTCGGTTGAACCATCAAATCCTGTATTGCAACAGTAGGTTACCAAAGCATTAGTGTTTAAGAACGAAAGAAGTGAATAACTAAAACGCAGGCATTCGGTGTTCCAACATACCAAAGTAGATATGTGTTTAGAGGGGATTTTCATCTTTAGTTCAGCTCAGGGAAATGGCATAAGATAATAAAATAACAAAAACAACAACACCAACAACAACCCAATTTAATCTCATCCGAGTGGCATAAGATAATAAAATTGTCAAATTAAAAAAAAGCATAATGGTTAGAGATCCTTATATTTATGGGGCTAAAAGTGTATGCTATACACATGTGAATTAAAATCTTCAGCACCCAACCACCCAAATTTTAATAGATAAACAAAGCATAATCGCATTTTTATATCTTCATCATACCATAATCATAAATGTACTAATCAAGGAAATTCCAAAGAAAAATGTGGGAAAATTAAGTAGCAAAAATGAAGCCAAAGAACACCTATTCACACCCAAAGTTGCAACTCTAAATAAAATAGAAAAAGAACTATCCATATATAGTAGATGAAATTTTTTAAAAGAAAACATACAATCTCTGAATTCACTTAATGTTCACCCGGATTCAGTCATTTGCATCTCAACCTCATTGAAAAAAACAATAACTCAAGTAAACTCAGAGGAATTAAACAAAACGCAATACTATAAAAAAAACACATGAAGCATATATTAGTGTGCATTTCATAGATACTTGCATACCCAGAAGTGACGTATTCGAAGAGAAAGAGCAGATAGTGAACCCTACCAAGAGGTTTCAATTGGGAGAGAGCATCTGCATCACAAATCGGATACAATTATCATTCAATTAAATTCAAATCAAAATCAAATTGAGTAATTCAATTCATGCAAAACTCAACTCAAATTGAATTACGGAATCATTCAACTCCGCAGAAAATTACTCTACATGCACGTAAAAGGAATTTTTTTGGAAATAATAGCTTCTGAAATTGAATTTCCCAAAAAAACAAACAGAGATGGAAGATAAATCTTGAAAGAAATAATATTTTGGAAAGAAATGTAATATGAAGACCGGATTTTGCTCCACAATACATAAATACTCACAAAAAATTTGGGGAAAAAATACCTAATTTGAAGTCTTTCCTTGGCGAAGATGGAATGTTGATCTTGACCTGGATCGGCTATTCAGTCGGACGAAGATGGAAGATAAATCTTGAAAAAATCTTGGGAATTGCGGATTTCTAGTGACGAAGATGGAAAGGCGAGAAAGGGTTGCCCTGGAGATTCGGACGACGAAGAAGGTTCCGCTGGGAATTCCCTTTTTTCCTCCGCTTGGTAAACGCATAGAATAATGAAGCTTGGATGCTGATTTGTCAATAAAATAAACCCTCTTTAAGTATACGTATCAAAATTCTAAGCTATCAGCTCTCAAATATTCTATTAAAGGATTTTTTTAAAATGTATAAATTTTATTTTGAATTTCACACTCATTTTGCAATAAATTGAATTGAGTCAAATATCGTAAAACATAATAGGAAATTAGTTTTAGAATGAAAGGAATAACTTTGAAATTGTAGACTCATTACCTCTCACCAACTTTAACACTTTTTTTCAATTTTCGTGAAGTCAAATGATAAGTTTATTTGAAGACGGAAGAGTAAATAATCTTACCGTGTTTAATTTTACTCCGTATCTAATTTAGAAAATCCCCTAAATAAGAATAAAACATGTATCATATCTTCAAAATAGGAGTTCAAACTTAAACTCCTCTAAATAGGAGTAATTAATTAAATATATGTTTGAATCAATTGACTAATCAAGAACTACTAGAAAATGTTCAATTTGAATGAATAGATGTGAATAATGAGAGTGCAGTGGAAAAACCAGAGCTGAATCCGAAGAAAGACAAAACACCAACAAGACCTTCTTAGCTCACCATCTTCTATAGACTACTGCTATGCATTTTATGTATCCTTACAATATCCATCCAATCTTGTTTTAATTTATTAAGAAGGGACATTTAACCATTATCAATGGTCACCGCCGTATATATACGAAATGATGCCAAAGATTAATTTTTTTTTTGTATAATAAAAAAGGTAAAGAGGAGCATTAGTGAAGATTAATTGGTCTACCAATAAAATTTTCGTTGCATGCTTTTAGTGAGTTGTAGAAGACTCTTACATTTCAGGTATCTACTACACAATGTCATTATATTTGGTTTGTCATTATGTCATTGTGTAATATTGTTACATTATATATGAGCATATGTGGCATTATATATGGGCATGTATGGTATTATATATTGTCATATGTGACATTACATAGTGCCACATTATTATTTATTTCTTTGACACTTTATGGACTATTAATGTGACATTGTGGTGACGATGATGCAAATTGTGATGATAGTGTTGTTGATACTGGTATAGAGCGGTGATATCGTCGGTGGTGATAACAAAAAATATAATCAAAGGCGTCAATGGTAGGTTTCATTTGTAGCGGTGGGGTGGAGCAGAGGACGGTGGTGGTGGAGATTCAAGTGATAGTGGCAGGTATGTGGCGGTGACGGTGGCGGCGGCGGGCATCACCGTCGACGACGATTGCGGCAGTACAGTGGGCGTCGCTGTCGGTAGCATGTAGTTGTGAAATTAGTCAATTTTTTTTACTTTTGAACTTAGCCACCACTGGTACTGGCCGTAAATTCAGCGCGTGGGGATCATTTTTTTTACTACGTATTAATTAAGTTAAAATCTTTATTTTAACCTTTTATTAAAAATTAAAAAAAAGAAAGAAAAACTCAAAAACTTGACTGCAAAAAAAAAGTTGCATGGAGCGGGTAATCTCGCCGCTTAATATATTTGCATGCATCCGTGCATGTTCGGAGCATATTTTTGTTTTATGGAGTATTAATTATGTTAACTATTATAACTACTCCTACTTAGAGGAGTTTAAGTTTGAACTCTTATTTTGAGAATATGTCATATGTTTTACTCTTAGTTTGTTCCTTCTCCCTATCTAATTCTCCCTGATGCATTAAGAGAAATTCAACGGAGAAGATTACATGTAGATCACATAATTTTGGATTAACACAAAAAGGCACAATAATACGATTCCCTAAACGCTCTAAAGTCAAATGAAAACAAAACACTTTATTTTGTTACAGAGTATTTTATCGTTACTATTTTGGCCGGGCAGGCGGGCACGGGTGCTAATAAATTTAAACTATTTTTACATATCTTTTGGAACTAATCATCTTATTTTCCTATTTAGTCTAATAAACATATTTGTTTTATTTTTTACTGTCCTAATAAAGTAAAAAGTATATTTTGTTGTACAAAATATTTTTCTTTCCTCAAATTAAATTGAAAACACTCAATTTTTTTCATTTCAACGACTTTCTTAAACTCTGTAAAATCAAACCAAGGGACTAATTCGAGGTTGAAGGTTGTTTATTTTCAATTTAAAAAAGAAATACAAGTAATATGGATCCCGTAATATTTTGTATAGTTAGAAATTGGCCGATGGACATTATTGTACAGTTAGCAAAGGTAACGAATGCCAAGAGGGATGACTCGAGTTCAATTCAAAGGATCCCATAATATTTTGTATAGTATGATTGAATATATAATTGATATCACTATATTATTTTACTAAAAAATATTGAAACACCAAAATTCATGTGTAATTTTTAAGATTAATTGAAATTTGAGTAATTAATAAGTTTTTGAAAAAGTAATTATTTTTTTAGAAAAATGAATAAAAGGAATGGAAGAAAACAATTGAAAATGGAAGAATTAAAAAAAGGAAATAAGTATTCAATTCTTTTGGAATCCATATATTTTACATTAATTTTTTTGACATGCCGCAAATTTTTTTTATTTCCCTCCTCCCACATCACATATTACTTGTCAAAAAGTGACACCAGAGCTCCGCCAAATGTCGTGTTCTTGCAATTCAGAGTGTGCTTTTTACTCCCTCCGTCCCATAAAACCTTTCTCTTTTTTTTATCTGTCCCACAAAACACTTCTCAATTCTATTAAAAATTCACTTTACCCCTTACTTTTTCATACCCTAATTATCACATCATACCTTTTTACTAATAATCTATCCATCAAATCATACTTTTACCCATCATATTAAAAGACATTTTTAGAAATTCAATACCAAAATACACTTCTCTTAAATCCCTCATAAAAAGCAAAAAACTCCCATGTTTCACGGGACGTAGAGAGTATGTATTAAGGATTAAGGATAAGGATATAACGTTTTAACACACGTGCGATGCATTTCAATTAAATGATTTTTTTCCATGTAGTTTGTCTTAAATTTTTCTAGGCTTTGTTATTTTGGACTTTAACTCTTAAAATCTGTTGGTTGGAAGAAAAATATTTTTCCAAAAAATCTAAGTCACATTTCTTATGTTTGGTTACATAAGTTGTATGAAATCATTTTTGAGAAAACTATTATCTCTCCGAAATTGAAAAATAAGTTTGGTTTGCTTTGGACGGAAAATCCTTTTCTTTAGGCTTTTTTCACAGAAGATACCTAAACTTTGAAGATTGTAACAAAAAGGTACCTCATCTTACGTTTGTAACAAAAAGGTACCCCATCTTTTAAATTTATAACAAAATCATACCCCTTCATCGAAATTGATACAATCCGGCAAATTTTTGATGAGGTGGCATCCATGTTGGCTTTCTCTTTCCTACGTGTTAATTATACATTCTCTTCTTAGTAATTTTTTTCTTAAAAGTTTTAGAACAATATTTTTATGTCCAATAAATAACAAAAAGAACATGTTTCTTTATGAAAATATAAGATTCATTTAAATAAAAGTGTTCATGTATTAAAATTTTTAAAATAACAATTAATTCTTTGCAAATAAGTTTCTTTTTATTATATTTGGAGAATATAATTTTTTTAAATAAATTCCATTAAAAAAATAAATAAGTTTCTTTGATAGGGAATGCATAATCCCCTCTTTAATGTAATTTATTTCTTTATTTAAAAAAAAGAAATTGTGCTTTTATAATCCATGTTTAGAAATAAATTTAAAAAAAGAAATTATACATATAAATAAATTATATACTCCCTCCGTTCTCAAAAAGAGTTTCTACTTTGAAAAAGTGGAAAAATAAAAAAGTGTTAAATTGTAGTTGACTTCCAATTTTGCCCTTGATGTGATGGGTAAAAGTAAGATGTGATGAGTAGATTATTAGAGAAAAAGTATGATGTGATAGGTAGGGTATTAAAAAGTAAGGATAAAAGTGGTTTTTTAATAGAAAGTGGAAGTGTTTTGTTGGAAGTGAAAAAAAATGAAAGAGGAAGTGTTTTTGAGAACGGAGGGAGTATATAAGTTTAGAAAAAGTTTAAAAGAAATATTTAAAAAGAAATAGAATTTTGAACAATAAAGTATAGACTTATACTTTATATATATAAGTTTCTTTATTTAAAAAAGAAATAAATTGCATTAAAGAGGGGATGATGCATTCCCCATCAAAGAAACTTATTTATTTTTTAATGAAAATTATTTATTTTTATTAATAAAAAATTATATTCTCCAAATATAATAAAAAGAAACTTATTTGCAAAGAATTAATTGTTATTTTAAAAATTTTAATACATGAACAATTTTATTTAAATCAATATTATATTTTCATAAAGAAACATGTTCTTTTTGTTATGTATTGAACATATAAATATTGTTCTAAATTTTTTAAGAAAAAAAATATTAAAAAGAGAAGGTATAATTAACACGTAGGAGAGAGAAAGCCAACATGGATGCCACCTCATCAAAAATTCACCGGATTGTATCAATTCCAATGAAAAGGTATGATTTTGTTATATGTTTAAAAGATGAGATACCTTTTTGTTACAAACGTAAGATGGGGTACCCTTTTGTTGCAACCTTCAAAGTTGGGGTACCTTGTATGAAAATAAGCCTTTTCTTTACTCACTCCTCGAATTGTCTAATCTCAAATACTCCCTCCGTCCCTAAATATTTGTCACACTTTCCTTTTTTATCCGTCCCAAAAAATTCACCACACTTTTAATAATGGAAAGTAAATTAGTGTGTTAAGACTATTATACCCCTGCTTTTTGAGAATGATGTGATGTTAAGTTTAATTAAATACTCCCCCTTTCTCCCATATTTTTTGCCTTTGCTGTTTTCTTTTGTACGGGTGGGTGGGGGTATTCTTGGAAAAAAAATACTTTTTACCTACTTTCTAAAAGTATGTGCAAGTCAAAGTGTTGTGATTAAATAGGGACGGAGGGAGTACAAAACAATGAACCCTGCAGTCCCCCCACTTCCCCAAACTCTAAAGAATCCTTTGATATAAAATTTGAGAGTTAATGATCTAGAAATTTGACACGTGGCACTTTCAGAATTCTATTATTGAGACACGTGTACACGCTTCCTTTTAGACTTTTCACCGATTGTTTCACCGAAGGAAGGAAAGTATTGAATTGCTTCTTCCCCAAAATTAAGCAGTTTTTACGCATCCCTTCTTCGCTGGTCTTCTCCAAGGAAACTCTTGAATATTTGGCCGATCTTTGCTGTCGATTACATCTTCTCTTCTTCATCTAAGGAAAGTCGATATGTGCTCTTGATCTTCTCTTATAATTTTCTTCTCTTTTCAACCAAAACCAATAGCGAAACAACTCCGAATTTGAATCTTTGGGAACAAGAAAGGTAATTTAATTCCACATTAATTGATTTGATTTTCTAGAATTCTTAGGGTTTATAGTTCTTGATGATCTTTAACCGATTCGATATATTTGCTTCTATTCCCAAATTTTTAGGATTTTTGTATCTTTTCAATTGAAACCAATGGCAAAACAACTCTGGATTTGAATTTTGAAGTTTTGGGAACGAGAAAGTCAATGCAATTCTATATTTTTTGGGAACAAAAAAACTCATTTTTTGTTAAATCTAAAGCCCTAAAGTGATCTGATATCATTCTCTAGAATTTAGCTTTACTATATTCAAAATTTTTGCCTCAATTACTTATTTCTACAAATTCAATTGTACTCAAATAAAATTAACAACTTCATTATCAATATTCAGACAAATTTCGTACTGTTTTGGATGTGCTTGAATATATAAAGAAAATGTATATATGTTTTCTCCTCTATATAAATATAAATTATTTATGTGATTCAAATTTATAATTCTTTTACAACTCAATGGTGTAGCCGTGGATGACTCAAACCTATGATCTATGCACGTCAATTTATTCTCATATNATAAGGTGTGGCATACCAATGTAACTAAAGTATCATATAAATGACAAACATTCAGGTATCTTAGTTTTGAAGATTCACCATATAATTTTATTTGAATTTAACTTTTTTTTTAATTAATAGGGACTATAATCTATGTCTCACTATTTAAGTCTCATACCATATTTGGTCATGTAGTTTACCTTCATGCTAATGTTATTCGACATCATATTTTATAACATCAATATCAACCACACAATTTTTTAAAATATTTGTATGTGTTACTTCTCATGACCTATAAACACTGGGTAAGGAGAATATTATTTATTTTGTTGTATATGTAGTATTTTATTCATTTATGTTTGTATCATATCTCTAATTGGTTGAATTTTATGGCAAACAGTTTGTTGGCCACTATAGCTTTGAACGAAGGCGGATGAACGGCAATGACCAAGGTCGGACAGAGCTGCTCTAGGTTTTTTTCCTTTCTGATGCTCAAATTATAATTTAGGGTTCCACTAATTATTGGTTTCGAACATGCAATCCGATAATTTTTTCACCAATATTTATCATATATTGCTTCGTATTTTCATTCTGCAATTACACTACTGATCAGTCATTGCTTTAGAATTTAAAAGTTTTCATCATAAAAGAGCATTTTCGGTTTTTAATAAACACAGAGAAAGATATTGTCCAGATGGACTTTGAAGATGAACAAATCAATTCTTTTCAGTAGATGGTTACATGCAACAACATACTTGCGCAGTTTGTTGAGAAAATAACAACAAAAACAAGTAAGTTCCCAAAAGTGGAGTTTGGTGAGGGTAGAACTAAGAAGTATGCAAACCTTACCCTTACCTACAATCCCACAAAGGCAATTTCAAAAAGACCTTCCGCTCGGGTTAGAAAAAATGTCAAAAGGAGAACAAAAGGGAAAAACTACTACATAACAAAAGGGAAAAACAACTACATAAAAGAGAAGAGGTGAGAGGATAGCAACACATAAAAATGCAAAAATCTTACAAAGACACACCTAAATCTCTCCTATAACCCGGCTCGAAACTAAATTGCCTTCAAATAGTGAAACTTTAGTTGTTTGCTGAATCAAAATCCATGGGTTTGTTTGAATTGAAGAGAACACTCATCTTCTTGGAATTTTGATTATTTCTTGCGAGTATAGTGTTAGAGAGAAGATCAATTTTTATTGAAAATTTCACATATGCAATCCACCATATATTCTCTGTTGAATTTGTTTTGGAATCATATACTTCATATACTACGTATGTTCTTAAGAACAGTTGGCATTACATAGCAGTAAATACTCATCTCCAATCTGTAGAATTGCCAAGGCGGACTTAGAGTGAAAAAAAGTCGACTAACTACTCTGTATTCTTTTTTTGGTGAAAAATCTCTTTCCGTTTCTATTTCCACCTGGAGACCCATTAGACAGGTCAACCTTCCAGTTGCGTTTGTTAGACAAAATAATCACATAGGCTACCATTTTTGCCAGCTTCAGGCTTCTAATAGTTTCACTTCTCCAAATTACTCATGCTAATCAATTTATGGGTATTGCTTAAAATACTCTGTATATGGAAAACTTGAAAGTACATTTATCTACTTAATCCTACAAGTTGGTTTTCAGAGATGTAACACAACCTTTACGATACCCTATAAGAAGATGAATCCCTGTTTGTATTTCATGAGTGCAATTTAGTTTTATTAGAGATGTATACTTGGCATATTTATATTAGACAGGATCATGATGGGGTTGTAATGGGGTAAGGAGGAGTTCTGCGGTTGGGAGAACTCGAGCACAAAAAGGTATTTTTTCCCAATTATTTCTTAATTGCCCAAGCTGGTCATCTCAAAGAGCTCCAAGCCCAGCTTTGGTGTCTCAGTTAAAATTTGGAGGTCAGATTTTTATTAGATTTTCAGCTATTGGCATTCTCTTTCATTTTTTCTCCTTTATTTTCAAGTGTATTCTTACAAAAGAACTAAATATACACAACTATGTATTTTTCTTTCTTGCAGTTGCAGATAGACTATAAAGTCTCTAATCCTAATCTTTTAGGAGAAGGTGGTGCAGTAGAGAATGGACAAATTGGCTCTATTTGATAAATTTGCATTGGCAGGTTCATGGGCAAAGAGAATGGACTTAGACAATCAAAACCACCCACTCCACAGCCACCACAAAAACCAGCCATGGATCCCTGGGCAAAGTCCCGGCTCAGCAGGCAGTTTGCACCACCCAAAGAGGAGAAACGACCCAACTCCGAGAATTGAAAAAAGGTACATATCGAATGTTAAGAAGATTTTATATGCTTTCGTAGTTTTGGCCTACCATATTTGTTGCCTTTAATGTGAAGTTGATCTCAAGTGTGATATGTTAGTGGTTTTAGAATAAGGTTAATTTTTTTAAATTGGTTTTTTATGCAAAGCACCAAATACTTCCTAAATTTTCTCTACATAGGTATATGTGTGTATGTCTTCATTATGTGGCACTATGTTTTTGGGAAAACATCCGTTTGAGGACATATAACCTAAAGTACTTAAAAAAACTGCTATAGGTCATATAAAAAGAGTCAGCTAAAGGTCGATCCGTCATTGTTTGCTCCTTTTCTTGAAGTGAGTGTTGATTATAAAAAATGCTTTTTATAGATATAGGAAGTATTTGTGTTCAGTCTAAAAAACTGCCAATTGTCATTATTTTGTGATTTTTCATGTCCCATGGAAACAGAATGCTCTCAGAGTTCACATCATGTTATGTGATTCTTTATACATACACCCATAGTTATTAAAGGTGCTCGCCTCTCTCGCCTATGGCGCCTCAGGCGACCAGGCGAGCTCATAGCGCCTCAAGGAAGCCAGGCGAGGCGAGATCCCTAAGGTGCGCCTAAGGCGGTCGCCTTTCTCGCCCCAATCACTGCCTCAGGCCTTCGCCTAGCTCGCCTTTCTCGCCTCAATCACTGCCTTAAGGCTTTAAGATATACAATGCATAATATTTATTGCTATATATTACTCCATTATATATATATATATATATATATATATAGTATCAATATTATGTGTTTATACATACATACATATAGTAACATACTTTATACACACACACACACATACATATGTATGTATGTATGTATATATGTTCGCCATTTGACCGCCCGCCTCTCGCCACGCCTCTCGCCATAAAAAAGGTCCTCTCGCCCGCCCCTCGCCCCTCGCCATTAATAACTATGCATACACCAGACTAATGTAAACCAAAATAATAAGTCTGTAATCTTGATCGTACTTAATGGAATTTTTTAAACAGTAGAGAGTATATATTTTATAATTTGGTGATGCTGGATTAGTTTACGAACATTCAAGCACTCCACTTCATTAGTTTTCTCCCTTTTTTGCTAACTCTGAACATCACATATATATTGTCTTTTTTTTCTTTTCCACCTGAAATCTCCCTAGAGTTGTATAAGGCTAACAAATTTAATCAAGATGATCTTCGTGGATGAACATGTAAGCTAGAAAAGTTCATTTTTTGGGTAGTCTTGCTTTAAATTAATCATAGAGATGCCCGCAATAATTTTAAGAACAACAATATCAATTCCAAGATTAAAGTTTCTATTGTTTTATTCTATATAGTATATTGTCCTTTTTCTCTTTTCCACCTCAAATCTCCCTAGAGTTGTACAAGGCCAACAAATTTAATCGAGATGGTCTTCGTGGATGAACCGTACTACCGTATCAATTTCAAGATTAAAGTTTCTATTGTGTTATCCTGTAATTTTGTATACAGATTTAAAAATCTGTGCGAGACATTTATGTAAAAATTTGCTTGCGGATGTCAAAGATAAGCTCGAATTGTTTATTAACTTTAAGCTTAGGGGAACTACATTTTGTAATGAGAGGGATCTAATATTCTTTAGAAGTTTAATAGTTTTGGTATTGTTCTTGATATATATATTTGTTGTTTGAACTTTTTGTTTCCTTTTGAGTTCATACGGTAGTACGTTTCAAATAAGAAAAATTGTTTGCCCATGCATGTATCTGTGTACAGGGTGAAAACAGAAAAATTTATTACAGGCGTAGCTGGGCTTGGTATTGCTAGATTAGTTTATGAGCATTAAAGCACTCCAGTTTATTAGTGTTCTCCCTTCTTCCGCTGACTCAATATCACAGGGATATTGTCCTTTTTTCCACCTCAAATTCCCCTAGAGTTGTATAACACCAACAAATTCAATCGAGATGGTCTTCGTGGATGAACATTTTACTTTGAAAAGTTCATTTTTAGGTACTCTTGCATTAAATTAATTATAGAGATCCCTGCAACAATTTTAAGAACAACAATATCGATTTAAAGATTAACGTATTTATTGTTTTATTTTGTAACTGTGTATGCATATGTAAAAATCTGTGATAGACATTGATGTAAAGTATTTACTCTATGATGTCAAAGATACACTCAAATTGCTTATTAACTTAAAGCTTAAGGGAACTTACATTTTGTAATGACATGAGTCTTATGTATTTATTGTTTGAACTTTTTGTTTCTTTTTGAGTTTATTCGGTGTTATAGTTCCAATAACAAAATTGCTTGCTCATGTGAGTAACTCTCTATGGGGTGAAAGCAGAACATTATTTAGCTATAAAAGAGTAAATACTTTTGTTTATTCATAATCTTCTTAGTTTTATTTAAATGATAAGTTTTACATATTGAGCCTTATAAATTAGTTTTGTTTAATCCTCATCATAATGATGTAGCAACTTAGTACAAGTTCAAACTTAGGAAGTGACTAATTCATAAGAGATTAGTTTTGTTTATTCCTTTAAAATTATTCTTTTCCTTTCTACCAAATTCGTGAACCAAACATAGTGTAAATGTGTAAGTTTATCTTAAGTCGCTTCATGCCTTCATCATTTGTATCATCTTAAAAGAGTTTGCGCTTAGCATAGATATGAATCTAAAAAAGTGCATATTCTCTGTATTTTAATCATTTTAATGCACCTTTGATATATGAAGAGTTAATGTTTATGTTTTGTCACATGAAAAGATGGCGATCATTGGAGACAGTTGTCAAAATTCCAATGAATTGTAGGTGACATGAATCATTAGAAGCACTTTGTCATGTACTCTTTCAATTTCGTGACAAAATATTAATTGATATAGTATTATTTATTCTACTTTGTTGCTAATGTATATTATAAAAAAATCATGTTACAACTATAATTTCTCTAATTTGTAAAAATATTACATTGCAAAATATTTTTTGAATTGACAAAAAAATTGTTTAAACCCGTGCATTGCGCGGGTTAATATACTAGTGGACTTTATACTCCGTAACAGTATATAAAGAATAAAGTATTTGATATAAAAATGTTACCCCGGAGTACAAAATATCTTTCCTTTTAATTCAAATATCAACAATGTACTATTCTTAAAAAAATCTCTTCCTAAGAAATAATACTACCTCCGTTTCTCAAAAGAGTTTCTCTTTTGACCTTGGGGGAAAATAATGAAGTGATAAATTGTAGTTGATTTTCCAATTTTGTCCTTGATGTGATGGGTAAAAGTAAGATGTGATAGTTTAGTTATTAGTAAAAAAAGTATGATGTGATAGGTAGGGTATGAAAAAGTAGGGGTAAAAGTGGTTTTTTAATAGAAAGGGGAAGTGTTTTAAGAAAAACAAAAAAAATGAAAGAGGAAGGGTTTTAAGAAACGGAGGGAGTAGAAAATTGTTTTTTGATAAAAAGTTCCTACCAAACAATGAAAAACGTGGAGGGAAAATGATAGAATTTAGGATGGATTGAACAACTGGATTGGGTAATAAGACACTTGGGTTAAACCACATTAAAAGATTGAATCCAATCGATTAGTTAGTTCAACTTAAGGGTTTATATACCGGTTTATTTTCTCACACTTTTTCCGATGTGGAATACTCTTAACATTCCCCCTCGAGTGGACAACCGGGTCATTTTGAATCTAACTGGTTGATCACTTGCAAATGAACTCCCATTCCCTTGACTTTTTTTTGAGCGCCAACACCTAAAGGACCACGAGCCGCTGGGTATTGACTTCCAAACGAGCAATCGTGTTAAACGGGCTACAGACCGTTGGGTACATATTCCATACGGAATATTAGGCTAAAGACAAACGGGCCGCTAGGAATGAACGTCTAGATGGACACCTTGACAAACGAGGTGGGACAAAATATGCTCTGATACCATGTCATGATTGGTAATACTCTAACACGACCCCTCACGTGCAGGCGTGACCTCTTTTGGGCCTTCCACGTGAAACCTTAATTTTTCTAAATTGGGTGGCAGTGAGTTTCGAACTCGTAACCTCTTGGTCATCAAGGCTTTGATACCATGATAGAATTTAGGATTGATTGAACAACTGGATTGGGTAATAAGACACTTGGGTTGAACCACATTAAAAGATTGAATCCAATCGATTAGTTAGTTCAACTCAAGAGCTTATATACCGGTTTATTTTCTCACACTTTTTCCGATGTAGGATACTCTTAACAGAAAATAACGGTTTTGTATCCTTTTTTCATTTTTTTTCTATTTTTCTTTTATTTTATATCATTTTCTATTTTTTATTTTATTTAAAAAATAAAAATGTGTAAATCCAATTAGACAACGTCTATTACAATTCTGGTCTGATCTAAGTAAATTCAATTACACAAAATATTCGATGACACTAAAATCACCAGCCGATCATGTAGTAGATCTCTCTTCATTCTTCCACTTTCAAGTTTGTTCAATTTTTTAAAATTCAAATTTTGTTTTAATTAGAGTTTATATTGTTTCATTGTCTTGAGATTGATAGAAAATTTTATAAATGACTGAAATGAAAAATAGTGATAAAACAAGATTTTTAGCCGGCGATACTCGTTAAAATTGTGGTGGGTGGAATTTTTGAATATTATTAAAAAAAAAAATTTGGGTCACAACCATAACCGCTAACAGCACCACAAAATAGTAGACCGTTGGTCACTTGTCTGTGAAAATCGCAACCAAGTTGCCATCTCAATTTCACCTTCTCCGCCTGCTCTACGCCCACATCACAACCATCACTACTACTCCGTACAAAAAAAAGACTTTTTGAATTGGTTATTTTTTACTTTTTGAATCGGTTCCTTACTGATGCAAAAGGCAGCGATGCAATTGGTGCAAGTACTTTTTGCACCAGTTATTAAACCGATGCAAAAGACCTTTTATGCACTCAGATTTCACGCTATGGTAAAATTTTTTGCATCGGTTGTTTCTAAATAACTTATGCAAAAGCCTTTTTATTTATAAATTTTTAAAAAATTAAATAATTTTTGCATCGGTTATTTCCAAATAACTTATTCAAAAGCGTTTTATTTATTTTATTTAAAGAGCATTTGCATCGGTTATTTCAAAACAACCGATGCCAAAGCTATTTAATTTTTTATAATTTATAAATAAAAAAGTTTTTGCATCGGTTATTTTGAAACAATGGATGCAATTGATTTAAAAAAATTACGATGGAGTTCACAACCACAACCTCGATTACCTATCTTCTTCGAATTTTTCTTGTAATCATCTCAAAAAGTTCTTTAATACAACGAACAAGATCTTTAAACAAGATTTTCTTTGCAATTTTTCTTGTTGAGCAAATACATAGAACAAAAAAAAGATCTTTAATAAGCTAAACAACAAGATCTTTAATAAGCTCAGGCAACAATAGCAACACCAACAATAGCAACACCAAAAAGGGCTATGTGGTTCAACCCAAGTGTCTTATTACCCAATCCAGTTGTTCAATCCGTAAGTCCTTGCTCCCTGGCCCAACCCAATAGCCCTTTTTCTTTGTCCACAATATATCTTCTCATTCCATTTTTTAACAATTAAAATACCACAACTACCCCCACTTACTTTAATTATTACATCTCACCCACCTCATTTAATACACTCCACTCATTTTCATTAAGGATATTATGGTAAACTTTTACCTTTTTTCAACTCTTCTTAAAAACCACCAAAAGTCAAAATGAGAACATTATAGGGGGACGGAGAGAGTATCTACAAACTCCAAAAAAAACCCCCTTAATTGAATCTATATTTTAGGACAAATTGATGAAAGATACAACTTCGGATCGGAAGAGTAGATGTGTCTGAGTTGAGTTAATTTGTTAGGAATGCTAGATTAGAATGCTGAGTACGAAATAAAAGATTTATCTCAACTAATTAAAAATTTTAATTATGTTGAAAACTATTTACAAAATAAATGTTTTTGTAAGAATGACTAAAATATTTTTTTTAGTTAGGACAAAAACAAAAAATAACCTATTTTACAGAAATTAAAAACAAATCAAACCTTTTTTCAAAAAAAAGAGAGAAAGAATACCCCCACTAAAGCTAGAAGTCCAATTCCCCAAGTATGGATCACATCCAAAATTTTAAGAAAAAAATAAAGAGTTGACCTAGGTACACCAAGATGAGGTACTCCATTTGTATATTAAACTAACACAGACACACAGACACAAAATGTCAATGCTGCACAGACATTTTGTGTCTGTATTGACTTAGTGTACAAATGAGGTACTCCATGTTGTCTATCTCTAGCATTGTCTAAAAATTACTACCTCCGTTCTAGAAAGAATGTCACGGTTACTATTCTGGCATCTCGATAACTTTTGTTTGTTTACTCGTTTTGGTTGATTATTTGATAAAATAAAATATTATTATCGCATCTTGTTTTGTAGAACTTTTCATATATTTTTGAATGGTGTAATTTTTACTTTTTATTACTCTACCAATTTAAAATTAGAATAATTTTAAAAGAGATAATATTTTATAAATTGTTCGAAGTATTGCAAATAAATTGGGAGTAATGAATTTAGGGAGCGGTACGAGTCAACAAAAATAGGGAGTATGAATAGGCGTAGAAACAAATTAAAGCTACAAGTCCAATTTCCCAAGTAAATGGTAGCTACGCTTTTGTGCATAGATAGAATACATCAGCAGAGCCCTTTGCAAAAGTAGCATCAAAATTAAAGATCACTGCTGGCCTGGCCTGACCTGACCTGACCTGGCTACCCGCAGCAGCTCATCACATCCATCATTGAGAAATGATATCCCTTCCCCTTCCTTTTACTCCGTATATAGCTTAGCTTAGCCCATAGCTAGGGTTCCCTTTGTTGTTGCTTCTACATCTCAACTTGTCATCGATCAACATTTCCCTCCTTTCATCCCATTTTTACCCTTTTAATTTCTTCTTCAAACAGTACTGTGGAGCTGTGTGTGAGTCATTTTGTTCACATGCACCCTTGCTTCAAGTCATTAATCAAGAGAACGTACCCGCACGGGGAGCCCAAGTGGCGAGCACTTTGTGAAGTTTGGAGAATAACCAAGGATCGGAATCTGGCAGCGACTGATGTGGCGGCGACTACTTCTGAAAATGGGGGAGTCTCTGGTGCCCTGGGATATGGTCCAGCTAAGTGTTGTTCTTGGGGCGCGATTTCACCTTTTTGGAGAATTAATCAAGAGAACATTTCACGAAATTCATAAATCTATTATTGGTGGGTCTTATTAAGATCACAAAATAATTTTAAATTTTAAAAAAAGTAATGCCTTATTTCACTAAAAATCCTTCATCTTTCATTTTTGACGCTTTTACCAAAATAATTCTTTTTTATTAAAATAACTAATATATCTAAATAAAGTCATTGCAGTATACATCATCTATTTTGCATTGATATAATAAGTTGTTTAGGTGATTTATCTTTCTTTTTGATGCTAATAACTTAATTGAAAATTCAAATTACAAAATAAATCCAGAAGTCAAAACAGAAACTATTTTCATGAACGGAGGAAGTAAAAATTTATATTTACAAATGATACGATTATAATTTTGTAGTATTTTGTTTTTGACTATAACATTTCTCTTATATCAAACATTAAAATCACACTTTTGTCCAAGAAAAAAGAAGCTTTAAAGAGCACTATTTACATGTACGCCCTTCCTTCCATTGATTTCTTTGCATTATGTTTTATTGATTTTATATTTACATCATTTTATTTGAATATCAATGTAAAAAATTTGCTCCATACATACTAGGTACGTATTTAACATTTATATGTGCTCTCGTTCTTGAAAACACTTCCACCTTAATTTTTTGGGGGCATCCTATAAAACATTTATATTTCTACCTGAAATGTCTAAAATAAATCTCATTATGTAGTTTATTGCGGATAGAACTTATTTTGAAGGTATTTTAAACATTTTTGGTAAAGTAAAAATATTTTAAGGGGTGCACAAAAAAATTTGAGCAGAAGTGTTTTCAGGAATGGAAGGAGTACTATTTTATCACATTATAGATGAAAATATGCAAAGAAACATAAAAATAATTTGACAATAGCTACTACAAAGAATTTATAGAAAATGGATGAAATATCAAATATGTAAGTTGTGTACTTGTTGTGTATGTGGATACATGCTTCACCTTGTACACAGATCAGATCTTATCTAATCTCCCACCTCTGCAAACAATATCCCAAAACAGAAATTGCAGATCTCGCAAGAAACCGGGCCTAACCGGTCAAAATCAAGGTTTTATTTCCATGAAAGAAATTTGAAATGGTGATTATATTTCTTTGCAGATCTGATGAGCCTGATCTGGTACATTTATATGGAGAAGTTACATTTCATAGATTTGCTGAGGTATGTGGGTGTGAATTTTTTTTATAACATGTGAATGGAAAAATGAAACCCTAATTTACAAAAGATTTGGAATTGAAGACTACACCACAAAGAGAGCAATTATGAAACTTTTTACCCTTTTCTGCAAAAGTAAGTCAAAACCCATCATCATTACGCCAATCTGCAAGTGTCCACACCGTCTTCTTCTTCATACTCCGTTTTTTTCCTTTTACTTTTTACCTGACAACAAAATAAAGCAAAGAGTTGAAGAAAGTCTAAATTAAATCACTGAATTAGCTAAAACAATTTTTTTGTGCAAATCAAATAATTCTGAAATCTCCAAGCTCATCAGCAAGATCCATTGAAAGGGGTACGAAAATTGGGGGGAATGAAGCCTGGTCCGACGACACCAACAAACGATCTATGACCAAAACCCATAATCCAAATG
Source organism: Cuscuta campestris (assembly GCA_900332095.2). Taxonomy (NCBI): domain Eukaryota; kingdom Viridiplantae; phylum Streptophyta; class Magnoliopsida; order Solanales; family Convolvulaceae; genus Cuscuta; species Cuscuta campestris. The sequence continues at coordinate 118,690 of OOIL02006581.1, forward strand.
AATTCTGTTAAGAGAATTAGGATTATTTGAGGTTTTATACATAGTTGGTGGCCTCGAGCCAGACAACGTTCCCCTCAATATATATCATGAGTACAAAGCTAAGCTTTCATGGATCTTTTTCTTGTTGCGAGAGGAGAGAGAAACTTAAAGGAAAAAAAAAAGAAGAGGAATGGAGATAGAGGGATGGAGAAGAAGATAGAAATGAGAAAGTGTGAAGAGTGGAGATGAGAGAAAGAAGATAAATATAGGGGAGGAGAGAAGTGTAGTGAAATGAAAAGAGGAATAGGGAGTTATACGAAAAAGGACAAACAGGGTCATTAAAAGCTGGGCAGCAAACGCCATGCCCTGACCCGACCCCCCACCACTACAATCACTGCACCTTAATTGGTTCCGACCCAGAAATGACCACGCCCAAACCTAACCAAACCTAAGATCTCTCTTTCTACCTAAATTTCACCAGTAATTTTTTATAAGTTATGCTTGTTTGACCCCAATATTTGATAAGAAACACTAATTTTGAAGTAAAGTAATACTCATTCTCGCACAAAAATAAGTTTTCATTTTTGAAATAGCCTTATACTCATTCTGAAATAACGTAATACTCATTTTTAGACATTTATTTAATACTCACTCCCTTCTCAAAAACACCTTCTCTTTCATTTTTTCTACTTTTAACAAAACACTTCTACTTTCTACTAAAAACCATTTTTACCCTTACTTTTTCATACCCTACCTATCACATCATACTTTTTTTCTACTCCCTCCATCCCTAAATAGATTAGATTTTTTTCCTCTCTTCTCGATAACTTCAGTTTGTTTAAGTGATTTCTGATAAAATAAAATTTTCTTGTCACATCTTGTTTTGTAGAACTTTTGACGTAGTTTTTTAATATGTAATTTTTATATCTTTTTGATATACCAATTTGTAAATAAAATAATTTCAAAAAGTAGGAAATTTTTCTTCGTAACCCACAATATGTAATCTATTTAGGGACGGAGGGAGTAATAATCTATTCATCACATCTGTAACGCCCTACAAACCGGCCTAGTTTTAAATAAATAAACATTATTTATTTATTGAGACTCATTATTTTAAGTTAATAAATATTTAGATTTCGATCTCTTTAAATGGGTTTTAAAAGCTAATGTGTTTTAATATAAAAGATGTTTTAATAACGGACCTCTCAACATTAATTAAATGAATTAATTAATGATTGGGGTGGACCCGGAAGTTTGAAAATAAAGTTCTTATAAAAATTATTTGAACATGTCATTAAATTCATTTTGACTGTCTGTTTCCAAAAACGTAAACGGTATTCAATTCGGACCTGTTCGGAGGGAAAACTATGTACCATTCAGGTCAGATTTTACATAACGGAGTAGAATTTAGGGAATTAATTCCCCACTTAACTCTTCACACGCCATTCCTCTCCCTCCCACATTCATCCACCATTATTTGTCATCAATTGCCCATTAATCCTCATCATTACCCATCCCATATAATGACTCCTTCCTCTCTTCACTTTCCCCACCACACTTGTAACCCCCCAACCATTCACACCCTCACATCTCTCTCACTTATTTCCGGCCAAGGCAGCAGCAGCTCGGGGAGGAGTGCCGGCAAGTAGACGAAGGGGAAGGAGGGAGAGGGAAGGAAGGAAGGCTAGCGGGAAGCCATTCGTCGTTCGTTGTCCGATCATTAGCACCATTCGTTCATCTCGTTCCATCAATCCCTTCATTTAGAGGTGAGTAGTTGTCCCCTCTAATTCTAGAACATCAAGTTATAATCTATGTTGTTATATTCATAGGAATATCGTACGCAACCTACGTAGAATCTATGCATGTTCGTAGGTTAGCCATCAAAACGTTCACTACGTAAAAATCGTATATTGGCCTAGGAATCACTAGGAATATATTCATAAATGTTTACATTATTGTTCTAAAAAGAATCAAGGCGTTAAGTTCACAAAACGGATCAAAACGAAGCCAAAGTCAGTGGACTGTCTACGGGACGGTCGACCGCCGCTAAGGACGGTGGACCGTTTCCCTTGACCGTCCGTCGGCCACCACCGTGACGGTCGACCGCCGGCCACGACGGAAGACCGGGGTGGACCGTTGGTGATCCAGACCTCCATTACGCAGCCCACGGTCGACCGCCGGTAGGGTACGGTCGACCATTCCGCAGGCAGAATTTCGGGTAGTTTGTAGAACGAGCCCCACTGACCAGTTTGACCCAGAATCTGTTTGTAAGTTGCATGAAATGTTAATCTTCATTATGTATGTTATTTATTTGATATATTCATGGCGTTGACCAAAGGTAAAAATATCAAGCATTCATCATGTTCATTCTAGATGCATGTCCTAGGTTTTTATCATCATGTGCATAGCGCTGTAGGCAGGTCAGGCTTCCGTGCGCTTGCTACAGTGGGCCCGTCCAGGAACCCTCGGGATCCAACGGGTTTTCATCAAGTGGGCTTTGTGTACGTACATGGTAGTCAGGCTACGGCTACCACCTGGTTTTTGCTTGTTCACTTGCGACGTTTGTCGAGCCCGGGTCATTACCGGAGTGCAGGGGTGATCCTTTCAAGTGAGACTAAGTCAGGGGTGTCCCTAATCGCATAAGTCATGCATCAAGTCATCATGTATGTTCCATGTCACGTCAACATTTAGTGTGTTTGTCATCATCATGTATGTTCCCCATCATGTTCGTATTCAACGTGGTAGTACATCATTTTGTTATACATAATAGTATCCCAACAGGTGTAAATTAATCAGTTAATAACATGTGGTTATCTGTACGTTAGGTACAGGTATTAATATGTGTATGGCCATGTGGGTTATCACTTAATGTTCTTTTGTTAGATTGACTCCTCAGCTTATGCTGAGCGTGTAGTTGTTTTTGCTACACGCAGGTAGACAGGACGGTACAGGTGCTAACCCTAGAGGACAGTGATGGTGGGAAGATGGGCGGCGCATGGACGAGTTTAATAATTATAATCATTTGAATTAATTAATCATTTGGACATGAACCTATCAAATGTCGCTTTACTTATTTTGGACTTATTTATTTACTTCCGTTTTTACTCTGCATTATATCACTCACGTTTTGGGTTTAACTCCTAGCATTTATTACACCAATTAAACACAAACGTTTTCATAATAAATAGTCATTAATATCCCATCAATCGAACGTAACCGTTTTCTCATTAAAAATCATTAATGTTTTTGTAACGGACGGTTCTCGGACCGCCCATGTAACCCTACCGGTCCGTTGGGTCGCGGGTGAACCGGGTCCACGGAAGGCGGGTGTTACAACATCTTACTTTTACCATTACATCAAGGGTAAAATTGGAAGTCAACTAGAATTTAACATTTCCTTGTTTTTATGCTTTGTCAAAATAGGAGCTCTTTTTGAGAACGAAGGAAGTACAATTATAATATTCATCTACGAATAATGTAGTGTTCATTTTGAAACAAAGAAGTACTCATTTTCAAATAAAGTAGTGTAATTCTCAACTAACTTAAACCATTCATTTTAGTTAAGCCTCATAAATTTGCAACCCAATCTGTAACGCACATCTGCAATGTCTTCATAGTCGGACGTAGGGTTTGGACATTGGGGACTTCCCGATTTGTAATGCCGCCATTTTCACCACTATCACCTTTGCTGCTCTTGTAGATCTTCGCTTCTCCATCGTTTTAGCCACCATCGCTCCTCACGTTCTTTGCTGCTCCATTGTCTTTGCTGCTCCATCTGCTCCAGGTGGCTGTACCCAAAGATAAGTATAGCCGACTGAAAAAATATAATTTGCACCAGCATTTGAACCTCAAGGTTTAATCTTAGTCTTAGAGACGCTTTAGACATGGAACAGTCATGGGCGGATCCACATGGTGATTAATGGGGGCACTTGCCCCCAATGACTTTTAATTTTTTATAAATAAATACCCTAATTTTTTAAAAATATCATTTATGCCCCCACTAAAAAAATGAAATGCCCCCATTGATTTTTCCAAATCCCCACTTACAACATAAAAAAGGACAAAAATATTTTAAATCTCTAATTGAAAATTAGTTTTGGTAGTCCCGTCATGTATAATTTCTAAATTTAAAATTATTTATTTAGTAGGTTATAAATTATGCGTCGTAATTCATAATATTAAATTGCAATTTAACTGTATTTATGGCATTTTACATTAACTTTCACAAAAAAAAATTGAGAGTATTGCTCCTAAATAAACCCCGCCTTATTCATGCCCCCGGTCATTTCATTTTCTGGATCCGCCACTGGGAACCGTATCAAATATCTATAATGTCTGTGACAAATATCTGTAATGTCTGTGAGACTAAAGTTAAAAGTTAAAGTTAAAATGATAGAATTCTTATAACATTTTCTTTTTTTACTCGATCTTCTTTGGGGCGGACGTAACGCAAGTTTTTAAACGGGAGGTACTATACAAAAAAGTGTTGTTATCCATTTCGGCTCTTACACATTGTTTGGATAAAAAGAGAAAATGTGTGGAAAGAAAATAGATGGAAAGAAAATAGAGAAGAAAGAAAAAGAAGAGAAAATGAAAAGAAAATAAATGTTGTTTGGATAGGTAGAAAATAGGGAGAAAAGGTAGGAGGAAAGAAAATGTATTAAAATAAAAAGATAACTTTACCCTTATTCTATATGGAAAGTGAACATAGTGGAAGGTAAAAATGTCATTTCCAAACTTTTCTCTCCCTTTGGCCAATTTTCTCACCTCTAGAGAGGAGAAAACTTTTCACCTCTCCTTTTCCATTCTCTCTCCATTTTCTCCTCCAAACAAATACAAGAAAATTTTTTGGGAATTGTGTTTTCCTCTCAAGCCTTTTCTTTCCTTCTAATTTCACCTCATCCAAACACAAGCTTAGAAATAGGTTGAGTGAACGTTTGTGCTTTGCAAAAAGTCTTTGTTGGGATTTGGCACGAATTATTATTTTTTATTAATCCTCCATCTGTAAAAATTTTCCTCCTTTTATTATTTGTCTCAAAGTTTCTCTTTCTTTCTTCCTATTAAAAATCATTTTTTTCCATAATAATTCTTACTTTATTAATCGCATCATACTGATCTACTACTCTCCCCGTTTGGAAATACACTCTATTTTATTTTTTTTCTTTTTCACCAAAACACTCTCACTTTATTAAAAAATCAATTTTACACATATTTTTTTCTTACCCTACTTATAATGTCATATTTTTTCTCTAATAATATATCTATCACATCTTACTTTAAACCATCACATCAAAACAAAATTAGAAGTCAACTGTAATTTAACACTTTCTTATTTTGGCACTTGATCAAAATGAGAAGTGTTTTCAACATTGGAGCGAGTAATAATCTACTCATTACAGCTTACTTTATCCATCACATCAAAGATAATTTTGAATAGTCAACATAAAAATATTTTTTCTTTAAATTCCATAAAGGTCCAAATAAGGACATTTAGGGACAAAGGGAGTTTTTTTCAAACAAAATGTTCATCTAAGTAGTAAGTATTACACCCATTTTCAACTTTTGACCTCGAATTAGAAAACATATATGGTATATTAATTAGATAAAACAATATTTTTAAAATATTTTATAAAATAAGTCTAACAAAATTATGTTAGTATTGATAATAATTAAATATGAATTTTATTTAATTATCAATCAAAGTTTTGTCATTTTTATCATAAAAAGTCAAAACTAGATAAAATGTTTAGGAACGGAGGTAGCATTTGTTTAGCACCTTGATATAAAGCTCTAAATAAAATGGTATGGATCTTAAGTCCAATGAAACATTTTGCCACATTTTGCCCTAAACTCTTGAACTTGGGCATGAAGGACCCAAGGATGGGATTATCTTTTTTTTCCCTGTATACTTTACTCTCTTACTATTTCCCATCGTTGTATACTTTACTCTCTTACTCCTCCCCATTGCTGACGGATCCAAAAATTGAAATGAACGGGGACAATAGCTGGGTAGGAGTTCTGAGATTGCACCCCAAAAATTTTTAAAGGCACTTTTAAATTATATTGAAAATAAGTAAATTTTATACGAAATAAATTGAAAGTAAGTAAATCAAAATATTTCATAAATAGAAAAATAAAACAAAATATTTAAAAAGTTAGGGATGAGGAAGTATATCATTGTAATGCCCTGAAAATATGCCTATTATAATTAATTAATTATTAATTATTTAATTACTGAGAAGGATCCAAAAATAAGTGATTTATAAAGTTTGTTAATAAATAATGAAAATTATATCATTGTGTAGAATTTGACTGTCTGACCGCAATGGTTCAATCAGATCTTAATTTGGATAAAGTTTGACAAAAAAGTGTGCTTCGACTAGGACCAAATTGGTCCCAATCAGGGAGCGTGTAAATCTCCCAGAAGCTGATTTTCGCCGATTGAATATCGGCTAATTGGAATCCTGACTCAGCATCATCTGTCTTCTCCTCCATCATCTCCCTATACAAAAAGAGAACCCAAACTTCTTAATTCTTCACCATCCTTCACAATTTTTCCTTCTATTACTCAAAGCCTTCATTTAAGCTCGAGGTAAGACCTTAGATATATTTAGTGATTAGGTTGTTCATATTGATCGTTTCTACGTTCATAAACGCTCGTTTGGTTGAGTTTTATGTTTGGCATGTTTGAAAGAACAAGAATCATAAATCTTGAAATTGCTGTTAAAACTACAAACTAATGATACCAAAATGATCTATGAACCTTGGAGAATACTTATATATAGTTTAATTGAAATTTGGTGACTAAAAATGATATTTTTGAAAATGGACCCGAGTAAGAAGACGATAAACAGTGCACGGTGACATGCTACCGTCGGCACAGTAGCTAGGTACCCTTAGTACGCGAACTACCTACCGCTAAACGGTAGAGGTACTACCGTCAACAGCTGCTTCCTGGGCGGTACATGCCTACGGACGGTACTCGAGTATTGTGACACGGTACCGAGGTACCGTTACGCATACCGCCCATAACCCAAAATTTTCTAGAAAACCTGATTTTTGAACTATTATATACTATTTTTTATACGAATCAATTATGATCAATATAAAAATGAATTCTAGATATAAAAATGTTGTTTTGATCATCCAAGAACCTTATGTGATGTATGACGGTAAACTAGGGTGTTAGCACTCGATGCTAGGCCGCTATTTGTTATTGAATATTATGATGATCATTATTGATTTTTTTATGACCAGACTTTAATGAGTATTCTGATTAAAGTGATAATTATTCTGAATAAAGTAATAATTTTGAATGATTAAATCATGACTAAAAATGAATATATTGATGATTATGAAAATAATGTGTATTATTATGGGTACTCTTTAGGGGTGTAAACGGATATTAGTCGGATCGGATGTGCCATTACCAAATCCGTATCCGTTTATTTTTGTCGGATATCGAATTCAGATACGGATCTTGACGGATACTGAAAATCAAAACTGTATTCGCATCCGTCAGATATCGGTCGAATATCAAATATATTGTATCCGTTTCCAATTTTAAAATTAAATTAAACAATACTTTAATTTTAAATTAGAATAATGTCAAACTATTATTAAATTAACTATAATTTGTTATGGGATAATTATTTTTGTTGTTTTCATGATTTATGATATTCTATAGTAATTTCATATGATAAAAAGATATACACAGCACACATATACACATACTTTTATATGTCTGCACATATTTTTTTTTGTGTTTACACATTTATTTTGTATATAAAAATGTCTTATACTTTGAAATATCAATAGAGAAAAAAATATAAACATAAAAACATTAGGAAAAACTATATATAACGGATCAGATATTCGAATAAACGGTTATTTAAACGGATGCATATTCGGATCGGATTTTGAACGAATTGGATGTACAATTTCCAAATCCGTATCCGTTTAGTAATCGGATACGGAAAATATCCATTTAAACAGATGTGGATATTTCCTCTTTAAACGGATACGGATGCGGACGGTAAACAGCCTAGTACTCTTGAAGTTGAGTCTGGAGCTCCGCTTCTACTGCCCAGGCACTACCACCGCTGCTCAAATTCAATTGTCAACACTGTCGGGGGTCGAATGGTCGACAGAACAACGAGGAGCCATAACAGAGCCTTACTCCATCGTTTGAAGGTCGCCGAAGAAGATGGAGGAATCGCCAGGGTAGAACACCGTCATCCTTGCCACTGCCGGAGGTCATCGCCGAATTGAAGAATCGATTGCTTAGACCTTCCTGTCTCGGGAGGCTTGCCGGCGATTGGAGATCGTCAATCNCCCCCCCCCCCGGATGTCAAATTCGTCGACGCTGCTGATGGAGCTGCCAGCGCTGGGCGGTGGTTCTAATCTGTTGTCAAAGCTGTCGAGCTTGCTGTCCTCGCCCAAGCTGTCACCTTTGTTGAGTTGCTTGCGACGTCTCCGGTCACCGAGACAAGGGCTCGTCGGCGATTGGTGCTTATCGAGAATTTAAATCAAAGGGGACGAAGGCGGAAGGCGTCTCTCAATCCGGATCTTGCGAGAAACAGAGTATATATACTCTTGGAGTACTTTCCATTAGTCGGTTTAGTCGTTGTGCCCACGCCTTAGAGGGGGGGTGAATAAGGCGTTTTAAAATCTTTTCAGAGTTTAATAAAAACGGTGTTGGCAAATGCGGAAGCAATAACTAAAACGCAGAAATAAAAGCGTAAATAAAATGCACACCGATTTTATACTGGTTCGGGAAACCCTTACTCCAGTACCTCGAGGCTCCTCCTCAAGGATTTCCGAATCCACTAAGTCTCGGCCTCTTGAACTTCGTCAAAGCACCGCACTAGTTTTGGCAAACAACCCTTGCCAATAGGATTCACTCCGAGATTTCACCACGGCTATCTCGAACCGTTTACAATGAAGATTTAACGACTATCTTCTACCGTTCCCCCAAGGATTTCAAAGGCTATCCTTGAACCTTTACCCAAGGATTTATACGGCTATCCTTAACCGTTACAAAGTGAGAATTTAACGGCTATTCTCGACCGTAGGAAGGTGTGTTTGAAAAACACAAACAAGTGTTCTACACAACGGCTTGAATATAAAAATGAAGAACAAAATTTAGCCGGTGTAGAAGGAAAGTATACTCTCTCAAAAATACAATTCAAACTTATGAATATGAGAGTATATAACTAGAAACACAAGCTCAAAGTGTGTGTATAAAAATCAGGAATTTAAGGCTCTTAAAATAGCCAAAATATAGAAAATAATTAATAAAGGAGTGAACACACTTAGAGTATTAAATAAGGATGTTTGGAGCTTTGTTTCTTGAAGAAATATGAAGGATTAGGCTTATATTTATAGTGGAAGATGTTAATTAGCCGTTGGGAGGTGATTAGGGTTGATTTAATTCAAAATTGCAAATCAGGAAGAGTAACCCAACAGATCCGGTACCCTTCACGGTAGGGGTCAGTACCGTCCGGTACCTAGGTACTGTTACACGGTATAGGGGTACCGTGTAGGCGGTATACCCTACCGTCTGGGGTACCGTGCCACTCTCCTGAGTTTTTCAAAATTCCCGTAATCCTTCTTGTTTGAGTTTAAAACCTTTTAGATACTTGAAAATGTTTATGGGATGATTTTAAACATATTTTGTGAGTGCTTTTGAGCTTGTGAATATAGGTATATAAAGTCATATCCTTACATTGGTTTCTACCTAAATTCTACGCTAGTTTAGTGTTTCGACTTCATTCTTGAGAACCGAATCTTATATTGTTTGTTAACATCAAAACATGAGGCTTAGCAAACCAAGGCTAACATTCTCCCCCTTTTTGATGTTGACAAACAATATACTTCAAAGCGAGTTAGGTGAGAGTAAAATAATGATGGAAGCAAGCTCCCCCTAAGAATAAGCATATTGAATATACTCACTTTGAACTTTTCTTGTGTTTATTAAAATTTTGATTTTGATGCAAATAGTTACACAAGAATGCACTCAAGTCAAGTTGCATATGCACCACTTTGAAGTATACATCTTCTCCCCCTTTTGTCAAAATCAAAAAGGGTATTTTGAAAATTTTAACCATGTATAACTTCTTGAAACCCTCCCCCTATCAAAATGAATTTTTTAGGAAAAATGATAGTTTTGGAATCATTAGGCAAAAAGTGCATTTACAACGAAACTCACCTTAAAAATGAAAACTCCCCCTACAATGATGCAAGTTTAAAAAACTTTATTTTTTAGGGATTTTTGGGGATTATTTTCTAAAAATGCATGATTTAAAGATGAAAAAAATTATTTAATCATGCAAACCAAGGCTAAAGCAATTAAAAACATGTATGGGATAAGGTTTTATTTTTGAAAATAATTAAAACCAAACAAAATATCTTATCCCAAAAAGCAAGAAGAACTTACCTTGGCTTATGCCGCTCTTTCTTCGGATTTGAATATACTTCTTTCCTCTTCACACATTTCTTCCATTTGAGGAAATCCGTATATTTCATTCTCATTGCCTTCTCTTCATCTTCTTCATCATTTGACTCTTCCGAAGAGCTTGAGTCACTTGAATCATCACTTGATTCACTTGACTCTTCACTAGACGAGTCCTTTGATGCTTTGAAGGCATTCGTAAGCTTGGGATTCTCACGCATTTCTTCCTCTTTGATCTTTTTCAACAAAAGCTCGTAAGAATACAAGGAAGACCAAATGTGGGCGGTTTCAGCCTTATCACATTTGGGTAATAAATCCACTATACTACTACTATGCCATTCTTTAGGTAAAGAAAATAGAATTTTTGTATTAAGCTCGGAAGTAGTATACGTCTTACCCAACTTACTCAATTTATTGACAATCTCATTGAACCTTTTGTTCATGTCTTGGATTGTCTCACATGACCCTTTCTTGAAGGATTCATATTTGGAGTTCCCAAGGGCAATCATCGTTTGCTTAGTTGAGATGTCGCCTTCAGGAGTAGCTTGTAGCAATTCCCATACCTCCTTGGCCGTTTTGCATGAGCATACTCGTGCAAACTCGTCGGGGCCAAGAGAGCAATGGAGGATGTTGATTGCTTTTGCGTTCATGGATAGCTTCCTCTTGTCTTCCGAAGACAAACCTGCAAAATTACCACTACTCGGCACAAATGGCCCGTGAAGTATATTCAACCATAAATCAAAATCAATTGATTGAATGAAATATTCCATCCGCATTTTCCAATAGGAATAATTTTGGCCATTGAAAAACGGAGGGCGGTGGATGCTTTGGGAATCCATTTGGGCCATTTTTCAAAGAATTTGAAATTTAAAAAAAATTAGGGAAAATAAACTTTTTGATATTTTAAAATTCAAATTTAAAAAAGGACACAACAAGTGGATCTTTGTCGTAGATGCGGTTAAACACTTTTCACTACGAAACGGCTCTGATACCAATTGTTAGTCGGTTTAGTCGTTGTGCCCACGCCTTAGAAGGGGGGTGAATAAGGCGTTTTAAAATCTTTTCGGAGTTTAATAAAAACGGTGTTGGCAAATGCGGAAGCAATAACTAAAACGCAGAAATAAAAGCGTAAATAAAATGCACACCGATTTTATACTGGTTCGGGAAACCCCTACTCCAGTACCTCGAGGCTCCTCCTCAAGGATTTCTGAATCCACTAAGTCTCGGCCTCTTGAACTTCGTCAAAGCACCGCACTAGTTTTGGCAAACAACCCTTGCCAATAGGATTCACTCCGAGATTTCACCACGGCTATCTCGAACCGTTTACAATGAAGATTTAACGGCTATCTTCTACCGTTCCCCCAAGGATTTCAAAGGCTATCCTTGAACCTTTACCCAAGGATTTATACAGCTATTCTTAACCGTTACAACGTGAGAATTTAACGGCTATTCTCGACCGTAGGAAGGTGTGTTTGAAAAACACAAACAAGTGTTCTACACAACGGCTTGAATATAAAAATAAAGAACAAAATTTAGCCGGTGTAGAAGAAAAGTATACTCTCTCAAAAATACAATTCAAACTTATGAATATGAGAGTATATAATTAGAAACACAAGCTCAAACTGTGTGTATAAAAATCAGGAATTTAAGGCTCTTAAAATAGCCAAAATATAGAAAATAATTAATAAAGGAGTGAACACACTTAGAGTATTAAATAAGGATGTTTGGAGCTTTGTTTCTTGAAGAAATATGAAGGATTAGGCTTATGTTTATAGTGGAAGATGTTAATTAGCCGTTGGGAGGTGATTAGGGTTGATTTAATTCAAAATTGCAAATCAGGAACAGTAACCCAACAGATCCGGTACCCTTCACGGTAGGGGTCAGTACCGTCTGGTACCTAGGTACCGTTACACGATATAGGGGTACCGTGTAGGCGGTATACCCTACCGTCTGGGGTACCATGCCACTGTCCTGAGTTTTCCAAAATTCCCGTAATCCTTCTTGTTTGAGTTTAAAACCTTTTAGATATTTGAAAATGTTTATGGGATGATTTTAAACATATTTTGTGAGTGCTTTTGAGCTTGTGAATATAGGTATATAAAGTCATATCCTTACATTAGTTTCTACCTAAATTCTACGCTAGTTTAGTGTTTCGACTTCATTCTTGAGAACCGAATCTTAATGGATTCTTGTTGTACATGAAACACTTAAACAAACGTCAAGCTCTTATATTCTTTGTTAACATCAAAACATGAGGCTTAGCAAACCAAGGCTAACACTTTCCAGACCAACTTGCTCTAAATGGAGATCTGTTCGCGTCGTTAGATTCGATTCATCGATCCTTACCCAATTGTATAACTTTTATAACCAATCAATGCAACCAGCATTTACGAGTTTCACTTGGTCTGTTTTAATTCTATCAATTAATTAGTACCGATCAGTCTTTCACTTTAAATATTTACAAATATTATTAGATTAGTCTTGTTATATTGAGACGATTAGAATCTCCAAAGTATATATAATTCTTTAAAAGAATAGATTGTCATAAAAAAATAATTATTATTTATTTAATTATCGATTAACTTCTAAACAGATTCTTCAGGGCATTAGAGGGAGAGTGTCGTTTCTTGTTCTAAACCATTTCCAAAGTGTAGAAATATTATTTTTGATAAAATATATATTTTCTACAAAGTATAATATACATTATATATTATCCCAAAAAAATATAACCTTTATATTTATTATATTACTTTAGCCAATGCTAGCATATTGGTTAAGGTAGACTCCAGAGTTTGTCCATGTGTCGAAGTTAAAGGGCGGTCGTTTGCCCGGCTCCGTTCGTGCCTTCAAAGCCTCTCCCCTCTCTATGACAATTTTGCTTTTTCAGAAGATGTATAACTTTCTATCTTTTACTATGGTTTTCATACGAGTTTTTGAGATGGTAATCGTTTTAGGATATATAAAATTTTTGTATTTTTTGTTGTGCACCCTAGAACATTTTTGTGTTTCCTTTTTTATTTTATATGTATTTTAAATAAGGTAACTTCATTATAAGCAACATAATAATAATAATAATAATAATAATATTATTATTATTATTATTATTATTATTATTATTATAATTATTATTATTATGATTATTAAAAATGTATGTTCTTTTTAATTACCGTATACAACCAATTACCGTCTTCGAAAATTGAAATGAAAGCATTACCCTGAATAAAAAAACATTCTCACACTTTAAAGTATCAAAATTAAATTTACATTTTTGTTTCAATATATACTTCATAGGTATTTTAAATAAAGTAATTTCCTTATACACGTACGAAATATTGATGAGAGGTCATCATTTTTATATATATAAAATTGGTGGCAATAATAAGAATCTTAAATGTGTATACATTAATCCCCGTGGTTATCCGAAGCCACGTGGATGAAGAAGTCGTTATTCCAAAACTATCATTGACACCATCCGATACAAGAATTTCATTCAAGTTTCAAACATAATTCTTTGTGGTTACTTTGTACGCAATAACGATTAACAAGAGTCGGGGATAATCACTGAAACATGTTGGATTATTGTTATAGAAACTAGTATTCTAGGATTGAAAAATGATCTTAATTTGGAAATGTAAATATGACCCGTGTGCATTGCACGAATGTGATACTAGTTAAAAGAATTCAAATTGATGTTTTCTATCTCCAAAGTTTATAAATTTGAATATCCACTATTGAATACTCCCCCGTCCTGAAATGAATTATACTTACGCAAAATAAAGTAAAATATTAAATTATTTAAATACATTTTATTGAAAGATTGATGTCAAAATTAAAAAAACCCGCATATTTAAAAAATATATCAAAAGTTCTATTTCATTTGTCCTAAAATGATTTACTTTTTTTATTATTAGGGCATATCAACAACTTTTTTGTTGACATATTTTCATTGATCATTTAATAGAATAAAATATTTTCGATATATTGTGTAGTGTAAAACTATTGATGTAGGTTCTAAATATATATTTTGTATGTTTTTATTTCTATACGAATTTATAAATAAAATATTTTTAAAAAATAAATGATTTTGTGCATTGATCAAAAAGTGTAATTATTTAGGAACAAAGAAGGTACGAAACAAGAAGTGATAAAAATATTTTATTTTTTCTCAAATAATTAATAAAAATTTATAAAAAAATTCTTGTTATTTTTAAATAGCAAAGAGTTTAAATCATTGTAGGGAGAACGATATGATATTATTAAGTCATATTTAAAAAATAAAAAAGTTTAAGTCTTATATTGAAAAATGACTTATGTTTTAGTCTTATTCATTGCAAATTTTAACAAATGGGATAGGGTCACCGGTCATAGGGATTATTTCAAATAAGACTTCTAACAAAACCATGTGCTTCTCGCCGCTTGATTCGCTTAAAACCGACGACCGCCCGTAGACACTTCCGGGGTCTTGTTCCAGTCTTCCCGTTCAACCAGCACCTTCTTAAACCCCCTCTCCAATTGTTTCTTGATACGGAGTATTGCATCGAGAGCCCCAATTACCTGTCGTTTTCGCACCACAATCCCTACAATTTCGGTTTATATTTCGCCCGAAAAGATTAAAGATGTGCAGAGGCTTTCATCCTAACGGGGGAGATTGCGTAAACCTGCGAGCTTTTTACCTTCACATATCCTTGCTCTCCCCACCCAGAAAACCCCTGCCCGAAATCTTGACGCTCAATTACCCCCCGCGCATTGACGAGAGCCCGTTGGAGATAAGCGGCTCCGGTGTCCGATCCAATGCTCCCGGATTCCTATCGCTCCACCGCGTTCTCTCCGCCGGCACGGCAGTGTATGGGAGCAGGGAGAGAGTGAAAGCCGGCGAGGGTGCGAGGTTCGAACTATACGCAGGGGATTGCAAATTGATGAAGGGGATTTTCCGGAAAGACTGGGGAGGCGATTCTTGGAAACTGGAGTGCAAATTCGTGGTGTCCGAGGAGGAGAACAGTGGCCTGGGAATCAAAGGGGCGGAGGTGCGCGTGTGGCTGGAGGGAGACCCGGCGGAGCCGATCACGGAGAGGGTGGAGATGGCGCATACGCGTAGGACCGTGCGGCCGCGGTGTGAGAGGCTGGAGGAGATTCCGGAGGGAAGGGAAACTGAAAGTGAGGCTGAGGGGTGTTGCTGCGGTGAGGGAGAGGCAGAGGCCGTGATGGGCGGAAGAGAAGACTGTCTGGTGCCGGCGGTGGAGGGAGTGGGGTGGGCGGTGGACGCCGGAATTTGGATTCTTTGTTTTGGCGTGGGGTATTTGGTCAGTAGAGCTTCGCGGAAGAAGGTGATGAGAAGTCTGATGTCTTAACGAAAAATTCACACTTGATATAGCCATAGGATTAGGATTGTTGAGTGTGAGAAAATTTGTACAGTTACACTACTTCACTCTTTAGATTTAACATGAATTCACTATGTATATTCTTTTTCCACTTCATCTACTTTTAATACTCTTCCATCTCTATTTTGAATTTGGTAATATTTTTCCATAAATTTGTCCAAAATACCCTTCCACATTAATATCGACCCGTCATCCTTATCTTCTCGAAACATCCACCCTTGCCCTACCCCTCTTTCGCTCGAAAAAATCTTCTTCCTAATCTTCTACAATCAAGCAGTTGTGCTTCTTTTTTAATCTCCGGGTAGAGTCTGTTTCATATGTGTACGTAAGTGATTCAAAGGAACCATGCTGCTACTTTTGTATTCAAAGGTATGAGTCGATTTAGATCTAGATCTTAAAGGCGATTCTTGAGACAAGATGATTCAAAGGAACCATGCTGCTACTTTTGTATTCAAAGGTATGAGTCGATCTAGATCTAGATTTTAAAGGCGATTCTTGAGACAAGATGAAAAATAGGCATTGACGAATCTGGAGTCTATGGAGAAGACATAGGAAGAGAGAAGAGGAAGATTGTAGAAGATAAAGAGTAATGAGAGGATGTGAGATAGAGACGAAGAGGTAAGGCAACGGTGGATGTTCCAAGGAAGACGAGTGAATATATTTATGGGGAAGGGTATTTTGGACAATTTATGGATAAATGTTACCAAATTCAAATTTTATAATCTATTTTAAGACAAATAGATGAGGGAATATCGTAATCAAAACGAAGAGGGGGGAGTATAAAAATTCTCATAATTTGGATCTTGAGTGTAATTATGTTAAAAAAGAAGTTTTATACAGAGTATTAAGTACAGAATGTAATGATATAATGACCAACATTGTTAAGCTTGTGTCTGGTACACGAAATTAAAATTGAATAAGAATTCAATTTCTATGGAATTGAAGATATGAGGATTGGACATATGTTTCCATCACATATCATTAATGTCATGTTCTTTTGGGTTAGAGATTGAAAGAAATTTGTAAAAATTGGAAAAAACTGAAAAAAGTTGTAAAATATTGTAAGAATTAAAGTGTTAAAAAATTATTTAACTAAATGATCGCCTAAATAAATATGTAAAAAATTTTAATTTTAGATAAAAAGAATTTATCATTCTCTCTGTTTGAGGTGATATGTTATAAACATAGATATATAATGTTATTGTACATTTATCATATATAATATTTTTATTAAGCCGTTAAAAAACTAGAATAATTTGGAAAAAGTTAGAAATGAATTTTTCTAACACAAAAAAATATGACCTAAATGGACAATTGATGTTGCACCACATTTTAATAAAGGTTTAAGGCAATGCAATCTTATTATCTTCCATCTTTTGGCTAAATAGCACTGGTATCCCTTGTGATTTGCAAAATAAGTACCAATACTCCCGCTATTTTCAAAGCTCATTTTTAAAGTTCCTGGGGAGAAAGACCAAACTACGAGTAAAAGTTAGGTTATATTCTCAAATAGGAGCTAAAACTTAAACTCCTCTAAATAAGAGTAATCACTACAAGAAAATTGGTATTTCGGCGCACTTAAAATAGTTATTCGCCACACTTATAAATGTGGAAAAAATGATTTGCCACACATGCATAAGTGCAGCTATGTAAATGTGGGGAATTTTTTGCCGCACTTTTAGATAAGTGTGGCTAATGAATATATTAACCACACTTAGTATATGTGGCTAATATTTTATTTTGCAACACTTACATGTGTTCTTAAAACATCGCATAAACAAGTGCGGAGAATTTTGCTTATTTGAAAATAACAAAATTATATATATATATATATATATATATATATATATATATATATATATATATATATATATATATATATATAACAATTATTATTATTAGAAGAAGAAAAGTAAATTACAAG
>OOIL02006581.1:139651-197548 GCA_900332095.2 Cuscuta campestris
TAAACGACATTCTGAATACAGAAAGCTGAATTCACTGGTTTTAGATACGATTAATCAATTCAAGCTGAATTAACCCTAAAATGTTAAGATATTTTTTTGGTTAAACCTAAAAAATAGCATAAAAAATCAGAATCAAGAAGGTTTTCAATATAATGAAGTAAATCTGAAAACTACTCGCAGATTTTTAGTTCAACAGCATGATATCATCAAACAATCCAAATAAAATGAAGTATTTGCGTACGAATTTTAGCCTGAAGCAGCAAGAACAAAGGGGTCATACTGAATCATAATTGAAATCAAATTGAATGGAAGTAGTAGTAAAGAAGGGGGACTTATTCGATACCTGCGATTGCTTTTCCACTCAATTGATATGCTGATATGAACGAATGAATCTAGCCAAACGATAACGACGCGCACACTGCCTGAATTTGGAGCTGAACGAAAGGGGTAGATCTGAAAACCCAGGCTTTCCTCGAACGAAAAAGATCGAATTCACTTAGGTAGTCGGTGATGAGGAGAACAGATCCGATCCGGATGTGCGAGAACTAAGGCGCTGGAAATGAACTATACGGAGTATTTTTTTTACTTTTTAGGCGCTCGAAATGAAAAAGTGGGCGCTAATATTTCAGCGAATTTCTTGTCCAGACTTTTAAAGTTTTTTAAAGAGTAATACTGTATAATTTAAAATTTTCAATTTCTATGTTACGGAAAAAAGAATGAATAATGATGTATGTTTTTCTATAATTAGATATATTTATGTGATTTTCCACACTTTTTTATGCGGGTAAATAAATTCATCTTTTGCCACTCTTTTAAGTGTTGGTAATAATAAAGTGCTTAATTTTATTACCACACTTGGTCAAGTGCGGCGAGTTAAATGAGGCTAAAAGGCTCTTTTCTTGTAGTGAATTAATTAATTTTATCCTCAATTCTCTCTTCTCACACCCTCTTCTCCCATCCTTTGTTTTTTTCTTTTTCTTGCATGCGTGTGTATTTACACACTTTGGGGGGGGGGGGGCTGGGCCATCCTCAATGTACATTATGTTGACCAAATCCTTTGCCTATGTAAGATTAGTAGGGGTGGACACGGTACGATTCCGGGACGGTTCCGGTTCCGGAACTGCCGGTTCCGGTACCGCCACCCCTTGGTACCGGTACCGTGACCGGACCGGCCGGTACCGGTTCCGGTACCCGGACCGGCGGTTATGGTACCGGACCGGCCACCCCCAATTATTTTTTTTTGCTTTTTTATTAAATTTTGTGAAAAAAATAGCCTTAGCCTGAATTCCTCTTCTGTATCTCCGGCTCAATTCCTCTTCGCTCTTCTTATTGGACCGCTGGACAAAAAAAACGGTACCTGGGAAAATCAAGTCTAGTGGATAGCTGGGAAAATAAAAATAAAAGAAGCAGAAGGCCGAATAACAGAAGGCTGAGCAGAAATGCAGAATGCTGAAGAATTAATGACCGAAGGCTTGGAAAATCAAAAAAAAATACAAACGGTACCGGAACCGGTACCGTCGGTGCCGGTACCGAAAAATGGGTACCGGAACCGGTACCGTTGGGGGCGGTGCCGGTACCGGTTCCCCGGAACCGGAGATACGTGACGCCGGCGGTGACGGTAGCAGTACCGGCGGTACCGTCACTACAAGAATTTATCTGATCTGCAACGAAAATCTGCTACGGACACATATCCGTAGCAGATTTGCAACGAATTTGCAACGGAAAAATAATTTCTGGAAAAGAAACATTATTTGCCACGGATATACAATTTCCAAAGCCGATTTGCTACGGAATCTCCATCCAATGTATTTCCTAAATAACATAGGGTTATCCTCTTTTCTATCTACGTACGAAATGGGAAGCAAATATTAAAAAAAAACCTCTCTCTCGCCTAAACTCGCCCTTTTGGGCGATTTCGTTTCCGGCCACCATGGCCGGCGGCAGGCCAGGCACACGCTCCCATCGTCTTCCTGATGTCAAGACGATCACAAAGCACCCAAATATCACCGGAAACAGTGCTGGAATCCGGCGGGCCGAAGATGGCGGCTCCCCCTCCACGGCACACTTTGTTCCGGCCACTACATTCAGTGATGAAGCTCCAAACTCCTTCCAACAGATTCCTGACGTCAATACGAAGCCAACGCCACTGGAATCGAGAATTTTGGTTGCCGGAATCAGCAGATCGCCGTCGCGATCAGGCATGGTGGTTTCCGGTGGGTTGGAGCAAAATCCGGTCACCACCGATCAAATTGATGTCGAAGAGCACCACCAAATCCTTTCTGGCATCTCAGCGCACCTTAAGGAGTCCTCAATTGCAGCTTTTGATGGCGATTTGAAGAAACCCCCAAATTTGGATTCTAAGGTTTTTCCGAGCCTAAAATCTTCAATTCGTGCTGTTCAAGGCCAAATTGTGAAAAAAGAACTGGATATTCGTGATCCTCATGCAAAACCGGTTCGTTTGGCGTTGGTCCCGCCCGATTCTGCTCTGGTCAATTTCCCGGCGACGGTCACCGGAGCTCCGGCGGCGGCGGCGGCCACCGGCCAATTTCCAGAAACTCCAGCTCCTCCTCCTGATTCCAAAAAACATACTCCCAGCCTCGCGCAAGTAGTTTCGGCTTCCAATCGCATCAAAGTCCCTACTTCTATTACGGAGCTTCTTCCCGATCGTGAGGTCACCGTCTATCCGGGCATGCCCGCTTTCCGTTTTATGCAATCTGAGGTCAGCCAATTAGCTCTCATTGACAAATATATTTTGGTTGGCAAATTCTCTCATGGGCAACCCAAACTGGAGGTAATTAAGCATTATTTCTCTACTCATTATGTCTTTCGTGGATCTATTTCTGTTGGTTTAATGATTATTGTTTGCCCAATTATCAGACGTTTCTAAAATGAGTCCATTCGAAAATCGTGAGTTTATTGGATTGCAGTGTGCCACGTTCACCCTAGAGGTAATTGGATTGAAATAGAAAATACACTATTATATCACACGATCAATTGGAAACTTGCATACAATCACTACATGATACCTTTCAACTTGCAGCTAGTTGTTGACCTTAGTTAAATTGTTATACGAGTATTTCTTTGTGGTTAGTTTTCTTCCCTTTCCTCTTTGCTTCAATTAGTTAAGTTCTGCAGTGATGATTCCACTCGTGTGGGTCTCTCATCTTATATTCATAGCTGGATATATGTCATCTCTGTTTTGAAAAATCAAATGTGTTTTTTTGTTTTGTTTAACTTCAGGTAAAAATATTGTGCTTAAGGAACCAAGTGAACTAAAACTGATGACGATGATGTGATTACCATGCATGCTGTTGTACAGCTAGCTCAAATTAAAGCAAAGTCAGGTACTTTTAAGCATATCAAAAAACTACGGAGTACTTCCTAATAGTTTCTCGTTATTAATTAATTTCAAACTTTTGATTTGGGTAATTAATTGCAGTGATGTTTATGTTGTTGTTCTTACTGTTCTTAACGCTATTATTGTTACGTTGTTATTGCGTGTTATTAACTATCATATATTGCAGGCCCAATTCTTCTAACTGCGCGAGGAGGCTAGACAGAATGGGCTTAAAGCCACCGACAAGGAAATATGGTACTCGCTAGTCGATGGCCATAACGCGAAGAACTGCATTTGTGGAGTTGGTGACTACGAGCGGGAAATGAGGAAGATCAATCCGTCCTACAAACTTCGCCGTTCCAGCACTAGTAGCAGTAGCGCAACGGAGATGGTAGCACTTAAAGAGCAAAATCAAAGGTTGCAGGAACAAATTGATAGTCGAACCTCGAGCTTGTCGTTGACGATTCAGGAGGAGATAAGGAAGTTATATGGTGGTAACATTCCTACACGAGGCAATGATGATGGACCGGGAGGTGCACGGCAGCCTGGGATTTGTTGACACCTTTGACATTATTTGAAACTAACACTTTAATATTTAGTGTTTTTACAATATTATGAATTATGTTACATTTGCACGTGAAGTTTTCATTAATCTAGTTTTGAATTATGTATTTCGTATTAATATCTTGTTTAGAATTATGTGTGAAAATTGAATGTGTTTTGCCCTCGATTTTAATAGCTACGGCCAAAAAATAGCAAAAACTAGTGGTTGCGATCAGGCAGTCTGCGACAGAGTAGTACGTTGCTGATTTCGCTGCAGATCTGCAACAGTGTATAGACTTCCATTGCAGATTTTTTGGGTTGCAAAATTAGACGAATCCGTTGCAGGTCCGTTGCAGATCTGCCACGGAATTTCAAATTCTGCAATAGAAATTGTCCGTGGCAGATTGACAGTTTTCTTGTAGTGCGTTGCCGGTAGCGGTACTGTACCGGTACCGTGTCCAGGCCTAAAGATTAGGGTCTGGATGGCCATGCCCAAAATCCTCAAGGGGCACACCATTAACTATACATTCCAAGCTAGCTCTGAGCATGTCAACAAAAATAGGCTTCGCATAAGCACTAGTAACCGCATGCATTGCATCTAATTGAAGACGAACCTGAAATCAGGTGGCAGACCTTTGATGAGCGAAAAGTCAAATAACTACTGCATTAGCTCCAAATATTTCCCGACACACTGTAACATTTCCAACACCACCATTACACTCTGCACAGTCTCCGTCGCAGTGCCACAACAGCCACATTAACAACAACGAAGGTATAATTCCAAACATGGCCATATATAATGTAACATATGGTAATGCATAATGCCACTGATTATCATATAATGTCACATATGGTAATGCACGATGCTACAAATTATCATATATAATGTCACTGTTGCAAATTCAAAATGTCAAACAAATGAATAATGTCAAACTCAACCACTGACGTGCAATAAATCCAATAATATAACCAGTGACCGTCCACCATCTCACGGCTACCGTTATGGCAGCCGGATGAGCAACCGTCATTGACAATTGTTGGCCGTCATTTTCTGACATTGAATCGCTATCCGAAAGCATCCAAACAAAACTCAAGGTAAATAAAAACTCAATTAAATATCAATAGGGAACCCAAACAATTCTGAAAGTTTTAATAGTGTGAAATTGGGGTGGGGTGAGGTAGCAAATCTGAGAAGGTGCGGGCCAGGCGACGAATCTTAGGGTGTGGGGGTGCATGGTGGTGGCGATGGCACTATGAATCAGAAGTGGCAGCGGCTATGACACTACTATTAGGTGGCAGAGATGAAGATTGGAAAGGATCGAAGATCGTGGACGGCGGAAAAGATTGACTTTGGTCTTTGGAATAGGATCCGGCCAGGAAGAACTTGAGGTTGTGGGTTGATTTTATATTTTAATAATTTTTACTCCTATTTAGAGGATTTTATGTTTGAGGTCCTATTTTGAAGATTTGACATATGTTTTACTCCTATTTAGGGGGTTTTCTTAAGTTCCTATAGTTTCAAAATGTTGTACCCGTCACCCCTGATCATTTTCTGGCTATTTTTCCGGCGAAGAAGGGGGCGTTGGTGCATATTTTTTAAACCATAAGGGGTATTAGTGCCGATTTTTATTTCTCGCATATTTTTTGTTTTTTCTATTTTTTCCTTTTTGTTTAATTTATTAATAAAGGTTTTTCTAAAATTATTTTTATAACGTTTTTAAAATTTAAAATTATTTTTGTTTAAAAAAATTAACATGTAATGCATATGTACGTCTCAAATTAACAATTTTTTCTTGAAAAAAAGTAATTTTTTTGAGAACTTTTTTTTTGAGAACTTCAAAAAATGAGGAATAAAATAAGAAACATAATAATACAAAATTAAAAATGAATATCCTTTTTGGGTATCTTGTTTCTAAGGACTTTTTAAGAGTGTCCACTTTTTTTTATAAGACTTTTTTTTGCATATTTTAATTTTTTCATCTAGTTTTTCCATATTTTTATTTTTTTATTCTGGGGTTTTTAACTTTCTAAAAAATTATTCTAAGTAACAAAAAGTGAAAATGTTTAGTTCGAGATAGATGTAATGTATGTTAATTTTTTTATTTTTATTTTTATTTTAAACACAAAAAATTTTAAAATTTTTAAAACATTATAAAAAATTGAAAATGTATTTTAAACAAAATCTAGGAAAAAGAGATAGAAAATATTTAGAAAAGCGGAAGAATAATAGAAGAAAAGAAGAAATGAGGACGAATGCCCCCTATGGTTTAGGAATTGTGAAATTTGCACTAAATAGGACTAAAACATAATGACTTTCCTAATGTAGGACTTAAATTTTTTTATTCCCTAAATATGACTTAATAATAACCTTGTGGGAGGAATAATGTCCAGTAATGATAGACATTTAGTTGAATAATGACTACATGATAATGACCAAAGCTCCTATATTGGGAAATAAAAACATATGGTCCTATATTGGGAAAGTCATTATGTTTTAGTCCTATTTAGGTAAATTACTCTTAGGAATTATGCGTCATGTTAGCCTATGTAAATATTTTGTATATTATTTATTGTTAGTCTCTTCGTTTGTATCACTGCATCCTCGTTTGTATCACCGGTGAATGTTTATATTCAATTGCATCAATGAAATACCCGAACAGTTTTTACATCAAAATAGTTTACATGGTATCAGAGCTTCTTTCTTGGGATTTTCTAACCTAGTTTTGTCCGTCCGTGTTCCGATCGGCAATCCTTGTCTCTGTTTCGATCGGCTCTGTTGAGGTCGCCAAAAATCTTCGGCCGTCTCTGCTGAACAAATTTCGTCGGCCCTATTGCTGTGGTGAAGAACAAATTTCTTAGATTCAATTCAGCTATTTCTGAAGTTCGCCAGTCAAAGCCGATCGCAAGATTCAATTCATCATCAGAGGTCCGTCACTCTCGCGCTCGTCCGATAAGTCGCACGCTTCATCTTCCGGCGATCTGATTGTCCGATCTCTGGAGCTCGTCTGGTGAAGCTCGTCCAACAGTTGTGAAGTTTGTTTTGCCAAATTCGTTCATTTATTTCAGCCTATAGTGCGCCTATCCTCTTCCACTGTGTTCATCAATTTTGCAATTGTGTTTTGCCCAATCTGTTCATCAATTTGTGAAGCTCTTCCACTGTGTTGCTTTTCCTCTCTGTTCTCCACTGTGTTTTGTGGATATTTATGGCAGCCAGGATGAATGATGATAAGGTGGTCTTATTAATGTCTCTAATTGATTCTTTTGCATGCAACCAAACTAATGGTATGACTTCTAGCAGCCTTTGTGAGTGGTGAATTGATAGTGGTGCCTCGCATCATATGACAGGAATTTTATCACATTTATTTGATCTCAATGACATTTCTCCTCATTCCATTTGTCTTCCTGATGGATCTCATATTCAGGCTGTTAAAAAGGGAAATGTGCAACTTTCCCCTAGTTTGGTCCTTCATAATGTGTTATATGTACCAAACTTACAGTGTAATTTGATATCAGTTGGATGTCTCGTTCGTGAAACTACTTGTTGTGTAACTTTTAATGATCATTGTTGTGTAATACAGGACCGTGCGACGAAGATGGAGATTGGATATGGTGATTTGCGAAACGGTGTGTATGTTTTTGCTTCCCCTCCAGCATCAGCTCTCATAGCTAATATTGATCCGTTTGTTCTTCATCAACGGTTAGGACACCCATCCTCAGATGTTCTACCATTTCTTGGTTTAAATAAAACAAACTCAGTTGTCAAGAAGTTACAGACCTGTGAAATCTGTTTTTTGTCTAAACAAACTCGTTCCTCATTTTCCGTTAGTCATAATAAAGCTACTGTTGTTTTTGATTTAATTCATTGTGATTTATGGGGGCCATATTCTCCTTGTATATCATCTGGTGCACATTACTTTCTCACTATTGTTGATGATTTCTCTCGAGCTGTTTGGGTTTACCTCATCAAAACAAAAGGTGAGGTCACATCTTGTCTCAAGCGATTTTTTGCCATGATTCACACTCAATATTCCAAAACAATAAAAGTGGTACGGTCTGATAATGGTACTGAGTTTCTCAATACTTCTTTATGTCAATATTATGATTCTTTAAGTGTGTGCATTCAAACTTCTTGTGTAGGCACTCCACAGCAGAATGGCCGAGTCGAACGTAAACATCGTCACATATTAAATGTTGCTCGGTCCCTTATGTTTCAAGCTTCTCTTCCCATTGAATTTTGGGGAGAATGTGTCAAAACTGCTGTGTATCTTATCAACCGTACACCAACAAAGTTACTTGGGGGTAAGTCTCCGCTTGAGATCTTGTCATCTAAACCTCAAAGCTTGGGTCATCTTCGTGTCTTTGGTTGTTTATGTTTTGTTCGTCAAATGCCTAAACCCACAAATAAATTCTATCCCCGAAGTGTGAAATGTATGTTTGTCAGCTATCCTTACGGTACTAAAGGCTGGCGAGTATACAATCTTGAGACCCATCAATTTTTTCACACTCGTGATGTGTCCTTTGACGAAACACAATTTCCCTTCGCCATTCCCCCGTTGTCTACATCTCCTCAACCCATTTTAAATCCTTCTTCAGAAGACTTTCCAGTGCTTCCGTCATCCGAGTCCACAGTACCATCATCCCCACAACAAACAGTCGTATCTAGTTCTTCCCCAGTCTCGAGTCCTACCCCATCACCACCTCCATCTCCCTCGTCCTCCGTCTCCCCAGACAACAACCGCAGTAGCGCCCCTTCGGTACAAGCCACTTCTCCGCCACCCACTATCCAGTCGTTGCCTCCTCGTAACCGCCGCCTTCCGTCTCATCTCAACGATTATGTTCTTCATTCCGCAAAGACAGTCACTCTGTCTTCCTCATCATCTAGTTCATCTTCATCTGGTACTCGGTTTCCAATTACTAACTTTGTTCATTATAATAAGTTACATGACAGGTACAAAGGGTTTCTTGGTGCTATTGATGCTTCTCTAGTGCCTCGTACTTTTCGTGAGGCCGTTCAGTATGCTTCTTGGCGTGATGCCATGGCTCTGGAGTTCAACGCCTTGGAGCATAATCATACTTGGGACATTACAGATCTTCCACCGAATCGGAGGGCTCTAGGGTGTCAGTGGGTGTACAGGACCAAATATAAATCTGATGGTACCAAGGAACGAGACAAAGCTCGGCTAGTTGTGCTGGGTAATCATCAAGAGTTCGGTGTTGACTTTACTGATACTTTTGCCCCAGTAGCCAAATTAGCCACTGTTCGTGTTCTATTGTCTGTTGCCGTTGCTAGGGGTTGGCAGGTTGATCAATTGGATGTTAATAATGCCTTCTTGCATGGGGAACTTACCGATGAAATTTATATGAAGATTCCTCCAGGTTATACTCATCTTTACCCAGGGAAAGTATGCCGCCTTCGTAAGTCCCTCTATGGCCTTTGGCAATCCCCCCGCAATTGGTTTGCTAAGCTTCGTTTGGCGTTACGGCGTTATGGCTTCCGTCAAGCCCATGCTGATCATACTCTTTTTGTTTATCGTAGTGGTCCTGATATGCTGGTTGTTCTTGTTTACGTTGATGACATTCTTGTTGCAGGAAATAATTCTTCTCTATGCACTGCTTTCAAGAAATACTTGGATGAATGTTTTAATCTCAAGGATCTTGGTCCTGTCTCTTACTTTCTTGGTATCGAGTGTGCCCGTTCCCAGGCAGGGATGGTGTTAAATCAGCGGAAGTATGCTCTCGATATTCTTCAAGAGGCTAATTTGTCTGGTTGTAAGCCTGTTGACACCCCTCTGCCTAGCAACCACAACTTGTCTCGTTCTACAAGTGCTGAGCTACGTGACTCTACCAAATATCAACGTCTTGTGGGACGACTACTATATCTCACTATCACTCGTCCTGATATCTGTTATGCAGTACATGTCTTGTCACAGTTTATGCAGGCACCTCGTTTAGATCACTGGAATGCTGCCTTGCGTGTACTTCGCTATCTAAAGGGTCACCCCGGTCAGGGAATTTTGTTACGTCGCGATGGTGATCTTACTCTTACTGCTTTCTCAGATTCTGATTGGGCAAGTTGTCCGTTGACACGACGATCTGTGACTGGTTATTTCATCATGCTTGGCGGCTCTCCAATCTCTTGGCGTACTAAAAAGCAAAATACAGTTTCGCGATCTTCGGCTGAAGCTGAATATAGAGCAATGGCAAACGCATGTACAGAGATTCGCTGGCTACGTGGGCTTCTTGCTGCTTTGGATGTACCGTGTTATGCAACTCCGAAACTATACTGTGATAACAAATCTGCCTTGTTCATTGCTGCTAATCCGGTCTTTCATGAACGATCAAAACACATTGATATTGACTGTCACATCGTGCGTGAATGTATTCAGCGTAATCACGTTGTCACAGCTTATGTGCCAACACGTCTTCAGACAGCTGATATCTTCACAAAAGCTTTACCTGGTCCTCTGTTTCAGTCTCTCTTATCCAAGTTGGGCATTTTTGATATTCATGCTCCAACTTGAGGGGGAGTGTTAGCCTATGTAAATATTTTGTATATTATTTATTGTTAGTCTCTTCGTTTGTATCACCGCATCCTCGTTTGTATCACCGGTGAATGTTTATATTCACTTGCATCAATGAAATACTCGAACGGTTTTTACATCAAAATAGTTTACACGTCAATGCCCTCTCTTCGCTGGAAAATGGCCGAAAAATGTTCAGAGGGAGTGTGGGTGCAACGTATTGAAACCTCGGGAACTTTAGAATTAAGTTTTGAAAACATAGGGATATTGGTACCAATTTTTCAAAACACAGGGGACACCGGAGCTATTTGGCCCCCATCTTTTAAAAGAACTTTTGGAGTTTTGGGTATGATAGAGTTTATTATTAAAAGATAAGTGCTATTTCATCTTAGGTGTAATGAGCTTAGAATTAACTAGTGATGTACACATATTTTTATACACTCTTTAGATACTTTTTGAAGTAGTTTGAGTCCCAATTGACTTTGATTTTCACATTTAATTTTAAATTTTTGTTTTATTTATGTAGAACGGTGCTATGCTTGGTTGTATATGTTTTGCAGGTATTTTTAGAATATTTGAACGCAATAAAATTGATTGTAAGGACGGAAAATAAATCTTATAAGCTTGGGACCAAAATAAGTAGAGATTTAAAGAAAAGAAAAAAAAGCGATGCACACATACTTTATACAGTTTTTGGACAATTTTTGGCATAGTTTTGAGTCATACTTGAATTTAATTTTCATATTTTATTTTAATTTTCTATATTTTTTGTTAGAGTAGTCCTATGTTTGATTTTATATGTTTTGCAGGTATATTGAGGTCATTTGAACGCAATAAGATTAATTGTAAGGACGGAAAACAAACTTTGAAATTTAGGAGCAAAATAAATATAAAAAATTAGAAGAAAAAAATAAATAGATAATTGAACTCTCACCCTCATGAAAAAAGAAGTGAATCTCAGACCAGCCCGCCAAATACATCAAGAATACAAGAAAAAAATGACAAAATACCAACACGGCGCGAAGAATCAAACACAAGATTAATCGTGCAATTAGCAACTCCAATTTCATGTGCGCTACTATCCCATTGTAGAATTTTATGCTACTGTTTGTATATATTTCATATAAATAAACTTATCTATAAAACTTTGGGAGATGCAAGGGATACACTAAAAGTGTATTTCATTTGTTCCTCACCCCTTCCTTAACAATTCATTTTAATTTGATTTTTATTTAGTCTTTTTTTTTTTAATTTTTTTGTCATTTGTGTGGTTATGAAGGAGGTGGGAGACAATCGGGGTACACCTTTAGTGTACCCCTAGCATTTTCCATAAAACTTCTCTCTCTTATTCTTAAGGTTGAACTCCCCAATTTCAATTCTCTCCAATTCTGAATTTCTCTCTTCTCTCTAAAAATTCTCCACTTCCATTCTTCAAATAAACAAAAATCACCACATCTTAATCATTATTAATACCATCAATTAAAATTAGAGTTCAAGAACACATCTTCCATTTTTGTAAGACATTAATGATTGTAATAAATATTTATTTGTTTAAACTTCAAACTATGAACTTCTAAAATCCTTTGGGGTTAGAAGTTGGTGCAATTAATTGTCATCTTAAAGTTTTAAATATTTTTAACATGTAATGTTGATTTTATTTATTTAAATGTTGTATTGATTTTTAATTAAGGGCCCAATTTTAGTTGTTAAAAGGAATGTGAACTAAAATTAATATAATCATAAAATAGAATACTTTTTAAAGACATCAAAAGTCTTCTCTACCTTTAACCGGGATTGAAGACTTTTAGGTGGACATGATTATTGAGTTGTATTTTTACACCATTAAATTGGGTATTTATACAATAAAATAATTGTGGTTTCCATTGTGACTAAATAATTACTCTGAATTTATGATTAGTGTGTTAAAGTCGGAAGTAGTTATTATTTAGGTGAATTACGAGAGTGTCTTTAAATACTTTTCTGCAACCCCACACATTTTATATAAAAATAAGTTGCTAATCCAATTTTTATAAAAACACTGGACAATTAATTTATAAATTTTTACACCTAATCTTTCATCATCAAAAACTTTTTAGAACCCTTTTCTTTTACACTTTTTATTTTATCTCTAAAACAAAAAAAACCAAATATATTTTACAACTTCATTTGTAAACTTTTGTTTAAATTAAATTATATCACGTCTCTCTAAAATTTGACACACTTAGAAGGGTTCTTTTTAGTTGTAAGGTTATAGTTAGCCATTTGAATATCCGGAATCAAACTTCTAGACTAAAGATCAAGCTATAAGTCACCGGTATTGAGATACCCAGTATCAAATTTTAGTTATAATTAAAATGATATTTAGACTTGAAAGCTTCAATTTTCAAATGAACTGTATTAAAAATAACTTTAGACAAGCATAATAAACCAAAACAGACACTTTAAAAGAGGCCGGATGGAGTAAGAGATAAGCGCCAAGTCAATGGTTTAAATTTAATATGCAACAGTGCTGAAAGGATTGTACGGTAAATGATTTTGAGCTAATTCTAGGCAAAGTTTCCCTTGATTCTTGTTCAGTATCTATGCATTCATAAAATGTGCAATTTACTTTCTGTTAATGAGATTGCTTTCTGCAATATACTTTATTCTGAACTAAAATGTAGTAATAAACATATCATAGTCTTAAGCTTTGGTATTTACCAAAAAACAACAATCTAACATGGGTGAGAAAAAGGATGCCCATTTTGCCACTGAGGTTATAGATACAAGAGGAAATGCTGCAGATTCATCTGTTTTACCACACTAACCTTTAGAGTGTGCCACAAGAGGTTAGTGTGGTAAACGTTCGGTTTATTTATTTACCACACCAACATTTTAGTGTCACTCTTGAGCTGATTTCTCTAAAGGGAATGGACTCAAAATCCTCAACTTCATGCACAAGTCTAACCCAACAGCAGCAAACAGGAAAACCAGCAGATTCTCAGAGATACACATAGCAGCATGAGAAAAGAAGGTTGCTGGATCATTTAACTCCAAAAGGGATCCATTGGTCAACTCTGCAAGGCCTGCAATCACAAGTGCAAAGTTATAAATTATAATTAGCACCACCTAGAGCTAGAAGCTCTTGTCATGCACTAACAATTTTCGTGTTCCGGATATTTCTTCTGAAAATTATGAAAAACCAAAAAATATGGTGTTCGCAGACGTCACATTTTTGGATTTGTTTTTTTTGGGGGGGGGGGTGTATTTCTATTGCTTATTACCTTTTGCAAAACCAAAAGCCGCAGGTGTTCCAGTCTTGAGCCGAAAATTATCCAAGTCTCTAGTAAACACATAGCGAAAGGTTACACCAAACAGTGCACAACTAATAGAAGTGATCGCCAATGGGGGTATCAGCTCATCCATGGTGGCGACCCGAGTCAATGAAATGGGAAGCCCTGCAATGGTGCCAACAACTGCAGAAATCAATGCAGCATTAAAAGATTCTTTTCGCTTGTCCATTGTTTCGTTTTCTATTCCTTTCAAAACCTTTCCAGAACCAAGATTTCGTTCAGCCTCTTCAACCATAACTAATGCTTCAGAAATGTCTTTTTGGCATTCTGCAATCTTCAAATTCAGAATCACTCAATACCATTCGTAGAACAACAACAATAACAAAGCCTTGTCCAAAGAAACTTAGGGCGCACTACATGAATCAAGAAGAGGATCACGTTCGGTCATTCACAACAGTTCTCTCTCACCATCTGTTTCTACCCATAACACTCTTGTCCAAGTTCAGATTAGATCGCTTTTTATCAATCACATCCCCTCCCTCGTGTGTATATGTACTGACAAAGTTTCTATGGCCTTACACTTCAAGAATCTTATGGAGTATAATGTACAAGTATTACAATAAAAATGAACGGTACTCAAACGGAGGTGAAAACACACCAACATTTCCAAATTTTATAAGGGATTTAGCGGTAGAAATGTCAGCAAGCACTTAAATGGGGACATTTTGGGCAAAAAAAAAAACATGTACATAGGTGAAACCGTGAAACTTAGGTACTCTCTCCATCTGGATTTAGTTGCCCACTTCAATGTTTTTCTTATTCAGGAATTACTTGTTCAAATTCCATATTCAAAAAAGAAATTATACTAGAGATGTAATAGCATTGTTCACATGAATCACTGACAAACCCAATTGGAAACTTATTTCTTTAAAAAAGAATGTTTTTAAAAAGTGGAAAAAAATAAAAGAAGTTCAAGAAGATAACATTCAATAGAAAGAGAATTAGGAGAAGCAGACCTCTGAGGCTCTGTTTTCAAGCTGGCGAACGTAATCCCTAACCATCTTGGCTTCAATTTCTTGCCTTTCAACCTCAGCCAATTCTTTCTTGGCAATTTCCACTCTCAAGGTCGCCTTTTCCAACCCATCAAGCAAGGCCCGGTTCTCTTCCCGACCCAGAAGTGCCTCTACTCTCCCGTCCACCATACCAGCCAAAGCACCCTCCAAACCGCGGGCTCGGACAGCCTCCGACGAGCTACCATCACCGCCGATGCACCTGATGGTTGGAGAACGAAGAGCAGAAGAATGGTAGTAGAGGGCTGAGAATTTGAGTGGGCTCAAACAGATTTGATGATCAGTGAATAAGATGACAGTTTTCTGGATCGTTGATTGAGGCAACAAAGGCTTCAAAGACACGGTCACAGTGGCCTCCATTTTGTCGCCACTAAATGCTTGTTGCATTTGGGCTCCTATAGTCCTGTGCCCGGGGTGGACACGGTACGGTTTCGGTTTTGATACTACCACCCCTAGGTACCGTTACTATCATCGAAGCGAACGGTACCGGTTCTGGTACCGTATCGGTCGATTTTGACCACCCTCATATTTTTTTAAAAAAAAATTAGAAGTGTAATTGTTAAAGGAAATAATGAAATAAAATATCTAAAAATGTACTACCTCCGTCCCGCTATATTCGTCCACTTTTGATTTTTAGAACTGTTAATCTAAGCAATTTGACTCATCAAATTCTCTCAATGTGTAAGCCTAAATATAGTCATGTGTGATCTTGTTTGATTTGTCTTAACATATAGATTATTAATATATAATTTCTATAATTTTTTAATATACAAATTACAAGATAAAATGCATTAAAGAAGTGTATTGGATGGTGTGTAAAAATGAAAGTGGACAAATACTATGGGACGGAGGGAGTAGTTGTTATTTAAATATTGAAAAATGAGTAATACACGAATAACTATATTTAATATCCTGACGGTTCAAAAAAAACGACGAGGTAAAGAACCGTAAAAAAACCTTCGAAGGAGCTTATATATCACTCACCTAAAAAACTAATTACATTAACATAAAAAATTTTTATAACTTATTCCTCGGAACTAGGGCTTCCATTTGTGGTTGCATTTATGTAATGTTCAGAATTAATGTCATACCCTAACTCTTGAGCTCGACGTCTTGCCAAGATCCAATCTCGGTTGCAAACAAGTATCTCAAGTGATTCAGCGTTAAGACAACTTTGGTAGTTGGTTAGAATGTTGCCGCTAGAATTGAATTCTTGTTCCATAACTACGATTGGTACCAGGCTAGCATTCTGAGACATGAGAACAAGTGTTCGTTCCGCTTCCACCATGCGAGGACGTCAAAGTCCACGTCATCGTCGCCGTCGTAATCGCATGGCACCCCTTGGTACATAGCAAGTTCGTCGTGCGACCTTACAGTTGTACCACCTGAACTCGTCGAAGCGTAACCACGCTTATCTTTTTTTTGCCAAAAGCCCACCGACTATCCCTTTAAAACCTTTTTTTTGCTTTGGGAGGCGGAGGACATTCTGTTTCTTCCGGTGCATTACCGTATATTCCTTGAAATTCTTTAAATAAAGCTTCAAAAAGATTAATAGCATTATATCTTCCTTCTGTCCATTCTATTAATGGTAGTAGTAATAATTATTTTTATCAAAAAAACAAGTGTAGTAATATTTAGTCACAATTTGAAAATTTTGAGTCTTAAAGCAAGGATCACAAAGCAAGAAAAGAAAAAAAATTAAAATGGTACGAGAACTGGTTTCGGTGCCACCAGTACCGATACCGAAAAACTGGCACCAGAACCGGTACCATGCCTGACGGTGTCGGTACCAGTTCCCAAAATTGGTGTTCCGTGTCCGTGTATGTTGACGGTGGCGGTACCGGCAGTGCCGGCGCCGGTAACGGTACCGTACCGGTACCGTGTCCACCCCTAGTCCTATGGTATTTAAGTCACAACTTTTGTTTTATGAGAGCCTGTTCTTTAGGGCTCAAACTATTAGCTTTCAGTTTCTTTCAGTTTTTTCCAAGTCTTTCTAGTTTTTTTCAACTATTCTTGTTTTCTTGAAAATTTTTCTACTCTCTTACTATTTACCCTAAAAATGATATATTTTTAATGTGATTATTATTATTATATTATTATTATTATTAGAACTGTTATGTTCATAGCTGTAGTTTATAAATTATTTTTTCATCTCACTATTTTTACGATTCACACTCATTATTTTTTCTTCAACTTTTTAGTATGAATTAGACAATTTTTTGTATATTAATCTACAATATAAATAAGAAAACATCACTATTTTAAACTATATTAAAAAATAATGGATAAATAGTTACATAGAATGTTTTATTAATCTAAGTTTATATAAGATCCCTCATCTTTCCCTTTATTACTCAAATTTTTCTCATTTTTCTAATTTAAAAAAAAATAAAAGTCAAAATAGTTTAGAGAAAAGGAATAAAATAAAAGTAAGACATAAAAAATGTGAAAAAAGTTTTATAACTTTATTCCAAAGATAGGAGTTACAATGAATATAAAATGTTAATCATGAAAGGAAAATCAGATGTTATGTGACGTTTCTGATATTTAAAACTAAATCTTGTAATGTATAAAGTATAGTTAGAAATATATTATTTATAATAAATAGTGCATAAATAAATTGAGGTGCAACGGAGACTCCAAAGTCAAAATCAACTTGTGGGGTGATATTGAAGGGAGTGGGGGAGTGTGTTCGGGTCGGAGCAGGGTGGGGGATTTACCGGGAGGGTTAGGGGGGTAGGAACCGTCAATTTTACGAACGGAGCACCGGAGCGCCTCCGAGTCATTCCATGACATTGATTCCCAATATCATGAGAACCTTGCCTTTTATTATAATACTATTATTGTCTTACCATAACAACAACAATAATTATAATAGTAATAATAATAATCATCTTCATCTAAATTTGAATCAGATTTAAATTGAAACCAAAATGCAATAAAGTTTTATTTGGTACACGGAATTCAAATTATTGAATTGGAATTGGAGATAACAATTTCAACTTTGTTGTTTGGTAACACAAAAATATGTGGGTTTACAATTAAGAATGTCAAAAATGAATTGGAATGGGAGAACTCAATTCTATCCAAATCAAATGCATAGAATTTCAATTCTTAATTCAGTCCAATTCCGTCAATTCTGTATACCAAACCGACTCTAAATTCTGACAAAAAACAGAGCGAAATAAGCCAATTTACAATTCGAAATGAGAACCGGGTCCAAAGCCTAGCCAGCGGCCCGGATATATGAGATAATCAACCACCGCCACTTCATGTGTCTTCTACCAGTTGTTCTCCGTGCTGAGCTTGCATCCCGTGTATGCACACCCATCTGTACCACGTGCATTGTCATCCTTATAATTGAGCAACTTGCACAAAGCCTTGAAGTTACCGTACTACCCTCATGCCTTTACCCTTTTTTTAATGGAAAACCTCATCCCTTTAACTTAATTTTGCGTAATAAAGCTACCAATCATTTCCCATCAATTTATTTTATTCAAGGGTGTGTTTGGTTGGATAAAGAGGGTCTTCCATTTGGCTAATACGAGTAGATTCCAGAGGGTGACAGAATCTGCATTTTCACCCCTCCTCCAAAAATTGAGTACAATTCACTAATAATCCCTCCATCCTCCCTTATTTATTTCTTTGCAAATAACTAGTTTTAACTGAACTTAACGTTAATTTAGCTTTTGAGTAATTTTTATAATTGATCCTTTAAAATTGAGTATTTTTATATTTAGTATTCTATATTTATATTATCAAGTACTCCCTCATTCACTAAAAGATTGACATAATTTGATTTTTTTAGTCAAATTGTGGTACCCTTTTATCATGAATTAAATTCGAGGCTAGAAGTATAAATTTACACCTACAAAACATTCAACCATGTATTCTATTGCTAACTTTATGGACAACACAACAAAAATGATTAATGCTGCGGAGTTTGATTTCACCGATGACAGTTGTTGATTATGGTTGCGGTGAGTGGTGACTTCAGGTGACAAACGATACATCAATAGCGAGCTCGGACAATGGTTATGGCAATAATGATGTAGGACTTATGTGAAATGAAATTACACTTTTAACCCTCAATTTAATACATGATATTACCTATAAACAAAAGAGCATAGCAAAACATCACCCACAGCCAACAGCCCATAAAAAGATGGTTTTAAGTTTTGATTGAGTTGACCCCTGAGGCCAGTGTTTAATCAAAATCACCTAGCTCATGAAACTACGAAGGGTCATGCTACACTTACACCACAAATTGTACATCATTTATACACCGTAGTTATACCCAAACATTTTGATGGTTTAGGCTCCGTTCCGTTCAACTTATTTTTTCTGATCTGATCTGATTCTAATAAGTTCTGATCTGATCTGATCTGATCTGATTGGATCTAATCTGATCTGATCTGATTGGATCTGATCTGATCTGATCTGATTGGATCTGATCTAATCTGATTGGATCTGATCTGATCTGGTCTGATCTGATCTAGTATGATCTGATCTAATTAATTATGATTAAATTTAAAATTTCAAATCAATAATTTAATTTGACTTTATAATAACGTTTGAAAATTGTAATGATAATTCATATTATAATATAATCAATATTTTTTATTTAATGATTATTTTTTAATAAAATAAAAATAGTTAATTCATATATTAGAATAATCATTCATATTATAATGTAATAATATTTTTTATTTTATGATAATTTTTTTGTAAAATTAGAATTATACATTAGAATAAATATTTAATTTAGATATACATTAAAAAATAATTAAATTTAGATAATCAATATATAGAAAAGATAATATTTTTATTAAAATATCTCATCCTTATAAAAGATCAAAAGTTTAGAAACTCAAACTACAAGTAGCAATAAAAATATATTTTAAAAGTAAAATTAGATTGATCACTACAAGAAAACTGTCAATCTGCCACGGACAATTTCTGTTGCAGAATTTGAAATTCCGTGGCAGATTTAGAATCTGCGACGGATCTGCAACAAAAATATTCCGTTGCAGAAAACTTGTGGCAGATTTAAAATCTGCGACGGAACTGAAAATCCATGGCAGATCTGCAACGGACCTGCAACGGATTCGTCTAATTTTGCAACCCAAAAATCTGCAACGGAAGTCTATACACCGTTGCAGATCTGCAACAAAATCAGCAATGTACTACTCTGTCGCAGACCGCCTGATCGCAGCCACTAGTTTTTGCTGTTTTTTGGCCGTAGCTATTAAAATTGGGGGCAAAACACATTCAATTTTCACACATAATTCTAAACAAGATATTAATACGAAATACATAATTCAAAACTAGATTAATCAAAACTTCACGTGCAAATGTAACATAATTCATAATATTGTAAAAAACACTAAATATTAAAGTGTTAGTGTCAAATAATGTCAAAGGTGTCAACAAATCCCGGGTTGTCGTGCACCTCCCGGTCCATCATCATTGCCTCGTGTAGGAAGGTTACCACCATATAACTTCCTTATCTCCTCCTGAATCATCAACGACAAGCTCGAGGTTCGACTATCAATTTGTTCTTGCAACCTTTGATTTTGCTCTTTAAGTGCTACCATCTCCGTTGCGCTACTGCTACTAGTGCTGGATTAGACGTCGGAAAAATTAGTTTTAAAATACATTTACAATATCGATATTGTCAATGTATTTTAAAACTAATTTTTCCGATGTCTAATAATTAAGGATTACTTTCTCAGTTTTCTATTTAACCTATTTCTAAAGTTTATTCTTTTTCATTTTTAAGAACAATAATAATAATAATAATAATAATAATAATAATAATAATGATGATGATGATGATGATGATCATAATAATAATAATAATAATAATAATAATAATAATAATAATAATAATAATAATAATAACAAAAATAATATTAATAATAATAAGAATAATAATAATAATAATAATTCTTGATGAGATCTGATTTTAATAAGTCCTGATCTGATCTGATCTGATAGGATCTGATCTGATCTGATTCGATCTGATCTGATCTGATCTTATTCGATCTGATCTGATTTTAATAAGAATAAGAAAAAATAAGAAAAAATAAGTTGAACGGAACGGGGCCTTACACTGGCACAAGTGTTGGTGCATTAAAAAAAATTTACACGTACATAAAGTATTGGTGCATTATCAAAAATTAGTTTTGCACCAACACAAAGTGTTGGTGCAAACCCGCGGGGTACAAAATGGGTTACAAAAATTGGGGTACAAATAGCTTTACCCAACTACTAAAGAACAATAATCCTAGTCCCTAGATAGAGGTTGAGGGTGTTTATGGTAAATTCCCATCTGAAAAGCAATACCAAACGGACACTAGGATCTGCTGGCCAATACAATTCATCTTCCAAATAAAGCTGTAACGCCCTCTCTCCCCCACTGCTAGCCCAGAGAGTAATGTTAGATAGTAAATGGCCACTCATCTTAGGATTTCAAAAAACTGCCATTTTTGGTACCATCTCCTCCTCTTGGTACAAGCCACCTGCGCCTTCTGCCACCAGTACAAGGTTGGAGACCTAGATTCATGGAACATTCCCTCCTCAGGGAATTCAAAAGTCTATGCCAAATGGGCAAAACATCATGTTTTCAAGATTGGAGATTCACTTTGTAACCCTCTCTAATCCTCCGATTTCTTGCCTTGTTTATGCTTTCTGGAAATAGATTTAGTCGTTTTATGATAAAAATTTGGGATTTTGTTTTTGCAGTTTTTTTGTACCCACCAAGTCAAGATTCAGTAATACAGGTGACTGCACAATCCTACAAGAGCTGCAACCTAAAAGATCCAATCTTGACCCTGGACAATGGCAACTCCTTGTTCAACATAACAGAAGCAGGGGACTTTTATTTCATTAGTGGGGAAAAGGGCCACTGTGAAAAGTCCCAGAAAGTCCATGTTTTTGTGGCTGGAGGAAATATTACTTCATCATCTTCTGATAATGCAGTCTCACCCACAGCTAATGGTCCATCTTCCTCCTCAGCAGCTGGGCCTTCTGCCCCTAATGTCTTTGGTTCAATCCCTTTTCAAGCTCCCCCTTCTTCGTCGGTAAAGGCTACATTCTTTTTCCATATTCTTGCTTCATGCCTGGGTTTATCTCTGTTCTTGAACAGAACCATATGGTGATATTGGAAAGGTCACAAGTTTATATGGGAAAAATGGCACAAATTATTTCAGTTTGATGGGTTTCTGCATTCTTGAAGAAATTACATGTGATTTTATATTTGGGTTAACCTTTTTGTTGTTGGTTCTTTAGAAATGCATTGGAGAGAACATGATTCTTTCAAGAGATGAACGATTAATTAACTTGTGCTGTTTTGTAAGTGTTGCATTGATGTGAACAAACATACTCCCTTCCAATGATCTAGTAACACGACTCAATTCAAAGCTTAAACTCGTACACAAATTACACATTTTTCATTTATAATTTTATATCTGAAACCATAGACATTGTTCTTGATAGGATTTTCATAGAATGCCATAAAGGAAAAATTTAAAGTCTTGCAAGGAGGATATATAGACTGAAGATAATAAATGAACAACGAAAAGATGTGAGTGATTTTGAAATATAGACCAGATTAGTGAGGGCAGATATGATGCCAAGAAGTGTGAAGATAATGGCTATTAAACAAGGATGTTGAAGTTGGTGTTTGTAACATTAGCAAACAAAGAGAGTAAGAGAAAAATTAGCCATAAGAGTACACCAAAAATACCACTCGATCGGGAACATGATCCTACTTTCTCATTGGTCGTGTGTGTGAATGTGTGTCTACATTTTTCTGTCATCAGATGTTCCCATATTTCTCTACAATTCAAATATAGATCAATTGAAACTCGGTCCGGTCTAAGTTGAGCTAGAATGCAATGTATATAAATGGCACTAAAAATCACAACTAAGAAAGGTCTGTCTAACCACCTAGTTCAACTCATAGCATTATAAACTTCTCATTTTCTAAAACTTTTCAGATGAAATTTTGGTGAAGCTTGGCCCTAGAGCCCCTTACAAGTTAACATGTAATGGAGAAGAAAAACACAAAACCAGAGCATGCTTGTCCAAGATTACTAATTACCAAACTATCAACCAGTTCGTTCAAGCAACCTATTCATATGCAAATTTTCATAAAACAGCATGATATTACTCCTAAAGTTCGAGGGAGATATAAACAAACAAATTTTTAACAGAAAAGATAAATAGTTCGATACTAATTGGATGAGATTAGGATAAGAATATGGCATAGACCAAAGCCCATATGAGATAGTAACATGATAAGATTAGATTGCCATCACATTACAACTTATCTTTTTCTCTATTACTTGTTCTTCTTAGAATTAACCAGGGATTCATTCAAAACAGACCTAAAGAGTTACTCCGTACTAGGTAGTGGTATTGTACTCATGTGCTATATTTATCTTTTTATTTTATTGTTTGGAATTTTGGATTGTCCTAAAATTTTCATCCACTTTTTTTTTTAAAGAAAAAGTCACATTAATCAAATTATTTTTTCCTAATACAAATGATAGCCACACACATTCAACTTTATTTTAAAATGTGTCTAAGTCAAGCAAATAAAATTACTGGATGGATGGAGCATTAAAATGAAGGCAAATACTTGCATGGGTCTAAGGTCCAAGGTGTCTATAGTGGACCTTTATATATTCTAGATGACAAATTCTTGCGTGATCC
Organism: Cuscuta campestris; assembly: GCA_900332095.2. Lineage (NCBI taxonomy): Eukaryota > Viridiplantae > Streptophyta > Magnoliopsida > Solanales > Convolvulaceae > Cuscuta > Cuscuta campestris. Next base: position 163,116 of record OOIL02006581.1, read on the forward strand.
TTAAGTCTACACTCATTTTATAGACTTTTGTATATAATTACCAAAATCATTTGGGCTTTTTGCAAAACAGAAACGGGCTACTTGTAAACCCATGAAAAATGTGAAAAGATTTACATTTTATATTTGAATCTTAGGATGACTATTCATTCTAGATAAGCATTTCAAGATGTTGAGGTAAGAAGGTTTTTTTTAATAATAAAAATTAGGAAAGAGTAGGGTAAGAAGATCCATGTGGATCTTAGATCCAAGTATCCAAGATAGAACATCTCTTAAATGAAAGGAGAGTTACTTTTGTAAAACAAAAAAAGTCATTCGAATCCCAGCCATGAAATTAATTGAATACTACGTATTTTGTAAAATAATGCTATTTGTACCCCAAAAAATTTTACTTCATTTTGTACACCGCAGGGATGCACCAACATTTTGTGTTAGTGTAATGATAATTTTTGTTGACGCACCAACACTTTGTGTCAGTGTAAATTTTTGTTAACGCACCAACGCTTTATGTCAGTGTGATCCATCAAAATGTTGGTGCATACCTTTGGTGTAGAAATGAGGTACAAATGTTGGAGTACATGTCGCATGCTCCTATTTTGTAAGTATTTTGGCGGCATTTTTTATTATTGTCACCACGGTTATTTATCCTCCAATATTATAGAAAAATTCAGGTTAAATATGTATTATCTATAAAATGGGCTACTTTAGTTTTTGAATATTAAACAAATGTGTTATCTCAACTAATTAGATTTGCTAATTATGTTTTTAATAACCACTTTCAAAATAAAAAAAATTGTAAGAATGACTTATATTTAAAACAATATACAGGATTCAAAAACAAAAATTGTCTATTTTTTGAGAGACTAAAACTCATTTAACCCTTAAAAGTTCTCTCTTTTAAATTGCAAAAAGTAATACGCCCTTTTATTTTATAGATTTTTTAATTCAAATTTTATTTTCTAAAACTTTATGCCAGAGTTTTAAAAAAATAAATTAAAAATAAATCTTGTCAAATGTTGTACCCCGGAGTACATCATAAATTATGACATTGTATACTTATTTTTTAAAAACTTTATGTTGAAATCTAAATAAATAAAACTAAAGTAACTCTTATAAACGTTGTACCATTAAGCCTCATACATGTGATGGTGAGTGAGGTTGATGCAAAGCATTTTTTCAAGGTAAGGTTGATGCAAAGACTTGATAGTCCATTCAATGAGGTTTTCTAATAAAAAAAAGGGTAAAGTTGCCAACTTAGGCTGTCCGGTGTGCCTACGGCATGGGAAATGCCAAGTCACCAGCGAGGGAAAGGGAAAATGAAGGGGACAATGAAAGAAAAGTAAAGTTGTGGAATGTAGATAACAAATGTAGAATTCTAATATTAGCTCCCAGAGTTACAATAAAGCTAGGGGTAACCCAATTTATTCCCCAACTAGTACACTAAAGGCAAATACAGGCATGTTATGTCTGTGTTTGCATTAAGTGTACAAATTAGGGTACCACTAACATAACGCAAAGAGTGGGGTGGTGCAAGAAAATCAACCCTCTTCTTCAAAAGTGAACAGCTTTTGATAGATATTTGGGGGCAAATGTATTAGATTCCTTTTAACACTGGAGCCACCCAGCTGGAGTACAAATTCATGGACCTGATTAATAAAAAAGGGCATTTCAAGTACAAACAAATCAGAGGCTGAAAGTGCAATCCGTGTTCAAAAGCGCAATGGACTCACATTGCGTAATGCAAAAAAGAGAAAAGAAAAGTTCAAAATTCACACATGGATACTGAAAATGCAGTAAGAAAATGATGTACTCCAATAAAATGCAGCGCAGGAAAGGTTTAAAAAAAAATCAAATCCTAATTGTCAACTTAATTGGCCACGAAATAATAAACAAATTAAAATTCGGAGTGTATATAGAAAAATGGGGAAGCATGGGGGTTATTGGGTTTGGGGGCAGACAGAAAACAGACGTTTGTATAATCAGGAGGAAGCAAAAATATATCCTCCATTTGGTTAAACCAATCCACACAGAAAAGTATAGTAATTTGACAAACTAGCTTGAAGCAGCCCGCGGCATTATATTATCATATGGCACACATTTTTTTCGCGACCCATTTCCTCTTAGCATTCTCAATTGCCTCCTCCCTCATCCTCATAAGTTCTCGGCAGCATTGGTGATAATGCAACTCAATGGCCTCAATTTCCAGCTTGAGTTCATCATGGCACTGGTCTTTCCCATTATCCACGTCTGCCACGGAGAGTGAAGAAACACAGACGCCATTCATATCATTGGAAATGGTGTTCCATGACCCAGTCGAGGAGATCTCCGAATTCTGAGATGTTAAGTATTTCTTATGCTCACCATGTGTGGCTGATACTTCATCATCATCATCACAAGAAGATATATTCACCTTGAATAATTCTTCGATGTTGATATCCTCTCCATGTGATGCTTGTGGAGAAAAGACATATTGCTGTTGCTGCTGCTGCTGTTGCTCTGTAGACCCTTGGCCAGAAAACATATTTGATCCATCATGACTTTTGAAATCAGTAGTGGCAGGAACTGAATGGTCATTTGGACTTTTGATGGCACCCAAACTTCCACATGACGGTTTCCAACTCGGTACAAGTTTTGAAGCTAAGCAGTCAATCATGTCAGCTATTAATGTCACGTCTTCATCTGGCAGCTCAAGTTGTTCAACCATCTCCTCAACAATTGTGAAAGTGGTATCACGATCAAGGTAAAACATGAAATGGATATTCCTCACCTGGCCTGTTTAAAAGGGTAGACTTCAAATGTTAATGACAAACAAGGGGAACTTATCAATAAATGCAAATACAAGCTTTTGTAGAATTACAACATACCCTTATGGTCAGTAATACGCAAGCTAAATGAAATGGAACTTTCATCATACTTCTCTCCTCTTAGCCGAAACTCATTTTTACCGTTGCATCTCAAGAACTCAGAAGCTTGAGGAATTTCAGTCATGCTCTCTATGCCAGCAACACTAGATACCTTTCTGGTGGTGGGATCTATATCCATTGAGAGTGAATCAGGCTTCGGCATTAAATTAGAGTCGTGCATAGCTTCAGGAGGGAGATCGCTGGAACTGGTAGCAGATGAAAGGAATGGATCTTTCAAGAGTTCTGTGGCACTTAAACGCTGAGATGCTGGTACCAGACACTTCTCAATAAATTGCTTTACTTCAGGATCCTTAATTTTATCCAAAGATGCAGGTTTTATGCCCTGGAACCACATCATAGATGATTTAGACAATAAACCATTGGAACATAACATAAATGCAACCATATATTAACGGCTAGCAGCCAATGGGTCCTACCATAGAAACCTTTTTATAGATCTGTGCTTCGTTTCTGCACTCACTGTAAGGATATTCGAGTGTTATCAGCTCTAACATGCACATACCAAACGAATAAATGTCAACAAGTTCATTGTACTCTTCATCATAGAGCTCAGGTGCCATAAACTCTGGAGTTCCTATGCAACATCAACAAAAAAGCATGAAGACAATAAGAAAAAGTTCAATAAAAGAGGCTAATAATTGATCTCAATGAAGATGGACCATCATGTCCACACGAAGTGAATGTTTACCAATTACACTTCTTGCAGTAGGCTGCTGCATTACTGTAGCCAATCCAAGATCACCTATTTTAACTTCACCATGATTCCCATTGATGAATATATTATCACACTTCAGGTCTCTGTGAATAATCGGGGGGTTGTGACAGTGGAGATACTGTAAGCCTCTAAGAATTTGCCTAGCCCAGTGCTTGATGGCCTTTAGGTCAGCAACCTTGTGTTTTTTTCTATACCTACGCATACGAACAACACAAAGAAAAATGCTTTATTAATTTAAGATTAATAGGTAAGCACCAAGTAACATGAGTAAGCAATAATGTAGGATATACTCTACGTGTATGTAGTATAACTCACTGTCTCAAGCTTCCAGAAGTGAATAACTCTGTGATGATATTAATAGTTTTGTTCTGATCATCAACCCAGGAGTCAAGTGACTTTATGATGTTCTCATGCCTCAATGTTCTCAACAAGTGAACCTCAGAATACAATCTTTCCATATTTGCAGGACACTGCAATGCATCATGTATATTGACTTGGCTCCATGCAACCTCAATACCCTCCAATTCATCAAACCCTTTATAGCTACATATGCAAATAAACGGAAGTTAAAGTAGGCCCTGTCAATTTTTACATGTTGAGAAATTAAAGCTAGAATAAGCATCGTAGAAAAGAATGAAAGAGATAGAAGCAAGAAACCTACACAATCTTAAAGGCTCCTCTTCCCAAGATTTCATTATACTGGAGAAAAGAAGACAAATAAAATGTGATGGCACCAGCAAAGCCAAAACATTAGATAAAGAGGCATAAATATTCCAAACAAAACTAAAAGAGAGCCCGGAAAGCTGTAACAAGCAATTACACAACCATCCAGCCAACATGTATTGGAATATAAACATATGCACATATGAGACCGTGAATCAACAATTAAAAAGTGAGAAACTACAAAATCGTCACCACCGTGCACTGGCAACCTAGTTTCCAATCAAAAGCATATCAATGATGGAAAGGGAGACTGAGAAAGTACCCGAATGTATCGATTGTCAGAAGATACTTCAGCAACATCGCCTTCAGAAGCTTCCAAAGTTCTGCTAGTTTTCAAAGGAAAAACAAACCCCGATGCCCCCAAATCCATGTGAACTAAAAGTGAAAAATCAAACTTTTCAAAGAATCAAGCAAGAGAAAAGGGGATTCGAAAGGAAATTAGGGATCAGAGAAACGAATGTTCAGAAAATGCCTCGCAGGCCACCGAATACGAATCTATAATCCTGCCGGATCGGTATTCGTGCCCAAAACGTTTAACATTCTGGGAATCGAAACTGATATCCCCAATCCCGTTTCTTGACATCTTCTATTCGGTTACGGCTTGAAGGAAACAAAGTGGAGTTTTCACATTATCTATCTACGATCTGAGAAAAAAATAGCTTGACATGAAAAGCGGTGAGATGAAACCCTATGAATTGAAGAAGAAGAAGAAGAAGAAGAAGAAGAATCAACCCCTCTATTGTATTCAACCCTAAAAATGGGACCGCAAACGATCAAAGATGGGTTGATAATGGGAGGAGATCGAAAAGGGAGGAAAGCTTGAACTCCTTCTGAACGAAACCCGGGATATTTGATCCTCCTTGAGGACTTTGAATTTGTGTTGGATTACAAGTTCTATTCACAGGTCGGGTCAGGTTAGGAAACAACACCTGATATGGAACGGATTCTTGTTATCAAGGAGACCCACCCATACAAGGTTAGTTTTTTATTCTCATACGCACCTGTTTTGATCTTTTGTAATTAAGTATTTTTAATTTTTAACCTATAAATAAATAAAATTTATATAATATATTGACTAGATAAACAAAACTAGTAATATGCTTTTTGACTCGATATCAAATACTGTATTAATTTTATTTAATTTGTAGTCAAAATTTGTTAAATTTGATTACAAAAACTTAAAGCTAGATAAATAATAAGGGACAGAGTACTACTTGATGTCTCCCAAAACTGTATCCCCCTTATTATCTCCCTCTCTTCAATTCTCCCGAGTGTTACGCTATCATTCTCTCTTTTAAATTAATCTAAAACACATGTAATGTCATCGCTCTCTCACTCTACCTCTTCTTTTATTTTACACTATTCATCAATTTTGCTAAAATTTTTATATAAATTTAATAAAAATAATTATCTATTAATTCAAATAGATAAATAATACTCCGTAATAAAATACTACGGTATAAAAACGAATTATAAAAATAAATAAAATAAAAGTAATCAATAAAAATATGAGTAATAAAGAACAATACAAAGTACGGAGTAATATTTATAGTAGAGTGAGTTTGGGTCATTTGTTTATGTGGTAAAAAATATTTTATTTTATACTCCTTTCGTACTAAAATGATCTTCCTAGTAACTATTCATAAGATTAAACTTTAATCATTTTTTAACAACTTGGCACATTGATAATTAACCATCACACATGATTCGTAACAAGCACTTAGTATTCAAACAATAACTATTTACCGCCAAAAGCAGATATGTGGTGAAGATATGGATTTAGTATTCGAGTATCATATCTCTTTATTCCATTTGTTAAAATAGTACTCCCTCTGTCCTAAAACTTTATTGCTACTTCCCCTTTTTCTCCGTTCTAAAACTACCTTTCCATTCGAAAAAAAAAGATGACAAATGACATTAATACCCTCATGTATTTACATCAATTATCTTGTAACTCTATATTTTGAATGATTGCAAAAAAGATTCAAAAAATCTTTTTTAAGGAGGGTAAAATTTGAAGTCAAAGCCAAAAATTAAAAATGGGGAAAAGTCAAACTGGGAAAAAATAATTAGGACGGAGGGAGTAGTGTATTTATTATTTTCAACTAGCATTTGCAAAGGTCTGAAGACAAATTTTTCAACCAGCATTTACAAAGATTTTATACCAAAATATTGATTTCACATTTTTTATATTTTTAATTACGTGGTATATTAGACTATTACCCCCTCCGTTCCTTTAAACCGTTCCACTTTTGACTTAGGGCAAAAATAAGGAAAGTTTAATTTTGGTTGACTTTCCAATTTTACCCCTGATGTGATGGGTAAAAGTAAGATGTGATAGTTCGGTTATTAGAAAAAAAGTATGATGTGATAGGTAGGGTATGAAAAAGTAATGATAAAAGTGGGTTTTTAATAGAAAGTGAAAGTGTTTTAGGGAATTCAAAAAAACGAAAGGGGAAGAGTTTTGTGGAACGGAGGGAGTAACTGTCAAAATAAATATTAAAGTTATTTATTGGTGAAGAAAGCAATTTATTTATTAGGTGTCAATATTTAAATAAATGTAATCAAAAAACTAATTTCAAGTAAAGGTATAATAAATAGTTATAAAATTTATTTATAGGTGAAGAGAGTATTTTATATTTTATTCTAAAAATATGTTATAAATAAAGAGAAAAATATAGAATTTAGAAAGAATATTATTATAATAAGGAATTTTTTTCCCCATATTTATATTTAATCAAATATTTTTACCAAACTTTTAATTTTATATTTTCCATATGAAAAATTATGTGACATATTATGTGTTAGAAATGCATGGCTACATAAAAATAATTTTCCTTTCCTTTTATTCAGTTCATAAATTGGGTTGCATAAAAAAGCCATATAAGTAATGATACATGTTAGCTCCTAGTAATGTCACATGTCAGCTCATTGGAGTCTCATTTATATACTATATAAAGGATTTAAAAAGTTACTCTTTTTAAACCACTTTTAATATAGAACTTAATAAATATGAAAAGTGTATCGTTGTAGTTCATTTATAAAAATTCAAAATTTTTACACCACAAAAATAGTTTACCAAAATTTTTATTCTTTAGTACGAGAATCAGTTTGGAATGGATAAAAATTTAAAAAAATTACAAGTACTTGGATAGAAAAAAGAAAAAAAGAATACTCGGTACATTTTATGGAGCTTAATGTTAGGGGCGTAGATCACTTTGGTGAGCGTTCATATGCCACTCTCTTGTCAAGCGCTAGAGGGTATGCCACCAAACATAATATTGCATAGTACGTATTACTTTTTCTATTCAAGTATTGTTGTTGTTAAGATGGAATATTAATTTCTAATTTCTATTAAAAATGATTAAACTAGAAGTAAAATATGGAAAAAATATCAAAATAAGAGCTTCATATTTTTATTTTCAAAATAGGAGTACAATGCTAATAATGCCAATATATAATACTAAAAAATATAGTGAGATGCCACTATATAGTGTCATAATATCACAATGCAAACTCCTATTTTGAAGAAAAAAATATGGAACTCTTATTTTGATGATAAATGCTATATTTACTCTTATTTAGGGTGATTTCTTATTTTTTTAATTTCTACCCACTCCAAGCCGATTCTGGTATTAAAAATTTGAAATATTTGGTTTACAATTTTATGGTATACAAATTTTGACCTCTTACAAATAAAGGGCAATTATACATTTTTAATATTTATTTATTTTTATATAAAAAATGATTTACAAAAAATAAATTCTCTAAATATTCTTTTAAAACTTACAACTTTTCATATTTAGTCTACTTTTGTCAAATATTATATTTATGATCCTTATTGATTGTGTACTATTCCACGTTGAGTCTTTGTTTAGCGATACTGAAATGGAAAAATAGATGAAGGACCAAACGTGGAATAATATCCAATTAATAAAGCTTGTAAACATAATATTTCATAAATATGGACTAAATATGAAAAATCTTAATTATAAAGGACTATTTAGAAAATTTTACTCTTTTTCTTTTGACAACATGCCACAAAATAATATTACTTGTGTCTCATGTATTTGTTTACTTTAACTTTTTGAGCCACATCGGATAAATTTTGTGCTTTAATTACTCTCACTTTGTATTGCATATTATACTATAAAATAAAATTTTTAAAGTTTTTAGGAAGATAAATCTAATAAAATCATTATTATAAGAATATACATTACATATTTTGTTTGATTGATGTTTAATGTTCATCTCCTTTGATTCGAAAAAATTAAGTTGGATAAATATACTAAGACAGATGAAGTATAAGGTTGAGTTTTGATATCTAAATGAAGGTGCATACTTGCGATATAATTTAAGGTACAACTTTTGAGGTATAAAATGGCAATGCAAAATTTTATCGCACTAATATATTATGTCAATGTAAATAATCAAAATGTTGTTGCATAGTTTTAAGGTACATTCCATGAGATACCTCCACTACGGTTGATCTTCCCTTTCTAAACGGACCTTGTCAAAGTTGTAGCCACACAAGAAGGCCTTATAACAAAGTAACTAGGGTTGTTCATTGGTCCAAGACCAGACCGATCTGGACCAGATCAAAGACTGAATTAATTAGAATCACGAATATGAGACCGGACCTAAATTTATTCAGGTTTGAACTCGGCCAGACCCAAATGCTTAGGACCAAACCGGTCCAGACCGATTGGACTGAATATAATATGAGTATATATTAATTATTTTGATAAATTAAATATATTTTTAGGCTTTTTATTTTGTAGTGTGCAAATAGAAAAATATAATAAAATAGACAACCTAAATTAGATACACATGCACTACCTCTATGAGGAATCATAAAAACTAATGTAAACCTTTTCTTTTAAATATTTTGTAAAATTACTTAATAAAAAACTGTTTTAATTAAATAAATTATGATATTTATAAAAATAGAATATCAAAGTGTAATACGAAACATAAAAAGTAGAATTTTAGTATTTAAGTCTTTTAGATCCAACTGAGTTATAAATCCATTCGATCCAATCGGTCCGAACCTAAATTATTTTAACTTTAGACCGAACTGGACAAAAACCCGAACATCTAAATTTTTGAGACCCAAGACTGACTCCAAATTCTTTCGGTCGTGGTTCCGTGTAGACCTAATGGTCCGATTAGATCCGTTTTTGTCTAGACCTAAAATTGAACCGCTCTAAAAGTAACCTCGCAAACCCCCATTAAACATTTCTCAGTTGCAGTCGGTAGGAAGCAGGAAATTGGCGTCTATGGCTGCTTCAACATCGCTACACATTTCTATCAGATTCCAATGCTCCCAAAAGAATGTCTTCTCAGTGTGCCGACCCTGCAGCAGAACAACCTTCCCTTCCGCACGTCATTGTTCTTCCTCTGTTCTGACCTTCTCTAGCCGTCGAAGTGACGGCCCCCGCCGTGCTTCCACTCCATCAAATAAGAAGAAACAAAAGGTATTAGAAAAACCTCTATTCAGTATCGATTAGATAGCTCTTTTCTTTGCTCATCCATTTGGTTTGACGAAAAAAGAATTTAATTTTTGATTGGTCGAGTAGACAGAGACGCACACACTCCAGTTAATTTATCCCGTGAAATATTATTTTTATTTTTATTACTTACACTATACTATTCTCCATATAAATCATGAAGTATTATTGATCTGTAAAAATTAGGGATTGGAATGCTTTCATATCACGGCAATATGGTTTATGGGCTAAGTAATTTTTTTTCATCGAAGTTCTGCTAGATTTGTTTGATACGACCTGGTTGATATGGTGTCAAATTTTGAATAGACTTTCATTGATTTGGGGGTTTTTTGTTGGGTTTCGTTGCAAGGAACTTGTGCATATTGGATGCATCCCTCTTACGGAGGGATTAAAGTTAAAAGAGATGTGTTTCTTTTTATTTGAGTGATGAAAAGGATGGAAATTAAATGAAACCAAGCATGCCCAATATGTTCACCACTCCGATGTAAGGTCTTAGAGGGTGAGATGTGGGTATACTAATGAGTTCCTGGGTGTAGCTCCTTGTTACAGGACGGTTGAACGGGGTAAGGAGAGTTTCCGAGGAATAACATGTGCCTATGATGCTCTCCTATTTGCCTGCGACAAGTGGAAGGTCCAAATAAGGAGGAGCTTGATGGTCTGGAAAGAAACACATGAAGAGAATATCACGGGGATGGTTTTTTATTAGAACCCTAACTACCATTTTCTATATTAATTGATATTTGTCTTATTTATTGAAAAAACAAGGCTAAATAGAGTTTATTACAAGTATGAATCCGGAATGGCAACAACACCATAAATAAAGATAGATATTGGGAAATTAAAAGATGAAAAGAGATGCCTAGATTAATTTCCTCCTTTTATTTTCTGTGAGATGCCTAAATTAATTTCCTCCTTGACTGCTCGTACACATAGACCATGAATGCATCATTTCTCACCCCATGAGAGCATGTCCTCACGGTTGAATGATGGAAAATGTTGCTTAAGCTCAGAAAGGAGCTCCCGGGAGTTGACACACAAACATTAGGTCCCAACAGGTTTGCACATTAGTGACACAGGGGAGGAGAATGTGGATTTGATTTGCACATTAGTCGGCACTTTGGCGTTTGATCTCATCTTTCTGTATCTTTGGGTAGCGGTGAGCTTGGACGACTGGGGCTGCCCTTGGGAGCAGCTGTATTGGGTAGTCCCATGACCGGGACTGTGGCAGCATTCGTGGTTTGTCAAAATGTCATAAAATTGTTGTAAAAGGGCGGAGCTTGCCCCCGTATCATCCTACCAGCAGACGCAGGAGCCTTGTAAAAGGAGTGACATCGTCATAGATTCATCTTTGAATGGGATTCATCCCCAAAATGCCCCAAAACCGGTCAGCAGGATGACTTAGAGGACTTTGGTGAAAATTATTGGCTTTTTAATTAGGGACGTTGTAACAATCCACCCAATACTCATGGTGTTGCTGTTGAGAATAAAAAAAACGATAAGCCTGAGGAAAGAACACACTGTAGCCCCAATGTATAGTCTGTGGACCGTGGTGTTGTTAATGAAATTACTTATGCATCCGGAATCAATATGTGCAGTAATCGGGTACCCTGATAATGGTCAAATCTATGAGGTAATGGGATGCATTCTGTATGCTCCTCATCCGTGACGTCACCGATGAGGTCGAGCTCGTCTTCGTGTTCCAGGTAAGACAGCCTGTTACATTCATCGCCCTGATGGTATCGATCGTCATAGTTGAAACAGAGAGCCTTCACACCATGGTTTGGCATCCCCTCTGGGCCAACATTCGATGAATGGGCCGTTTTTTAAATCAGGAGGGGCTGGTGGCAGTGATGGAGCATGCTGCTTGAAGCTTAGGCTTTGGTAGAGGCTGGGCAGTGCCTGGCCTTTATGTTTGTATTTCCATGCCAAATAAATGGCTAAAAACAGATTTAGAGGCAGTTCATATTTGACGTCAAGATTGAAGTGTTCATCCAATCCAGCTGTGTATAGAGCTAGCTCCCTGGTACTTACCAAGAGGTGTTGAAGTTGGGCATCATACTGCTCGAGGTTGCAGTCCCTTCGCTAGAGGTTGGCGTGATGGGCTTTGGACTTGCCCAGAGAATCTGTTTTTTGCCATTAGGGTGTCAGACTTGGCCTCTAGGAGCTTGATCTACGCTGGTAACCTTTTGAGGATGTTGGCAGTAGTTCACAAGGATTTTAAATCGTCCATTTTTTCTGGCAACTAAACAAAGATGAATCACAAGACGATTCACCAAGGGAAGGAGTGTTGCTGAGGAAGAAAGAAAAGAAGTGGGAAGTTTATTTTCGTTAAGGATGAAAAAGGAAAGTGGGAAATTTATTTTGGGACGGAGGGAGTAGGTAACTAGGTAACAAGTAGCTGTAAATTGCTGAAAGACCATGTGTTTTTTTTTTTGTTTCCATGAGTGAAAGACCATATGCTCCCAAATCTTTGTGCCCTGTGATTATTGTTGTATTTATATAACTATACCACCATGGTAGTTGATACTAACAACTGCAAACTTTTATATTTGAGTTTTGTTTAATGCAGAAAAGTTTGTCTCATAAAATCAATGAGGTGGATGATGATTTGGATGAAGATGCTTTTGAGGCACTTTTTATTCAGCTTGAAGAAGATCTGAAAAATGATGATCTCTCTTTGGATGAGGACAGTGAAATAACAGAGGAAGACATCATAAATCTTGAACGAGACCTCGACGAGGCTCTGAAGGATGATGAGTTATTAGGAAACATCGAATCACTTTTGGATGAGAAAAATCAGGAACTTGAACATGAAGCGAGACGTGAAGACGGAGCAAAAGAAGAAAAAGACGATGATGATATTGAAGGAGTTGAAGATGATGACGACGAAGATGATGAAGATGAAAGGCCAGAACAATTGAAAAAATGGCAACTCAAGAGACTGGCTTATGCCCTCAAAACTGGCAGACGTAAGACAAGTGTATGTTTCTATTGCATATGCACTTATCTTTGTTTAAGTTTATATTTAAGGTAATTGCATTCAAAATTCTGTTAAGGTAAAACCATCTTCACTTACGGTTTGCTCTTCAGTCACATAGTTTCTTCATTATACACTATTCCTTTTCTGTCTTATCACCTTTTGCTGTCACCAAGTTGAATGAAAAGAACCAAATCACATATATATGTCACCTGTATATGCAGCAGAAATTCTTTTGAGTATTCAAGATAGGGCATAAATATGGTATCTACATTTTGCAAAAATGCAACAGGCATTGATTCCACTAAGATGTGCCATTGAACCATCAATCCATACCCTAAGTTTTCACAATCAAAGTATTTAAGGGCATAAACACTCAAGTATAGTTACTTGTTTCTCTGGCCTGTTTCGTCCGATGCTTATATGATACCATAATTGGAAAACCACTGCATACACACACAGTCACTCACAATTCCACGGTGTAATTGACATAGTTTTAGGCCACAACCACTGTAGAAAGCTCAAGCCTATAGCCTATATGAGCATCCATCATTGCAATTTGCAACTAAGCCTATAGCCTATATGAGCATCCATCATTGCAATTTGCAACTATCTGCTATACTCTATTTGCTGTATTATTGGTGAAAGTGTTGTTTTGCTACTTGATACTACATCACAATTTGTGCTATGCTGCATACACTTTAAAAAAGTACGGAGTATTTATTTTCTATGAACAGGTTGTTGTTGCAAGTGTGCAAAGCTAAAAAATTTCATCTATTTACGGAGTAATTACTATCCCAAATAGCTAATACCCTCATGCATAACTCTCTTTACATGCAGATAAAAAACCTTGCAGCTGATCTCTGTCTTGACAGAGCTTTCGTTCTCAGCATACTACGCGATCCTCCACCACATCTAGTATTGCTGAGTGCTGCCTTACCGGATAAACCTGTTTCAACAATCTCAGAACCTCTGAGCATCCCCCTGGAGAAGGCTGAAGACACTGTAAAAACAGACACTAGCGAGGAATTGCCGGTTCATGTTTTGCAACAGAACTGGTCTGCTAAGAAGAGAATTAAGAAAAAGCAACTTGAAACACTTGAAAAAGTTTATGGGCGATCGAGAAGACCCACTGTGAGTACTTTTATACCTAACCATGTCTACTTACGGAGTGTTTCTTATAATCATTTATGCAGCCTAACATTTGTGCCACACTATATGACCTGAAACATTAATACTCCCTAATTTGCACGAAAAGTGATGCCTAGTTTGTAAAACTCAAATTACATGGAGACATAATTTGTTAAGATAAAGTTGTGTTTGATAGAAGGGGACTATGCTTTCCAGGCCTAATATTGCAATGGAATATTTGTCTCATTATCCGTCAAGGTTGTGACATGTTTTGCATGAATTTATAGTGCAGTAACTTGATAAAATTTTATTAGCATAACAAAGAGATGATGATGATGCTACCATTTGAAACATAACATAAATAAATTTGCAGAATGCCGTGATTAGTAGCATTGTGCATGTCACAAATCTTCCCCGCAAAAGAGTTGTGAAGTGGTTTGAAGAAAGGCGTGCTGAAGAGGGGATTCCTGACCGTCCATGTGACCACCACCTTCCATACCGCCGATCTACTCCCAAGACTTCTCTCCTTTGATGGGATGCCATTCAGCCTTGTATCTCTTTCACAGTTTTTTTGTGTGTTATATGAGCGACCTGTAAATTTCGGTATTGGATGTAACATATGTAGCTGTTTAACAATTCATACCAACATTATGGTTTGCGTGGTAATTCTAATATCCCCTCTGTCCCATATCTTTCTTCCCGTTGCGAAAAACAAAGAAAAAACCTAAATTTTTTTCAATCTATTTTATTTAAATATTGGTATAGAAATAAAAAATAAAACTTACATATTTAAAAACTATATCAATAGTTCAACAAACCTAAGTGGTGATAAGAATATTTTATTGTGAAATTTGCACTAAATAGGACTAAAACATGACTTTCTTAATATAGGACTTAAACTTTTTTATTTCCTAAATAGGACTTAATAATGACTTAGTGGAAGGAATAATGTCCAGTAATGATGGATATTTAGTTGAATAATGACTACTTGATTATGACCAAATGTCCTACATTGGGAAATAAAAATATATGGTCCTATATTGGAAAAATTCATTATGTTTTAGTCCTATTTAAGTAAATCATGGGTATTTTGCAAATGAGAATGCATGATCGATGTGGATATCTAATTTTATTTCCTGCCCTTTTGGAGTTTTGGAGGGATTCTTGCCGATCAATATAATTATAAAAGCTTAGTCCTACCCTTTACCTCTTTCTCCCAGATTTTTACCAAGAGATTAAGGGATGTATTCAATCAAGATTCTAATAAATTTTTTTATATTTTGAAAATCCGTAGGTATTCAATTCGGAATTTAAAAAGTCATTTAAAGTCTGTGTGTATTCAATTCAAACTTTAAAAAATCTTTCTAAATATGATGGTACTAGTATTTAACCCGTGCAATGCACGGGGTCAAACATATGTTATTTTTATCTCTGTTAAATTTCCGGTTTTAGTAAATGATTAGAAAATATAGCTAAATATAATATACAACGTTAGAAGTTTAATGAATGATTTGACATAAACAGAGTATGCTAACTAAAATTCATGTATATAAAATTGAAAAGAATGAATAAATGTTTTAATTATAACCAATTTTTTTGGAAAACTTCAAGATAAACCACATTTTAGTGCAATTGCAAGGGTTACCGTTGTCATCTAAAACTAACACTTTCAATCTTTTCTTAGTTTTTACTCGTGAAACTGCAACATAAAGTTGACCGTGAGTGAATACCGATTTGGTCAAGAATAGTCCAACAAATGACAGTGTTTGACCTTGACTTTTATTGATCATCATGCCAAAACATAAAGATATTAGAAATTGTCTTCTTTGAAACTTAAACAGTTATCCAGAATCTGACAGTGTCAATTCATTCGCGGTATGTAAACTGTCTCCCCGACATTGTTTCCTGATACAACAATTGCACCGATAACATTTCTTTGCAACTCTTCAACCATTAACCTTGTACCATTACACAACCCAGATGTTTGATCAATGTTTCTTAATAACATAATTGGTACTCCTTTCTTCAAAATAATTCTGTGGTTGGAAATCCCAGAACACTTGATAACGTTCAAAAACTCAGTTGTTATCCAACCACCATCCATTCCTACATCTGAATCTGATTGACATGAAGAATCAGAGCTCAAATACTTCTTTTTATCTCGAGGAATAAGAGACAAAACAAAATCATTGATCATTTCAACAACTTCAAACGTGGTGCTAATCAGTGGCGGATCTAGAAAAATAAAGGACTGGGGGCAAGAATAACAGGTCGGGGGTTTGGAGGCGACACCTCCAATATTTTTTGAAATATATTATGAAACGATAAAAATAATGTGAAATTTTATTTAAATATTGTGAATTGCTATACATAATTTATAATTAAGTAAATTAGCAATTTTAAATTTTAATTTTTTATATATAAATAGATTACTAAAACTAATTTTCAATTAAGGATTTTAAATGCTTTGACCTACTTTTTTTAAGCGAGATTCAGGAAATTAATGGGGGCATATTTGAATTTTTGGTGTGGGCATATTTAAAATTTTAAAAAAATCATTGTATCTATTAAAAGGTATTTGGAAGTCATTGGGGGCAAGTGCCCCATTACCCACAATGTGCATCCGCCCATGATGCTAATAAAGCTCTATCCATAAAAAAGTATAATCTTTCATATTTTCTAATAAGTCTAGATACGTGAATTCCACTATACTCTTAAGTTGAGAAATTGAGTTCAGGATCAAGGATTCAGATGGAATTTCAATTTCACCAATTCCATCAATAACCACGCCAATTAAGCTGTCCATCTGCAATCTTGATTATCCACTTAGAAAAAAGTTGTGTGTCACTATTAGCGTGGGAAGATGAAGATACATGCAATGTAAATACTTTACAATATGTCCACAAATTCGATTAAAAAAAATTGATCATAAAAATATGATTTCATTATGTTTTTTTAACTCGTACTATTATGAATCGTTGGAATTCTGCGAACTTGGCAGCAGGTACACAAAAATGCTTCGTCCCTTACTCGTTAGAAATTGACTCATGGCAAAACAACATTGAAGGCTAAAGTACTCAAATAGAATAACTCAAGGCTAAACATTCATTCAAAGCTTAAAATATTAACATTGAATAAACTAATGGCTTCAATGCTTAAAAGGAGGCTTCCGTATTTCTATATCCATATTATCCATTAATAAGAAAAGACGTTAAAAGTTGATTCATTCACGATTGAGATCCAAATAAAGCAACACTGAAAATTCAATTTGTTTAAAATTGAATTACAGAGGAAGAAATCAAAAGAGAATATGAACACAATCCAAACTTCATCCATTTCAAGATTGTCTTTAATTAGTTAATAGCAAGGGGGTATGTAAAGATCTGCGAAATGAATCAAAAAAAAGTTTCAAATTAATACTCGTTGACAATTTGCAAATTCGGCTACTTCGTAGCTTTCAATATGTGGTCTTTCTCTTCCGCCGCTTCGGTTTATATATATAGTTGTGGAAATTTCAAGCAATTTCGACTCCAACCTCGCCACCTTTTCCTATCTTTCTATAAGTAAAAAGATAAACAAACTTGAATTATTGCATGAATAATAAATGTTAAAATTAAGGAAGAATACATAGAGATTATAATATTTCATTTGATTGAGTTTTTAGAACAAACCCATTTCAAATGAATCTTCTCCAGCTTTGGCAAATCGAGTCCCCGATTGTTCAAGATTTACGAAATATAAAGCTTACTAAATTGTGACAAAAAATTAGCTTAGCTTTCAACGATTCAGAATGAAAGGAAACAAACGCAAATGGGATGTTCCGAATAAAATTGCCTTAAAGAGTTAAAGGTATTCCCCATGGCTGTATTTAAATATCAGTAGGTTTACTTCATAAGCATTGCTGATTTCCTTAAAATTCTGTTAACCAATAGTTAACTTAAAGGTATTTCCAATAGTTGTATTTAAATATCAGTAGATTTACCTCATAAGCATTGCTGATTTCCTTAAACTTTTATTCTGCTTCGGGTTCTCTGCAGGAAAGAATGATTTTTTTATCAAAGAAACAAAAAAGTAACGAACATGGAATGTGAAACATAGTCATCCACGTAAAAGTTTTTGAGAAAAACTACAAAACTCAAGTAAAGAATGAAAAACTATTTGGAAGAAAGTATTTATGAAGCAGTAGAACTATGAAGCGTTGCTGAAAATCTGCATTAAATCATACTGTGAAGTGTGAAGTATTTTCTTAATTTCTCGGTCATGAATAACGTGTCAAAAAAGTGACACATATTGGAGTTTGAATCCTTTATATACAAAGGAAAGCATACAGGATTCCGTTGAGTACATTATATATGTGTTTCACACTTTCACACACTTACGTATCACCAGCCAGTTCATATCTTAGTGTAGTAAGAAAGTACTATGAGTTTTTGTCCAGCTTTAATTTTTTTCAGTCAACCATTTTCATTCTTTGACCTACAACTAAATAAAATATATATTGTATATTAATTAAATAAAATAATATTTTGAAAATATTTGATATAATAAATCTAATAAAATTATTTTTGTATCAATATCTAATATCATTTTTATTTAATTTGATGTTAAAATTTATCAATTTTGATTAAAAAAGTAAAAAATGGACAAATACTCAGGAAGTATTTGATTAACACAGTTGCATCAGTTTGTATATTAAAAGAGCATTAAGAAACTATTTAGTTAACACAGTTGTGCTACCATCATGACATAGAATGTGTTAGTTTTGGAGTGGTTTTTTGGATTTGGCTGTAGTTTTTCTTTTTTGAGGGCAACTTCCCTCTTGTATTCTAGTTTTTTTATTTGAATAAAACCAACTCTTATTGATAAAAAAAACATCAAATATCTATCATTACGCACGAGGATGCTTTGTTAGCTGAAAACTCATGCCTTAAAGACTTTTCACTTGCTGAGGAAATAAAAATGACATCATTCTGCATCCAAGTGAGGACAAATAAATTAGCAAGATGATATTTATAATATTACAATACATAAGACATTTTGCTTTATGGTAGAATCTATGATACACAAAATAAAACCTGAGCTAAGGAAAAGGTATTGTTTAAATTCATGAAATTTGTAAAGGTCCGGTCATTAAAACACATGTTGATCACATCAAGAGACGACTCAAATTCATTTAAGCAAGCATTCGTGACCTCAACTTTGAAAATACATGAGTTGTCGATCAACATCTGCTTAACTGCTTCTAGTTGTGTATATCCTCCTAGGACATGCTTTTCATGGCAATACAAACCATAGTTAGTGATTATGGATTAATCCTTGATGGTATTCACATTATTGGGCCCAAAACATGATAAAAAGCCGAGATATGTTCTACATATTGTGTCAAAATTTATGTTGGCAGTAGAAAATGAACCACATTGATTTTAATTAAA
Organism: Cuscuta campestris; assembly: GCA_900332095.2. NCBI lineage: Eukaryota > Viridiplantae > Streptophyta > Magnoliopsida > Solanales > Convolvulaceae > Cuscuta > Cuscuta campestris. The sequence continues at coordinate 182,525 of OOIL02006581.1, forward strand.
AAATCAATGAATACGAAATTAAGTTGAAAAAGAGGATCAAAATAGTATAGAGACAATAACATCATGGTTGAAACAAAAAAATATTACAAAGAAATACACTCATGAGCATCATTTACATGTACCATAAAATTTTAGCATCTCATAACATGATTTGTGCAATAATAAACATTCCAAGGTTTTCAAATATGACAAAAGTAGCACTATCTAATGAGTCATTTACTCTAGACTTAATCCAATACCTGTGTGCGACCATTCTATGATGTTTAAATTTAAAAAGCTCAATTCAATCCAAAGTTTTGATAAACAGCAATGCAATTGAGCATCATCTATCCATTTCACCACACAATTTGGAACAGAGAAATTAATACTAATAAGAACCTGAACATAGTAGAAAATCTTGCCCTTTTCATTTCCATCTTCTTCTGAAGCATACATGGCCGGAAAAAAGTTTCAATAAAATGGAACAAAGAGAAATTTCTTTTTTCCATCACTTGTTTTTTACCCGGAAAAAAGTCAATTAAAAAGTACATCATATCCTTGAGCTAGTTTTGGAAGAGAAGAGAAAAATGGAAAAAGCAACTGCTAGTTTTGATGGAAGCAATGCATTTGATGACTGATGAGCAATAATAATTTCTTCCGTGACAGTGTGTGTGAGCAAATGGAGAAGGTCCTGAAGCTTCCAAAATAGTACATGACAGCTAGCTTCTTCAACGGGTTCAAGCAATTTCAAGACATCAACCTAAAGGCTTATATTAATGTGCCATTTTGATCATCACTGAAATACTTGTGTAAGATATTATAACTTCAGCTTCAAGGCTTTAGTTGGCAATAACAGGGAAAGCCAAGGCCAAATTGAAAGCTAAATTTTAAAAGCAAAACTAAACACATACAATTTTGATTCCAGCAAGAAAAACAATTTTTTTAAAAATGTTTGGACAGAAGTTATACCCATCATCATTATATTAATGAGTAAAAAGTGTTTCATATATTAATGATATAATTTCTTTGATTTCATTCTTTTCATAAGAAGCCTGTGCATGCATGAAAATTTGAGCCGCATTTTGTCACTTAGTGTTTTCTCGTCCTACCTATCTTTATGCTAAAACCCCCAAAACTCATAAAAGGTACAAAAATTCTTTTTTAAAGGCAACAGAAATCAGATCACAATACTTAGCAAGTGGGTGGCGAACAAATGAATATTACTCCTAACTAATACGAAAGAAATGACTTACATATTCAAGCAGGCAATGAGGTCAGAATTTGAGTAAAACTGGAGTTAGAGGCATCGAACACTTTGTTGTTTGTACATACACGCACCCAAGTTCTTATTATTACTTAATGACATCGGTAAGTTATTGTATTAGATAATAGGATAAGGTGTAACTAACCTCAAATAGTCAAATATGAGAGCAACACCATATTAAATTTCCCTTGTTTGTTAGTTACAGTTACGTTTTAGGTAGTAAATGCAAGAGTGCGTCTAAGATGTAATGAAAAATAACCATTCTGTTCTAACAGGGGTAAGACTAAATGCAGCTTAACCCACAAGACTATAACAAAGTTGGTAACTTGGTATTATTAGGACGTTACTGTTATTGAGTAGTATATATAAGACATTAAGCTCCTACTTTTCCTAGAGGCTGCTAATAGAGTCTAAGGATTCGGGGGATGGCAATTGTCAGGTGAACAATCTTTTGATAAATTAATTCTTGATATGTTCATCAAGGTCATAATAAATGAAGTGTCAAGTTTGTGTTACTTTGGTATATTTTTAGAAAGAAAAACTACCACTCCCCACTTACCCCCCGAAACAAAATGACCAACTAAGAATACATAAGAACAAAGATCAGGGCAAGCCTACTTGAAATATAACCTCATTTACCCTAAACTTTTTTTAATTCATTTATATGAATCACAAAAAGCTACTAAATTCCATGGTAGAAGAAACATAGCAAGTTAAGATAAGAGAAACATACACAGTTCTTTTTGGGTTATAGTTGATGATTAATGTTTTAAAATAGATCAAGTGGGATCTAACTTCATGCTATAAAGCATATATCATGCTATAAAATATACTTTATTTGTTTTGCAATTTGTCCTCTTCCTTGTTTCTGAATTGAAAATTTAGGAATCTAAAATACTAAAAAAACACAGAAAAAAATTGAGAGTAGTTTCATACTTTATTAAATAGAGATAGAAATTTGTGAAATATACCTAAGCAAAAAAATGATTAAAACACTCCTTTTATATATATAACAGATATACCTTAAAACCCTATTTAGACATGAAACCATGGTTAGCCCTATTAGTATTCGAATAATGAGCCTTTGAGAACTCAAATAACAAAGAACATATATAATAAGATTTAAGAAGTGAGAATTCGTATAAAACTGATACAATTATTGCTAACTTGACCTTAAGAACAAAAAGAGGAGAAGAATCTGACCTGAGATTGAGGCTGCATATGTTGGGGGAAGAGATCAGAGAATTCTAAAGGGGTGTCAGTCATAGTGATACAGCGGACTACCTTTGCAAATATAAAACTCCAGGCTAGCCTCTAGCAATATTTAGGGGACGCTTGAGAAAAACAACCTAAAACATAATAAGATTTGTGAATCGGAAATTATTATTTATGAAAATGATAAAATTATTACTAACACAACCTTAAGTATGATTCGAGAAAGGAACGACCAGCCTTTTTTCAGAGCAACAAAAAATTAAGTGTTTAAAGTTTAAACTTTTAGCATAGAAAAAGCAATACTCAATGAAATATTGCCTATGCTAACCTATTTTGTCAGGATTGTAGAGGTCATAGGTAGATATATGCTGACATCTGCTATCTCTGCTACTAAAGATTCTTTGAAAAGTTTCATCCATGAAAATTGGGAAGCAAAAGGTTTTGAAACTTGAAATAATTAGCAAATTGCATCAACAGTCTATCTTCTTGGGATTCATACGATGGTTCGAATTTCAGCCATGGAAATTGATAAGCAGAATCTGTTGAAACATGAAATTGGCAAATCGCATGAATTGAATCAGAAAGATGCTCAATTAGATCGCATACAAAAAACAATAATATTATACAAATTAAAGGAAACAATACAAAGAATATGCACGAAAAATGGGTGATTAACAATTAAATATGAAATTGGAAACATACCAATTAACCGCGATTGCAGCGTCAAAGAAAATTTTCATATGGAATATCAAATCTCAATTTTGAATCTCAATTTTGGTATTTTGGATCTCAATTAAGAGAGAAGATCGGATGAAGAAACATGGTATCTTCAAGTTTCCTTCAGCAAATTAGAGAAGACGTAATCGAGGGAGAAGTGGACGAATATGCAGAATTTCGAGAGTTTACCTTGGTGGAGAAGTGGACGGCTTAATTTTCGAGAGTTTCCTTCCTGGAGAAGAGACTGCGTTTCCCTTGTGCGATAGTTTCCTTCTGCGGGAAAGCAAAGATCGGCCAAATATTTAAGAGTTTCTTTGGAGAAGACCAGTGAGGAAGGGATGCGTAAAAACTGCTTACTTTTGGAGAAGAAGCAATTCAATACTTTCCTTTGGTGAAACCCTCCGTTTGAAGAAGTCTAAGAGGAGGTGTATACACGTGTCCATTTTAAAAGGTGCCACGTATCAAAATTCTAAGCTATCAACTCTCAAATATTATACGGAGTATTAAATGATTCAAAAGTTGATAAATTTTTAAAGATTTTAAAAAATGTAGATTTTGATGGATTCTTGTGCGTTAAGTATAAATACAACTCCAATTTCCATCAAAAGCGGTGGGATTTTGCGACTCCTCTTCTCTTTTTACGCATGAACTCCTTCATCTTCTCCATCTTCATCACCTTCAATCCTTCCCTTCATCTTCAAGGTAAGGTCTTCTCTATCGTTTTACAACTTGTTTTTCTCTCCAGTTATCAATAATTTGTTCAAATTAAGGTAAATCCTAACATGATTTTGGAGTTTTTTTACTCAATTTTTTTATGAATTTCAAACCCTAATTTCTGACCCGGAGGGAATGCGGTCAGGGGTGTCCAGGAAGCTTGTGCTATGTGATAGACCCTACAACATGATTTTTGAGTAAATTTTCATATCTCTATCTAGCGATGTAAACCTAACACTTTTTGAATAATTCATATTCTAATCCCATGTCAATTTTGTCATTCTCTCTCTCTGTTCTTTTTTCACTTCCTTTTATAGGTATTCTGAATCAATATTCCCACATTGCATAAAAAAATCAAAAATGCTAGGGGTACGCCAAAAGTGTACCCTAAATATAATGTACATCACCCCCTTCATTGCCACACACTTTGACATGTAAATTAAAAAAGAAATAAATAAATAAAAATTAGTGATTATAAAGAGAGTGGTGTACATTTGGAGTACACTTTTGGTGTACCCCTAGCATCCCTAAAAAAAATAGTTGTCCATGTCAATTGTTTGGTTTTGTTGCTTCATCTTTGGTTTTGTTGACACAATAACTTTTGACATCTTGGGGCATATTTGGAGAATAATATGTTTATTGTTTTGTTGAGTTCTCATCTAGAAACACCAATGAGGTTTTGTTGTCCCACCTGCACAAAGGGAAATATATACTCATGTTCACCCCCTTCCCCCCCCCCCCCTTTATTTTGGAAAAATTACCCAAAATAATCCCAACTTTATCCGGTCTTTCAAAAATAATCCCAGCTTTCACTGTGATGCATAATAATCCCAACTTTACTAAAATTTGCCAGTTTTGGGTCGCCGTTAAGTTTCTAATGGAGGTTTAACGGAAATGCCCATTTTAGGCAACAAAATGAAAGTTGGGATTATTTTTGATGAATTTTCATTTTTTTATTTTTTAAAATTTTTCATTTAAATTTTTTAAATTACTTTCTACCTCCATCATCATTTCTTTTTCCTTTTTTAAAGATTAGTCTTAGTTTAAAAAATAAAAATAATAGATATAAAAATGAAAAAAATAAGAAATGTAACTAAAATGATACAAAAATACCCTAATAATATAAATAAGGTAATCAATGGAAATTAACTTGAAATTGGTAAAAGTAAAATAAAAATACACGGGTGGGTTTTAATATTTTACGCATTATACAAAGTATTAACATATCACTTCTTATTTTTTAGAAAAAATTATCTACAATAATTCCAACTTTACCGGACGGCTTGTTCTTTTAAAAAATAAGTAGTACATTAAAGGGCTGTTTGTTTCAGCCTCTTAATGGTTCAGATGTCTGAATGGTTCAGCACTTAATGGTTCAGACTGTTTGTTTCAGCCTCTTAATGGTTCAGATGTCTTAATGGTTAAAACATTTGCCTCTGAATGGTTAAGTATTATGCAGAGTCTGAATGGTTAAGACCTCTTATCTGAATTGATCAGACATTTGCCTCTGAATAGTTAAGCAATATACTAGCTCTTAATTGTTCAGACCTCTTACTGGTTCAACACTTAATAGTTCAGACCTCTTACTAGTTCAGCACTTACCTATTCAGAAGTTGCCAAACAGCCCCTAAGACTCCATATAGCGTGTAAAATGTTAAAACCCACCACTCCGTACATATTTATTTTATTTCTTACCAGTTTCTGTTTAATTTTTATTGATTACATTATTTATTTGATTAATTTTGTATGGTTTTAGTTATTTTTCTCATTTTTATTATTTTTTATATCTATTTTTTTCTAAGGTAAGAATAATCTTTAAAAAAAAGAAAAAGAAATGGAGGTTGAAAGTAATTCAAAAAATTTAAATAAAAAATTCAAAAAAATTAAAAAACAAAAATTCATCAAAAATAATCCCAACTTTCATTTTGTTGCCTAAAATGGGCATTTCCGTTAACCCTCCGTTAGAAACTTAACGGCGACCCAAAACTGACAAATTTCAATAAAGTTGGGATTATTATGCATCACAGTGAAAGGTGGGATTATTTTTGAAAAACCGGGTAAAGTTGGGATTATTTTGGGTAATTTTTCCTTTTAGTTTTTGATTTTGGTGGTTTTGTTGTCCCACCTGCACAAAGGTATTTTTTGATTTTGGTGGTTTTGTTGTCCCACCTGCACAAAGGGAAATACTACATATACCAATGTGTAGAAGTACTTCAATTCTTCTACACATACCATACCCACTCACCCACTACCACCACAACATATGCTCCTACCGTCCTACCTCAAAACCACCAAAATCAGACAAATTTTACAAAATCATCAGTAAATATTTTGTAATCTCTCAGGGTGAATAGCACTCAGTAATGGTTTAAATGAGCTATGAATTTTGCATTTTGTATCCTTAACAATAGAGAGTATTTTTTTGGTCTAAAATTGACTAAAGTTTCAGATTTTTTTCTTCAATTTGTTAAGAGCACTAAAGTCTCCTCCCTTTTGTTTCTTTTTTCCTCCAAAAAAGAATAACATGAATCTAGATCTTTAGACAGCAGCTTAATTAATCTCTCCTATTTCTGAATTTTTTGGGATTATTTTGATTGATTACATCTTGTGTTCATATGATTCGTTTTTGTGTTTCTCTTTATCTTCTTATTTTGCTTTATGATTTCTTTCTCTTTATGATTTGTTTTGTCATCTTATTGTTTCTCTTTATGATTTGTTTTGTCATCGTCCTATTTCATAAATATCAAATAGTGTTGTTCTTTGTAACATATTGTTGACTATTGTAAAATATAGCAATATCTATCCGCATTTACATACACAAATTTGATTTCATTTGTGTGATGTGAATTTTAAAAATCTAATTTCGTAATTGTACTTTTCATTTTAAAAATGAAAAATATAAAGTTAATTTCATTTTACTTAATTTTAAATTGGGTAAAAGGTTATTTAGTGAGTTCATAGTTAATAATTTCCTAAAACTCAAAGTGTCTAATAATATAATTTTTTTTCCTGATCTCAAATGCTTCATTTGTGTCTAAAATTAGCATTTTTAAGAATGTGTTCTTACTTTGATTACATTTTGTTGAAGTACACAATGATAGTTAGATTGAAAGATCTTCTTTAGATATATATTGAAAAAATGAATAAACAATCCATCGTAGTGTTGGTTGAAATTTTAGAACTTTTACAAGTAATTGTATTCATTTTCAAAGTTTAAACTGCCTTTGTTATAAAAAATATCTTCACTCATTATAAACCATATTTTTGAAAAACAAAACGCATAAAACACGAACATATCCATATACACACTCCGAACGTATAAAACGCATAATTAGACGTATTTTAAAAATATGATCCATATTAAATACAAACATACAAATAAACATATTATGCCCGTATCCAAATAAGCTAACAGAGGTAAATAATATACTTTATTCTGTAATTTAAGTGTGCTCGAGCATGGGCAATATTCAAGCAAAAAATGGAATGACAAACGCTGATCGACATAGCATATTTTAATAAATAAAAAACAATCTAGTTAGCAAGTAACAAATGAGTGGAGTGACAAACTTTGTAGTGAGAACTCATTTTTTGTTATTTTTTAGGAGTATATTTTATAAAAATTGTTCTTTCCATCCATTAGTTTCTTTCTTACTTTTCTTTTTGGGTTGTCTAAGATTTTTTTCCTGTTTCTTATTTTGGAAAAAAAACTTTTAATGAAAGTGCCATTATACCCTCACTTTTAATCTACGCTATTCACTTTATTCTATTACATAAAGAGAAACACATGGAAAGTCTATATACTGTTTAACTTTTCTTAACCTCCGTGTCATATCAAACCGAGAAATAAATTTTGGACCAAGGGAGTACGTTTACTATCTTACAAAAAATCGTTCACTCAAATTTTTTAAAAAAAGGTCGGACGCCATGTGTACCTCTCTCAAACTATGGAGGAACGGTGGGGCTCTATGCAAGGCAAAGGAATTAAAAGAAAATGCTGACTTTGGCACAAATTGACAATTGTCTCCCCTCTGCGTTTGCTAACATAACTAAAGGCTTATTTGGGAATAGCGTTAGAGATTAGCGTGTTAGCATTTTAAAAAAGATATATAGGGGCAACGTTTAGCGTTAGTGTTTTCAAAGTAATCTGCATCGTTAAAATTTTATATAAAACACTAGTGCTAATCTCTAACGTCATTCTCAAACAGGCACTAGGTATATTTAATTGGGAAAACATATTTTAAATACTTCCTCCGTCCCAAAAAGATTTACACATTTCAAAAAAATTGTGTCTCACAATTTCCTATTCATTTCTATTAAAAAACTACTTTTACCCCTTATTTTTTCAAACCATACCTATCACATCATACTTTATTTCTAATAATCTACACATCACATCCTATTTTTACCCATCACATCAATGGTATTTTTGGAAAGTCAACACAAAAATATCTCTCCCTTAATTTCAACTTTAGTCAAAATGGGTAACACTTTATGGGACGGAGGGAGTATATTATAAGTACATAATCTTGGAATTGTTTTGTTTAGAGCGACAGAAACTGCATGTCTTCTTAGGATGCACTTAATTAATGTTTTTGTTGGATATTGGAAGTTAATGTCGAATAAGAGAATTTTCCCTTTCTTCTGTTTCTCTTTCCTCGCCATCTCAACTCTTTTCTGGCCTGGGCATCAATGGACTCCAACAATTTTTCTGGTTTCATTGATTATTGATAAGTTTTTTTAAAAGATTATACTGAGTAGATGAAACAACTAAACGGCATACATAAATTGGGTCATTTTTTCCTGAAGTAAACGAGTTGCCTCAGAATCTGGATGGAACACATGGAAGACATGCCCTTCCTCCTCCGCCTCAACCAACTCCACCCACTTAACCGTCTTCCGCCGTAGATACGCCGCGTACATCACTCCCCTCTCTTTCAAGAAATCTAATCCGGCGACGAATACGATCACTGCCGGAAAGCGCAACCACTCATCCGCTGATAAACCTGCAGCATTATTGTTGTCAAAGTTGCAGCCGTAGAAGTCCCGGTTACATCCCTCCGGCAAGCTCAACCGCCAGAACATGTCGTTCATTGCCACGTTCCCAGCTGAACCCGCCTCCGTCTCCAGCTTTGTCCGCTTCTCGCTCCCAAAATATGGATGTATTAACATAATCCCTTTGATTGTTATGCCATTGTTTGCCGCCTTAAGAGATTGTATAGTAACCTGCAGTTATTGGAATTTAACCCAATAAATATATATCCAGAAAAAATTACTCACTGGTGAAGCATGTTTTTTTTGAAATAATTTTTAAGTCTCTCTATTTTCAAAAAAATAATAGAGACTCTTACATCTTGTTGTAATGATTGGATGGAGACATTTTATCAAATACTTCATCCATAAACATTATTAAATGCGTGTTTTCCAATTTTTCCATTAATTTTTTATGATAATAACTTTTAGGTCTCTCACTCTAGTTTCTTTGTTTCCTATTTTCTTGTCTCTTTTTTCACATTCTTTCCTTCTTCATAAATAATTTTTTAATGTTTCTTCTGGAAAAAAGTTTCAAAAATTTAAATTTTTACATGATATAAAAATAACTGAAATAAGGACCTTAACAAAAAAGAAAATTAGATTTCTTTTTTATTTTTAATATCCCGTATAAAAGTACTAAAAAAGATCTTGAAGACTTTCTAGGGAATTTTTTTGCTAATTTTAATTTTTTTATTTTATTCGATCTTTTATTTTTTAGGAAAAGTTTTTTTAACAAAAAAAGAAAAAACAAAGAAATAAAACAGGGGCGACCTAAGAGATTACCATAAAAAATTAAGGAAAAAATTGGGAAAAACGCAATCATTAACGCTTTGGATTAAGTATTGGATGAAGCCACTTGTGAGTAATTTTCTGTGAATATATGGATGTCACATTGATATCAAATTTTTTGTACCCAATATTTTATTTACTTCCTTCGTCCAAAAACAAGTCACAATTTGACTTTTCTGGATAAACGGCGACACTCTTCGATTATAACACTATATTTGGGTTCAAAGAATTTAAAAGAGAAAAAAAGATGGAAAAAAATACGGAGTAATTTTCTTATTCGGTTAGAGAGTGAAAGAAAAGAAAAGTGGAAGAAATTAAAAAAACGAGAAAGCAAAATGTATTAAGAGGAGAAGAAGCTCGATTCCTTCCCTTTTGATTAGAAAAAAGAGAAAAATTTTATTTTCTAAATTGTTTTAACCAAACTTAGTGTAATTGAAATATAGTTTTAAATTATTAAATATTAAAAAATTCTATATATCAAAACTATATTTCAAAATGAAATCAATTACATTAAATATACATTATAACTCCATATTTTTTTCTTAATTAATTTTTGAATTAAACATTAAATAAAAATCACCGAATATATGATATACTAATAAGATGAAACAATATTTTGAAAATATTCTTAAAATATAAATCTAAAAAAACTATTTTAATATAGAATATCAATCTTATTTAATTTATGATCGAAATTTATCAATTTTAAACACGAAAAATCAAAACTCGACAAATAATATACGAGCAGAATGAAGAGAGGTAGTACTTCCTCTCTTTCCAAAATGGATTGTATGGAACGATGGAATCCAAAAGTGAAAATACAAAATTAAGAGTAACATAGAAAATATATTAAAATAAGATTTTCATGTGCACATGGTCATGTACATTACTAAAAAGTATAGTAATGTGCACATGTACATTGACACATAGGCCATAGCTATCGTGCAAACGCCTATTTTGAAAATAAATAATGAAATTACTATTTTGATACTTTTTATATATATTTTAGTCTTATTTATATTGATTTCCCCATCTAAAAAGTGAATGTGCACGCACTACCTGGTGTACAATATTTCCACCTGCGCTATCGCCGGCGAGGAAAATGCGCGAAAGGTCGGAGCGTTCCAGAAACGGCTCGACTTTCTGATTCGCCTGGACCCAACCCAAAGCGGAGTAACAATCATCGTAAGCAATGGGAAGCCTATTCTCCGGTGCCAGGCGGTAGTCTACCGAAACGACGATGGATTTGGATCGAACAGATAGGCTGCCGAGGAATTGATGGTAGCCGAGCCAAGAGGTAGATCCGATGCAAAATCCGCCGCCATGGAAATAGAAAATCACAGCAAGTAGCTCATCATCACTTGCTGCTTCTTGTTCCCCGTCTGGCACGTAGATTCTTCCGGTGATCGGTTCCGGTGATGAGCCGATGAAAACGTCTTTTGACTTGAAACCGTTCGTTGGATGTGCCGGTGATGCGCTGGCAATCTCTGGCGAGAAACGTTTTACGGTCCCGTCGGAGAAGACCTGCAGGTAGCCTGGCGCTTCATGTAAGATAGACATTTAATTTGGTGTTTTGAATATAATTTTTTCTAATAGCTTATAGGTTGACACATATGTGGGTGGTCTTCGGATTTATAACGAGGAATGTGCAAATAAAAGATGTGTAGTTTAGTGGATGGTTGGTTGATCATGCAAAGTAGACCCAATTTGAATATTGACTCTTGATTCTTGATAATCAAATTTGACGGTCACAGCTACCTAGGTACCGAACGGTCACAGCTACCGACAAAGGAAACATAAACAAATAGAGTGTGATGGTAGCACGGTACCGTCCCGGCGGTGCCACCTACCGTCTGACGCAATAGTTTTCCAGCTTCTTACCTGTTTCATTTTCCAGCATCAAACCAACAACAATCCGATAACAACATACACCAATAGGTTCATATTAACATTCTAAACATTATCAAGCACATTAATTCATCAATCAACGCCTAAATCATGCATACTACCCTTTTTTATTTAACGACAACAATTCCCGAAACCACGATCAACAATTATACAAATAAATCACATAAATCAACCACGATAACAATTATGAACAGATTTTCAAACCCCCACCCCTCTTGGTAAATCCCCACACCCCGCCTCGACCCGAACACCCCCCCCACCCCCTTGAATTGCACCCCAAGTTAATTTTGACTTTGGAGTCAAATTTTAACCCTAAAGTCAAAATTAACTTGTGGGTGCAATTGAAGGAGGTGTGTTCAGGTCAGGGCAGGGTGGAGGGATTTACCGAGGGAGGAGGATAGAAGCTGTCAATTTTATGAACAAAGTATCGGAGCACACCCGAATCATTTCATGAAAATTGATTCTTAATTTCATGGGAAGCAAGAGATTTTTTTGTAATGTAAAATGCAATAACCAAACTGGGCAGACAGTGTGGGCTTAAAATTCCAAAGTTACTTAAAACAATATAGGCGTAAGTGTGGTCTATCTTGGAAATAATATATGCTCAGCCAATACTGTGATCATTGAGCCCAACATATACTTGGATAGCCATAGGCCCATCACTCTTCTCATCCGTAAAAGGAGTCGGGAGTGAATAGTGGGAGGGAGTAGTGTTGCAGTTAGAACTTAGAAGTAAACAGAATGGGATTTCTCCTTAGGGTGAGAATCGGGTCGTTCGTCGCCGGAGCAGCGGTGGCGTCGGCAGTCGGGCTCTATGTCCTTCATAAGGATTATAAAATGGCCCACCATGCTCTCTCCACGCAGGTATCTCTCTATCTAACTAGCCCTAAGTACTGATAATTTTCCGTTTGATTTTCATCAATTAAACCCTAACTTGATGTTCGATAGTGTCCAGTTCTTGTTTCCCATTGGATACATCGGTTAGAATCGAAAACTCAACCTAAGGAGATGATTTTGTGCATTAGATTTTAGCATTTGGGGCAACACAGTGCTTTAGGAATAACCGTTTATTCAAATGCAATGTCATTGCTATGTTGGTAGAAGGATTGCGGGAATATACTGTAATAAGTTCGGATCCCGATGCGTATAATATTTTCAATTTGCTACAAGTATAACTTTAGGACTGTGATTTCCTGCTTCACCTTGGTGTTCTTCTCAGCCATGGATTGGGGGTTTAGTAATTTAGGTGAATATATTTAGAGTTTTGGGCTCAGAGTAGTTTTCCTTTGTGCTTGCTTTGTTTCGTGTCTTGGGAATTTTAAATTTATTGCGCAACTCAAATATGTTGGCGTTTAATTTATTTCATTCGGTGCTTCTTATTAAAAAAAGAGAATTCATAAGTTTTTTCTCCATAAATCATTATCAAGTACTATGCTATCAATGCCATGCGCTGATATTCTAAGCCAATTAAAGTTGCTTCCAAATAATAGCCACCTTTAGAAATGTCAACATTGGTTTCATCTCTCTATCTAACTATCCCTAATTACTTTTCGTTTGATTTTCTTCAATGACATCCTAACTTGATGTTCGATAGTGGGCAGTTATTGTTTCTCATTGGATACATCACCTGGTTAGAATAAAAAATTCAATTTAAAGAGATGCTTTTGTGCATAGGATTTTAGCAATTGTTACAACATGGTGTATTTAGGAATAATTGTTTATTCATATGTAATGTCACTACTATGTTAGTAGAAGGATTGCAGAAATATACTGTAGTAAGTTGGGAGACGATCCAAATAATGTTTTCACTTTTCTATATCTTAAGGAGTGCAGATGTCACCTTTCTGGTTCTCTCGGCCATGGATTGGGGGTTTAGTAATTTAGGTGAATATGTATTGTGTTTTGGGCTCAGGTTAGTTTTTCCCCAGTGCTTGCTTTGTTTCATGTCTAGGGAATTTTAAATTTGTTGCAGTATTCAAATATGTTGGCCTTTGATTTATTTTTTTGGTCCTTCTTATTGAAAAAGATAATTCATAAGTTTTATATCCTTCAGTCCTTATTCAGTACTATGCTATCAATGCCCTTATGTTCTAAGCCAATTAATGTTGCTGCAAAATAATATCCACCTTTCGAAATGTCAACATTGGTTTCATAACTAACGTAACCTTTGAAACAGATCTTCAATCAATGTATTGGAAATTTGAAATTCTTAACAAGCTGCGGTTGTTTTTTTCCCAGCTTGATTAAATTTGAAAATTCATTACTGAACATTGTTTGAGAATAAAAGTGTGTTCAAAATAATCTCTGTAGTTTGCATTTATGGTGAATCCGTGTCGAGGACTCGAGGGCTTTGAACATGGAGCATATTGAGGCCCACATTTTGTATAAAAAAAGTGGTTTTCATTCATGGCTTGCTCTAAAATGGCGGGAATCTATCCCCTTGTGTCTTGGATCCATCTCCATGAAAGATACAATGGAAATGTACCTTATATTATCCCCTCTTTAATACCCCTTATTTGTGTGGGAGCTTTGACACTTGGTATGTCCTTGCTCCAATGTATGAGCATCATATCAAAGTAGTGTAGTCAAGTCGTCGCCTAGGCGACGACTAGTCGTCCAGGCGTTATGGGGGAGGCAATATGCTATTCGCCTAGCGACTATGGTAGCCTAATCGTCCGGGCGAGTAAGGTGTCGCTTAGTCGTGTATCAGCGGCGATTAGTCAGAGAAGAAGACCTAAGTTAATTTGACCCAACTCGACCCGACCCAACCCGAACCAAATTTCGTTAAATTTTAAATATTACCCGATCAGCAATCCTATTCAATTGTCGACATTCCCAAATTCCAATCGCGACATATCCTTCATCGTAAATCACAATCGAGCCGACCTTCAAGCCTCCCAGTCGCATCGCCTCTAGCCGATGAAGATCAATTTTTCGAAATTGACTTTCTTCATCTTCCAATTCAGAGTCTCAGACTTCTCTATCTCTCTCTATCTTGGTACGATTTTATATCTTTAATTCTTTATCACTTAGTGCAAGAAACCAGGTGGGTGGGCACTAAGGCGCGAGAGGTTGATGGTTTCAAATTGTGGTATTCAGGTTCAGCTAGGGGAAGGAATGGAGTCGGCTTTCTGGTGGCGCCGGAGCTGCGGGAGTTTGTGGTGGAGGTGAAGAGGATTAGTGATCGTCTAATGTTTATCAAGTTGGTTTTGGGTGGCTGTGCGATCAATGTCGTGAGTGCTTACGCCCCGCATGTTGGCCTGGCAGACGAAGTTAAGAAGGAGTTTTGGGACGCCTTGGATGGGGTGGTTGTTGGTTTTCCACTGACTGAAAAAGTCGTCATTGGAGGCGACTTCAATGGCCATATTGGAGAATCGGCCGATGGCTTCGAGGACGTGCACGGT
>OOIL02006581.1:199775-261978 GCA_900332095.2 Cuscuta campestris
TTGGACATCGGGTTGGAGTGGCTTGGGCCAAATGGCGGTTAGCTTCAGGGGTGTTGTGTGATCCGAAGATTTCGCCTAGAATGAAAGGTAAGTTCTATCGATCCGTAGTCAGACCTGCTATGTTATATGGGGCAGAGTGTTGGGCGGTTAAGAAGACTCATGTGCGTTGTCTGCATGCGGTGGAGATGCGGATGTTACGATGGATGTGCGGGAAGACAAGGTTGGATAGGATTTCGAATGAGGTTATCCGACGTCAAGTAGGTATGGCACCGGTGGAAGACAAGTTGCGGGAAGCGAGGTTGAGGTGGCTTGGCCATGTGAGACGGCGGGATGCTGATGCCCCTGTACGGAGATGCGAGAGGATTACAGTTATCGGGGGAAGTAGGGGAAGGGGTAGACCTAAGAAGAATTGGGAGGAGGTGATAAGACAGGATTTAGGACTTCTCGACCTGACTGAGGATATGGCCCTAGATAGGAACCTTTGGAGAACTAGGATTAGAGTAGCTGGATAGGAGCTCGGTGTTGTAGAGGTTGTTTTGTAGTGTGTTGTATTTGTTGGGAATCTTTTGCTATTGTTTGTACTTGTTGCTTGTACTTGGTGCCTTATCTGTGCTATACTGTGTTCTCTTCCATATTTTTGTGCAGGTGGAGCCGGGGGTCTCTTGGAAACAGCCTCCCTACTTCCGAGTAGGGGCAAGGTCTGCGTACACACACCCTCCCCAGACTCTACTGTTGTGGGATTCAACTGGGTTGTTGTTGTTGTTGTTTATCACTTAGTCTCTTAATTTAGTTTAATTTTCTGTAATTTGGTTCATTAAACTATTAAAGTAATAAAAGTATATTTTACTCTTTTTTTTTATTTTTCTTCATTTTTTTTAATTTTTTAATTTTTTTTGCTGATTTCAGTTAACACTTTCTTTTTAATATGTTCTTTGACTTCTATTTGTGCTTATTGTCTTTGTTGGTGTGTTATTTTTAAAGATTGAAGGATATTTGTTTCTTATGTACCCTTCATTATGTGTCTTTATGTGCTACATTAAAACATAATTTTTCTTTGGTAATGATGTTTTTTCATATAAATATATATAGTTATCTTGGGTGAATGAAGATATATATAAACCACAACAACAACATTACCCCAGTGCCTCAATGACTCCCACCCATTGCGGGGTAAAGGAGGGTCGGATGTACGCAGTCTGACCCCTATGTTTAAAACATAGAGCGTCTGTTTCCAGATGACCCATGATGAGCGTCGAAAGTTGCATTGACTAACTGTTACTTCACAATTGCAAGAAGCGTAGACAGTTTAAAGTGCTAATTTGCTTTATTCCATCATACCCCAAAGCCAAAAAAATAGTGAATCTTGGCATAGGGGAATGGAAATTGAATGAAGATATATATAAACATAGGGGTATTGAAATTTTTCACATTATATGAATGAAGATATATATAATGTAAAAATTTTCAATACTCATTGTGATTTGTCGACTAGTCTATGACTAGTAGGCCGACTAGTCCACTTGTTTTTCCTTCACCGACTCGACTCGACTTGTCGACTTAGGCTGCATTCCGTTTGCCTGATATGATCTGATTTTTTGAAGATCTGATCTAGTATGATCTAATTGCACTTACAATTAAAGCTGTTTTTGGTCCGATTTGGTCTGGTGTGATGTGGTTATAATAAGAATAAGTAATAAGTAGAAAAAATAAGTTGAGCGGAATGCAGCCTTAAGAGCTCCCGCATCAGGCGGATAGGTAGAAGGAGGAGAAGGAGAAGTCCAAGAGTAGAAGTCGCATGAGGTGGAGAAGGAGAAGTTCTCCTGGGCAGTTTTCAAGAGGGAGAAGGAGTAGCTCTTCTCTGCAGAGGAGAAGAAATAACAAATGGGAAAGACTAATGGTTTCACGACATGTGGCGCTGCAGCTCCTTTTTTGTTTTTTTTTTGCCATGTGGCGCCGCACCCAACACTCATTTTTTATGTGCATACCAAAATTTACTTCATTTATTCTTCTTCTTCAGAATTTTTCTTTACCATAATTAAATAATTTTGATTGAAATTAATTTATTAAAATAAATTTAATTATTTTTTTCTATATTATTTAAAAAAGTACAATTTTGTTGTCGAAGCCATAAAAACTGAAGTACAATTTTATTTTTCATTAATTTGTAAATAAAAATAATTATATAATGTATAAATATTTAATAATAAAAATATCATTTAAGTCACATAATGCATAATATTTTAGTAGTCCTTTTGGTGTAAGAGATGAGGTGGAGTAAATGGAGAAGATGTGTATTGGGTCCACAAAATTTGATGTGGAGGAGAGAAGTGAGACTAATCCTCTCTTTACTCCACCATCCAATGCGGGGGCTCCAACAACAATGTATCAAAGTGAACCAGCAGCGTCTTTTATAATCCTCTCACTCATGGTTCATGAATATAAGCCCGTCACTGTAGCCTAGTTTTCAAAGATTACCTGTCTAACTCTAAGGGATTCTCCTAGTTAAGAAAGTTTGTTAGGAAGATGTGGGTTAGCTTATTGTCCGTAAAGTACGCAACTAAACTCAATGAACTAACAGTAATTGACGGTTTGTACTTTGTAGGATTCTCACTTGTTCACTCTCTCAATGTCTTTTTTAAACCTTAACTCTATCAATATATTCGAAAAACAAAAACAGATCCATAGTATTATGATTCAAGATATGCTTCATCACAAGTTTCCCACATGATTATTTCTTTTCATGGACTCACAGATGAATGCCGTCTATCAGTCGCTAAATGGGCGTGTTTCGGCATTGGAAAAAATGAAAGCAGTGGAGGCAACCAAACAGGCGGAATCTGCGAACTAGATTGTACATGGAAACTTGCTAAAGCTTCATGCTGTATTTTTTTGTTTTGGTTGATGGAATTGTAGTTCTTGAAGTTTTAATCTGGGTTTGTTAATGAATTCAGCTACCTTTTGGAAGTATTTTGGGGATTTTGGATATTAGTTGTCTGTGAATCTGTGATTATCAATGCACTTCAGGCTCTCTACTTCTTCTACTCTCATGTCTCTTCTACTCTTATGTCTTACCTACTCTCATGTCTTATACACCAGATTTTCCCTTTTTGTAGAACTAATCCTTTTCCTAAGAGCTCCACCCTATGTGCTAGAGGGAAGATGAATTGTAAACATTGGATTCACAATGAGCAACAACAGAATGGGGAGAAATTAACCAGAGAAAATCCCCTATAGAGATGTTTATCTACAGTGGTGCTTATTAACTTATTATTGATAAATAATTTTTTTTACTTATAAGTTGCTTATTGGTCAACTATTCTTTCATTAAAGTAAAATGACTTTAATGACAGAAAAGTCATTTTGAAATACTCATAAATGGTGATGAATAGTTTGTAAATAATTCGGTCAAAACGTAGAAAGGAAAAAAATTGATTTAAACATAAGTAGGTATGACTCACTTAATTTTCTGACTTATAAGTAACTTATAAGCTAGTATATAAGAATGAAGAAATATGTTATCAGTTGACTTATAAGTTAAAAATTAGTTATAAACAATTTTAATAAGCTTATAAGAATAGAGAATCACTACTTAGAGTCTGTTCTTTAAGTCTTGAACTCTTAATTTTCAGTTTCTTTCCGTTTCTTCCAATTCTTTCCAGTTTCTTCCAGTTCCTTCCAGTTTTTCCAACTATTCTCATTTTCTTCAAACTTTCTCTACTCCCCAACTAATTACTCTAACAACAATGTAGTTTATAAATTATTTTTTTCATCTCACTAATTTTATGATTCACACTCTTTTTTTTCTTCAACTTTTTAATATGAATAAGACAGTTTTTTGTATATTAATCTACATGGTAAAACAAAAAATCATCAATATGTTAAACTATATTAAAAAAATTAAGTCAAAATAGTTTAGAGAAAAAGACTAAACTTGGAGTAAAACATAAAAAATGTAAAAAAAAGTTCTATGTCTTTATTCCAAAAATAGGACTTCAATGAAAATAAAATATCAATCATTAAAGAAAAAAATAGGTTTGATTACATTATGTGACATGTCTGATATTTAAAACAAAATCTTGTAATATATAAAGTATAATTACAAATATATTATTTATAATAAATATGCATAAACAAATTGAGGTGCAATGTTACCACAAAAACTTTTTAAAATTTAATATTTTTATATTTATGCTAACTTTATACTCCGTATTATAATTATTTTTTTTTCAAAAATAGTTTTTCAGCAGCACTTGATAGTCGATCATTTAATTTGGTGATAATCGATTATCAAAGTTCAACGGCACGTGGTAGTAGATAACCGGTGATAATCAATTATCAAAGTTCAGCACCACTTGATAGTAGATTATCAGAACTTGATAATTGATTATCACGGTACGCGGTGTACGCGGGTTCTATTTGGGTCTATCTAGTTGCGTTCAACCTTTTGAAAATTATAATAAACATTCAAGATTACAATATATCTATATATGTACTACCTATTCATTCCAACGTATTGATAGGTGATTTCTTTTTCAACGAGTTTCATACCATATATCTTTATAACGAGAAAACTACAATCAAAACGGATTCAACGTAGGTTATGCCAAGTAGTTGAGCATATTAAACAACAAATACACAAACGTTCGTACATGTAAAACACATATATTTGGGCATAGCTTTACGTGTTCATGTAATCGTCTAAATGTAGTCTAGGTGTTTCTCAACTTGTTTATTCACATGTCAAATTTATATACCTGTACATATCAAGTGATGCTATTAAGATATCCAATGGTATTTCCACAAGTTTAACCATATTCTTCATAGCCTAACCGTTCTACTACTTTTATTTCAAAATTCATATTGTTTACGATTGAGTCAAACATTCATTTAGCCTTGGTGTAATCGCTCAATTTCATAACGTCTTCTAATCCTCGTTGTTCTCTACGGAACTTATAACATGGTATGAATCTATATACAAATAATTAACCATATAAACAACCAACGTATTCGCATATAAATATATTAAAGATTCCTCTGTTATATCTAATGTGTACATACCTCGAATACTATACGACACAATGTTAGAAGGAACCGAATGAATCAACAACGTCAACGAACAGTCGTCAAACTATTGATCTTCCGACTTCCAAACGGCTTCTTGAGTTTCGGTTTCTTCTCGCAGATATGCTACAGGGGCTGTGGTTTGTTGGCATGCACCCAACAAATAGCGGATTGGATGAGACGGAACGAGAATGAAGACGGAAGTTGCAAACCTCGCGTTTTCCGTTGCCACTACTGGACCAGTTTTGGTAGAATAGCCATATTGCTTTCGTTACTCGTTCGATTGACGAACCGTTTGCGGCTATGGTTCATTGACTCGCATGGCTATAACTTTGGTCAAGAAACCGTGACCAAACAGTGAGTTTATGTTGGTCGGAATTAAATATTGCCCAAAGTGGTCTGACGGGATTTTGCTTATAAAATCAGCACCTCCTTCCTCTTCTTCCTCTTCTTCTCCTTCGCCGGCCTTCCTCCTCGGTGTTGCTACTGTGTTTCCAGCGAGATAGAGAGGGTGACGAGAGGAAGATGGATGGGTGATGGTGATGTTCCTTGGTGATGATAACAATGGATGGAAAATGGGAAGGGGTGAGGCATCATTTTAAAGATGAATGATGATGATAACTTCAAGGCAATGAGGGGGGTGGACTGTGTACATAGAGGAATAAGGTGGGGTGGAGTTTCTAAGGTTGCTACGTAAATAATTTCTTATTTGAAAGGTACACGTTTTTCCCCCAAACTGCTCCGAATTGAAAACCATTTGCGTTTTTGTAAATAAACAGTCAAAACTAAATTTATGATATCCTCAAAATATTTTTCTCTAAACTTTATTTTCAAACTTCCAGGTCCACCCCAATCATTAATAAATTTGTTTACTTAATTAATGTGTTGAGACCCGTTATTAAAAATATCTTTCTATAACTAAAATACATTATCTTCTGAAGTCCATTTAAAGATATCAAGATCTCAATATTTTTTATTTTTAAATAATGAGTCTTAATAAATAAATAATATTTATTTATTTAAAATATTGGCAAACTATTTGGCCGATTTGTAGGGCGTTACAATATTTCCATCGTGGTAAGCTGGAGTTCCAAATCTCCCCCCTTCGCAGAGGGGCGTGGTGCAACAGTGGACGACAATGCAATCGTTGCCGGAACCCGATTGCTGTTCCTTGTCCTTGATCCTTCCATGCTCACGAAACGCTTCTCTCAATGAAAAAATCAATGATAGAATTTTAATTCCACCAAATATATATATCTCACAATATCTCTCAAGAATTACATAATAAAAGAGAAGCATATTGAAGTCAAGAATAGTATCAAAGACCTGTATTCGAATCCCTTAGAGGGCCGGGTATTTATAGCCTTTTAAACTTCCTAATCCTACCAGATATCTACTTACAAAACTAGATAAACATTTCTCCACATAATATAATTAATCCTAGCTATACATGGCCCTAGCCCATTGGATATTCCTCACACACTAGGGGGACTGACCCACCGACTAGCTCTTGGGTTACCTCTGTCCCTCAGTTTTTATCCACTTTTGACTTTTGGAACTGTTCATCTAAGCACTTTGACTCATCAAATTCTCTCAATGTGTAAGCCTAAATATAGTCATGTGTGATCTTGTTTGATTTGTCTTAATATATAGATTATTAATATATAATTTCTATTTTAATATACAAATTACAAGATAAAATGGATTAAAGAAGTGCATTGGATGGTGTGTAAAAATGAGAGTAGACAAATACTCAGGGACGGAGGGAGTAAATAACATACTATCTCCGTCCCAGAATATTTGTCCACTTTCATTTTTACACACCATCCAATACACTTTTTTAATCAATTTTATCTTGTAATTTGTATATTAAAAAATTATAGAAATTATATATTAATAATCTATATGTTAAGACAAATCAAATAAGATCACACATGACTATATTTAGGCTTACACATTGAGAGAATTTGATGAGTCAAAGTGCTTAGATGAACAGTTTCAAAAGTCAAAACTGAACGAATACTCGGGACGGAGGGAGTATTAGACTAATTACATTAAGAATTACCCGGAGTACATCTAGGCTTGATATAATCATTGATTATTTAGTTGACCACATTATGATGTATGTAGGAGACATGTACTTGTGTATATGCGAAACCAGCTTGGTGTTTTATACTCTCTCTCCGTTTGCAAAAAGACTTCCCATTTTGATTTGGGGCAAAAATAAGAAATTGTTAAATTATAGTTGATTTCCAATTTTGCCCCTGATGTGATGGATAAAAGTAAGATGTGATGGATAAATTATTTGAGAAAAAGTATGATGTGATAGGTAGGGTATGAAAAAATAAGGATAAAAGTGGTTTTTTAATAGAAAATGGAAGTGTTTTGTTGGAAGTGGAAAAAATGAAAGAGGAAGTGTTTTTGAGAACGGAGGGAGTAAATTCTAGTGTGATCCCTCATTCGATTAAACAATTTTTGTTTTTACTATTAAGAAATTTAAGGAAGGAATACTTTTGTTTTTAGTTTTCTAAATTATGTTATTTAAGTGAATAAATATAATTAGTAAGGTAAAAGTAATTTTATAATAGAAAGTAGAAAGACTTTTTGTAATGGAAAAAAAGTAAAAGAGAAAACTAAAATATTTTGTAGAGACGGAGGAAGTACAAGATTATTACTGGTAACATGCATAAACATATGATTAAATTACGTAAATGAAACCTAATCATATCATTTTTCTTCAAGTAGGATCGGTCCTATTTACTCTAAGGTTTGGTAATTAAAATTTTGAAATGCACTCCCTCTGAAAATGTGAGTGCTTCATTAATAACAAGAAAAATGACAAGCATCCATAATGACTACAATGGATATTAATAATGTCCTCTGTGAATAAGTTATTACATACATAATTAAAGTAGAATAAGATATTGTTAAAAAACAATTTGAATAATTATTGTAATAATTAATCTCTATTCAACACTTGTTACTAATGACTAGATTCATAAAGTAATTCGTAAAGTCCGCCACTACCCACCAGTTGTTGTTATTTGTTAATGGAAGCATATATGGCAGATCCTATGAAAATATGTATCATAAAGAAAATAAAACATATTTGATCTTATTCAGGGAAACGTTCTACATTTTAGTCTTATATTGAGCAAATTTTTCTAAACATATTTATAATGTTATAATGACATTTCTTCTATTTTTTGTACTCTATTAAATTGTTTATGTGAAAAATGTACCCATTGTTATACTCCGTATAGATCTGACGTCCAAGGTATATGCGGTCTTACCTGCACCAGCAAAATGCCTTTTAAAAATAGTACTGATCATATTCAATTTTTTCTTTGGAGATTGGAAATAAAGAATTCAACTCCGTAATGAACTAAAATGTGTAGTATACCATCTGGATAAAAAAGCATTTGTCTTTATTCTTTCGGTATTCTTTTACTCCTTTAGTCGCCTAATTTAATTTTATGAAACCCAAGTCGTCTTGATCAGCAGTAAAAGTATAAAAAGATATCCCATTTTAACGCAGGTGATTCCGGGATAAATGTGAAAGTCTTGAATTTTGTTGATACAAGAACATATAAATATAAGGAAAAGGACCAAATTAGGAGTAAAACATATATCATATCCCCAAAATAAGAGTTAAAATTTAAACTCCCCTAAATAAGAGTACTTAATTAATCAACTTGTCCAATACTTAAAAGAAAGAAACACAAAGTAGGAAGAAATATCAGCGGAGAAGGTTGTTAATGTTTTGTTGAATGAAGCCAAAACTGTAAACAACACTTCCATAATATTTTTAGATTTTGTAACTTTTCCTAGACATAACAATAGTGTATACACTTTCTTCTTCTATTTTTTTGAAATATTTTTAGTTATAAATATATTTGTACACACACACATATATACATATACATATATATATATATACACACACACTCATACATATACATACACACACACACTTAATAAATTTAATTTGTTAGAGCAAGTCCATCTTTCAAACGTTCATGCTACATGCAGTAAATAGTAATCCCCACCAATGAATTGAAATAAACTTAATAAATTAAAAGAATCTAATTAATCTTCTCACGTACTCCCTTCATGCTAATCTCTTACTCAGTTTTTAGCAATATTCTTGTACGGTCACTATTGTTAGTGATTTCTCACATCACCAAATCTGCCACCGTCGCCGCCAACACCACTGGCATTTACCCACGGCCTACCGCTGCGCCCCGCACCGTGCAATCGAGTGTTGCCGATGATTTCCTACATCACCAAGCTCGCCTCCTTCGCTGCCAACACCACCGGGATTAGCCATTGTCGTTGTATGCAGTAATATGGTCTTATCATGACTGTCAAGAAAAAAAATACTCTTAATACAATGCAACAATACCACAATATCAAATATTACAATCTATAATGCCAAACATAGCCATTAATAAGTACAAATATGCCACTATATAATGTCAGAGAAGCAAAATGCCAAGTATATATAGCACTTATTAAGAACAAATATGTCATTGTATCACTCATAGCTGATTGTGCACCGCCTCATCTAGGGAGACTTTACTATTCATAGTCGGCTCATCTAGATAATGCCAAACATGATAATGTACAATGCCACACAAGGCAATGTATAATGACATATATGTCCATGTATAATGTTACATATCACACATGTTAATGCATACTCCCTCCGTCCCGGAAAATATGGGAGTTTTGATTTTAAAGAGGGATTTAAGGGGTGTGTATTTTGGTATTGAATTTCTAAAAATGTCCTTTGATGTGATGGGTAAAAGTATGATTTAATGGATAGATTATTAGTAAAAAGGTATGATGTGATAGGTAAGGTATGAAAAAGTAAGGGGTAAAAGTGACTTTTTAATAGAAATGAGAAGTGTTTTTATTGGGACGGATGAAAAAAGAAAGGAGAAAATTTTTCCGGGACGGAGAAATATATAATTTCCAAAAAAGTCAAATGTCAAGAAACTCTATAATCTGCCACTGAACACCCCATTTCTAAAAGCATAACACCAGGTGCCCACATTAAAAAAAAAGAGTAAAAGTTTTATACTTAGCTTGTCCAGACATATATAACTAAATGAAACTGCATCGTTGAGTTTAGTTTAGTAAAAACACTGCAAAAGGTATCCAGAGCTTATCTCTATGCACTCGCTACATTACATGGAGTAAATTTGAAATAATTTGAAATTCAAGGGTAATGACAATCTAGGGAGTCGGCCAGAACTTCGAAGAACACAACCCCTCTTTTAGTTTTAGAGAGAGAAAATTTTGGCCAAAACTTAAATTAGTTAATTACTCTTACTTAGAGGAGTTTAAGTTTGAACTCCTACTTTGAGAATATAACATATGTTTTACTCCTGTTTAGGGGGTTTTCTTATAAATATACTCCATCCGTCCCGGAAAACATGGGAGTTTTGATTTTGAAGAGAGATTTAAGGAGAGTGTATTATGATATTGAATTTCCAAAAATGTCCTTTGATGTGATGGGTAAAAGCATGATTTGATGGATAGATTATTAGTAAAAAAGTATGATGTGATAGGTAGGGTATGAAAAAGTAAGGGGTAAAAGTGATTTTTTAATAGAAATGAGACGTGTTTTTTGGAACGGATGGAAAAAAAAAGAAATGTTTTCAGGGACGGAGGGAGTAAAGATTCTTTATTGGGGGGAGGGGTCCCACGTACAGTAGTATGAACCAATCCTCCCAGTCGTAGCTGAGAAAAACTGCATGCCAACGAACTTGTCCACCGCAAGCCATCAATATAAAGTCATGAAGCCATAATCAAATCTTTAATTACTTCATTCCATAAAAAAAAACATCTCAATAGTCTTTTTAAGTGCAATCTTGCTTCAAACATGCAAATTTTAAACAAAACCTTATTCTTATTCTTCTTCTTCTTATTCATACTTTCTGCCTCAGCCAATTATGATTACCACGACGCTTTAGAAAAAGCAATCTTGTTCTTTGAGGGCCAGAGATCGGGGCTTTTGCCACCCAACCAACGCCTCGACTGGAGGGGGAATTCGGGGACGAAAGATGGCTCGAGTGATGGGGTAATGTTTAATTTGAAGCTGCCTAGTGAAAAAAAGAGTGTTGAATATAATTAGCTAGCAAGTTATATTATACTCCGATGATAATCCGTGCTGATTAATTAAAAAAAAAAATAACCGTGTGTTTTGTTTAATTGTTAATAATTAAGGTGGACCTGGTGGGAGGGTACTATGATGCTGGTGACAACATAAAGTTTGGCCTGCCAATGGCCTTTACGATCACACTCTTATCATGGAGTGTTCTCGAGTATCGGAATTCAATGGGAGATCAACGCCAGTATGCGGAACAAGCTATCCGTTGGGGCACCGATTATCTGTTGAAAGCAGCGGCACACATAGACAACCAAATTCTCTATGTCCAAGTAAGCCCGCCACTACGATACATTCATAAAAGAAATTAAAACAAAATCTTTTCGACATGACACACGGAGTAGTAAAGTTGCCACATTCATAACCAATTTTATTTTCGATTCAATTTGTTTTCTTATAAATTTAAAATTTGAAAATAAAATTTATACTCCCTCCATTCTCAAAAACACTTCCTCTTTCATTTTTTTCACTTCCAACAAAATACTTCCCCTTTCTATTAAAAAACCACTTTTATCCATCTATCCATCACATCTTACTTTTACCCATCACAATCGGGGGCAAAATTGGAAATCAACTACTCCCTCCGTTTGGAAAAACCCTTCCCATTTGATTTGGGGGCAAAAATAAAGAAGTGTTAAATTATAGTTGATTTCCAATTTTGCCCCTGATGTGATAGATAAAAGTAAGATGTGATGGATAGATTATTAGAGAAAAAGTATGATGTGATAGGTAGGGTATGAAAAAGTAAGGGTAAAAGTGGGTTTTTAATAGAAAGTGGAAGTGTTTTGTTGGAAGTGGAAAAAATGAAAGAGGAAGTGTTTTTGAGAACGGAGGGAGTATAATTTAACACTTCCTTATTTTTGCCCCCAAATCAAATGGGAAGGATTTTTCCAAACAGAGGGAGTATATTTGAAAACTAAACACGAAATACATGACTATAATATTTCATCAAGTGTGCAACAAAAATATGTCAACAAAGTAAATAAAATTTGCTCATATAAATGGTGAACAAGAACATAATTTTAGAACCGAAGGAGTAGATTATATGGAAATGTTGAAATGGATGCAGGTAGGTAACCCTCACGAAGAGCACCAACTTTGGGAGAGGCCAGAGGACATGGACAGCTTAAACCGACCGGTGTACAAGGTTACGGCTCAGGAACGAGGATCCGAAGTTGCAGCGGAGACAGCCGCAGCACTGGCGGCTGCTTCCATTGTGTTCCGTAAATCTAATCTTTCCTATTCCACTGAATTACTTATCACGGCAAAGAAAGTACGTACCATACAAATTCCCTCCCTCTCATTCAAATCCTCCATATATATGAAATATTTGCACTAAATAGCACTAAACTTAAGTCATTTGCCTAAATAACATTTAAACTGTTTTATTCCTTAAATAGCACTTAATAATGTCCATAATGTCTGGTGATGGCGAACATTTACTTGAATAATGACTAATGGACAATGACTAAAAATGCTACATTGGGAAAAAACACATGTGATGTTATTTAGGGTAAGTCATTATGTTTTAGTACCATTTACGTAAATTCCTCCCATATATTTCTATATACTATTCTCCAAAACAAATTGCATCCTTTTTTTCTCCTAGCTATTTGAATGATAAAGGCTATAATTTGGTTGTCTTTTGAATGTAAAATTTATTTTAGAACGAAAGAAACACGTGTAATCAGAAGCTAGTAAAATGAGGAGGAGTCACATAAATGATATATCGATCACAAGCTAATTAATTAATGGCGGCAATCAAATATGCTTTCAGGTATTCGGTTTTGCTGACACAAATCGGGGTTCTTATAACGACAACCATATTTGCTCAGTGGTCTGCGAGTTTTACACATCTTTCTCAGGATTCGGGGTACGTAAGACTGCCTAGCCATGCATTCATTCTAGCGATCAACACTTATTGTTTAGATCTCAGTCTTCTTAATTCTTTCCTCCCTCGGAAAACTAGCACTATATTTGCTTCAAGAAATTGGAGACGGAAAGAATAATATAATAATTAAGAAGGAAAACATTTTTCTTGTTTGGTTAGAGAAAAAAAGAAAAAGAAAAATGGAAGGAATTGAACTTTTGTGGGCAGATATTAAATATTAAAGAAAAAGAAAAAAGACGTAAAGTATTTTTCACAAATATTAAATAATCCTGCAGGATGAACTTTTGTGGGCAGCATCATGGCTATATTTAGCTTCTAAACAAAACTTGTATTCGAA
Source organism: Cuscuta campestris (assembly GCA_900332095.2). Classification (NCBI taxonomy): domain Eukaryota; kingdom Viridiplantae; phylum Streptophyta; class Magnoliopsida; order Solanales; family Convolvulaceae; genus Cuscuta; species Cuscuta campestris. The sequence goes on from OOIL02006581.1 coordinate 213,240, forward strand.
TTATATTCAATCAAATACTCCAACGTCATTGGGTGATTGCGGTGGAGAAAATTCCTTCAGCTGGGATGACAAGAAACCAGGAACCAGAATTCTCTTGTCCAGAGTAATTAACTAGCAGTTACTCCGTACAGTACTGTTTTGCATAAGTTAATTAACTAATTTCATCAATTGTATCGATCACTCCCCCTGTGTCTAATTGTATTCACAGGTCTTCCTGACGGCCGGAGAACAAGATTTTGAGCCATTCAAAATACACGGAGACAACTATGTTTGCGCTATATATCATGGCAGGCACACAGCAGGTAGCTTAAGTAGCCTTCATTTACCAAAACAGTTCATGCTTTGAGTTTTGCTGAATTTATTTATGTAATTTAAATTATTAGCATCGAAAAGAAAAGAGAGACAAATCATTTTAATAACTTATTATATCAATGCAAAATGGATGAAGTATATTATATTGGAGACTTTATTTAGATATATTTCCCTCCGTTTCTTTAAACCCTTCCCATGCATTTTGACTTTGAGCCAAAATAAGGAAAGTGTAATTTTGGTTGACTTTTCTATTTTGTCTTTGATGTGATGGGTAAAAGTAAGATGTGATAGTTTGGTCATTAGTGAAAAAAGTATAATGTGATAGATAGAGTATGAAAAAGTAGGGGTAAAAGTGGTTTTTAATAGAAAGTGGAAGTATTTTAGGGAATTGGAAAAAAACGAAAGGGGAAGGGTTATATGGAACGAAGAGAGTATTAGTTACTTTAACAAAAAAACGAAGCGTTTTGGTAAAAGCAAAAAAATGAAAGAAGAAGAGTTTTAATGAACGGAGGCAGTATCTAAATAAATTATTAACATGATATATATATATATATATATATATATATATATATATATATATATATATATATATATATATATATATATATATATATATGTTTCGATACACCATTGATCTAGAGTTTGTTTTAATTTTCAATCATTTGATATGATCTAATTTCTAAAAGAATAAAAATAAGTAATACCCCTACGTCTCTTAAATGATTTCTTCTTTCTCTTTTATCCGTCCTGAAAATTCATTTGACTTTTTATTAAAAACTCATTTTACCTCTACGCATTCTTAACTTACGTGTCACATCAAAACTGTTCATTAATAATCTAATCATTACATCAAATGCATGCATGTATTTTTGAAAAGTAAACACAAAAATATTTATCATTAATAACATTTATTGAAAGTTAAAATGAGAAAAGCTTTTTAGGAGGGGAGGGAGTATATGCCTGGATGAACACAGTACACAACTGATGATTTAATTACAGTAATTAATTATTCATTGATCTCCAGGGGGACTTTATTACGAACAAGGCTCAAGCAACCTCCAATATGTTACGACATCAACATTCCTCCTACTAAACTATGCAAAGTACCTGAAAAGGGGGGGCCAAACTGCGTCTTGCGGCACGGCTGGTGTACTCACCGCTGATCAACTCATAGAGTATGCCAGGAAACAGGTGGACTACATCCTCGGGGAAAACCCGGCTAGAATGTCGTACATGGTTGGGTACGGGGTTAACTATCCGAAGCACGTGCACCACAGGGGCTCATCACTCCCCTCAGTGAAGGATCACCCCGCCTTCATCGGTTCTGATTTCGACGCCTTAAACTCCCCAAATCCCAACCCTAACCTCCTTGTCGGAGCTGTTGTTGGTGGTCCTGATGAAGGTGACAATTTTGCAAATGACCGGAACAACGTTGCCCAGTCCGAGCCCGCAACCTACATCAATGCTCCTTTAGTTGGCCTTCTCGCTTACTTTTCAAATCAACCCCGATGATAATGATATATTACGATCCTGTCGATCCATATATCTTAATTACTCCGATCCGTATTTATTACTCCTATCCACAACATACTACGGATCGGAGTATAATCTAGCTAGCTAGCTACCACAACTACGTATGTTTCTGCTTTTCTTTAATTTCTCTACCTTTACATACATCATTTTGATCCATGGGCATGACACACTATGTGTAGCTAAAACTGTATCTGTGTCTTCTCGTGTGCGTCACAGAGGATCGACTTATCGTTCCCTTTCGTGCATCCAAACACCAAACATACTACCAACGTACTTTATTTATATGCTTCGTTCGATGTGTACTGCTTAATTACTACATCAATACCACTGCCCGATATATTGGAGTAATCACACTTCCCTTTCATTCATTTATCCATTACAATATTACATTATAATTCTGTAATGGCAGAGCTCTATGTGTGTTGTTGTTTTAGTGAACGCCGTAATGGAGGAATTGAACCTAAAGGTTTAATATACTCCCTACATTTAAACTTCTACATTTTAATCATTTAAATCAACTTACTTTTGTCTCAAAATTAATGAGGAATGTGTATGTACCTCAATCTCTTTTCTCCTATTCACACAACAAAACTCTTGTATATACTATCATAGAAACTCTATAATACAATGGCACGACTATTTGCCAATTGTAAGCTGGTCACAACTCACAAGTTTGATACTTAAATCCTGGCGAGCTGATACTACACTTAATTGAAAGTGTAGTACTATAATTGTAAGAAGGTTCTTTTCCACAGGGAGAGTTGTCTTCTCTTTTATCATAGTTTACGAACCTCTACACACTGACTTCTTCCCAAGAATCGTAGTGTGAAACAGAAACATACGACTGTTTAATGGTGCTTCAGATTACTAATTTCTGTCCTTGCACGTGTAAGGCTTCTGTTTGTGGGAGTTATAGACGACTACGTAGCCTTAGTTGTCTGACTTTGACGCAGACTATTGTCTTCTTTTTGCATCATACAATTGTTTTCTTGTCTTGTGCTTTAAGGTTTCAAACTACTAGTATAAAAAGTTGTCAAAATATTTACCACATTACTCCTCTGGCAAGTGGCAACTACACAAAGCACTAAAAACCGTTGCTATCCACGGCAACGACACCAGTTTTGATGCGAAGAGTTTTTGATACATCGTTTGATATGACAACTCTTGATCAAAAAGAGATGAGGTGGAAATGAAATGGAAATGTGGGAAATGTAAATGGAATGAGTCTAGTGGTGGAAGTAAGGGATGTCAAGTCCAAGAGGATAGCGTGATTGGTTAGGAATCGAGTCCAGAGTATAACTAATTAAACACTAATATGGAGTTGTAATATGTGAATTTGGGCCGAAAGAAAGAGAAGAGAGTGATATGAAATGCAAGTGAAAACTAAACTACTGCAGCAAATGAGCTAAAAATGAAATGCACGAAACAAATGAAATTAAGCCTAGGTTAGGGATTTCATGTCAATTTGAAAAGCCAATGGATTAGGAGAGCAATAGAAATCGACTAGAGAGCGAGCAAATCCCCCTGATTTCAGTTCCGTGAGAATTGGAAAAGATTCCCCTAGAGAAGGACCCACTTCTATGGCGCTCCTACCAAGAGAACTCCAAACACATCAAACAAACTCCTCGAGTATCCTCCACTTCCGTGGTAGAACTTGAGAGGGAAACTCATGACTATATATCTAAATCTCGATTCCTCGGTGATCTAGAATCTACTTCGGAATACAAGAATGTCATTGTGGCCAACAACAACACCCAAGAAATAAATAGAACAATCTCCACAAACATTCCTAAGATAATGTCTCAAGCTTCACTCTAATCCATCCATCCACAAAAAGAACAAATTAAATTAACAATCCATCCCTAACCTAGGCTAGAAAATCAAGCCTAGAATGCTTAAACTAAAGTGATCTATATAAATAAGAGAGATGCAAATAAGGAAAAGGCATGAAATAGATAAGGAAATAAGGATTAATTCTAAAAGGAAACCAAATAAACATTAAAGAGTTAAATCTAAAGTTGGAAATCCTCAAAATAAAATAGCATGATGATGAAGAAAAAACTCTAGCCTAAAAGAGAGAAATATAAAGGGAAAATTACTTGTATAACACTAAAACAATGCCCCTTTCTTTTTATAGCACTAGTGTTAGGAAGTCAAATGTTTTAATGGCGCAGGGGTATTGAAAAGACTAAAATGACCTTCATTTTTTTTCGTAGATCTAAAAACCGCGCAGCCGCTTTCCATTCAAGACGTTCGGATCCCTAAAATCACGGCATTTCCTTCGAAGGTCTCTTCTTGTAGAAGGTAATTCACCTTGAATTTTGGAAGGAAATAGGATGCGGCTGTCAAGTGCGTGTTTAAACCCTAAATTGAGTAAACGAAGAGGAAGAGAATTGAGAAACAGAGACAAAAACGCAGGAGAGGTTACGGCGACGAAGACAGTGAGAAGTGATAGTGAGTCCCCGATTGTGATGTCGGCGAGGAAGACGACGATGGCTGCTGGAGTTGCTATTGACAACAACACCGAGATTGTTGGCGAAGAGGGCAGTGAAATTACTGTGAAATGCGTTTCTGGGAAGGTTAGTTTATTCTGTGTATGACATTTTTTTGGACATTATTCATAAAGATGAAGTTTTTGTTAGTGTTTAAGAAGGAAAATAATGTATTGTAGTGGTGTAGTGTGTTGCATGTTTTGGGTTTTTTTTCTGAATGATAGGTAGTAGGCAGTGTAGAGGATTTTGGGATTATGAGGGTGTTGTCCTTTGAATGTGCATATTGTTAAAGATTAAACATGATTGAGTGTTTTTGAGGGAATTAAAATCAATTTCATGAGAAAGTAAGTGTAGTGTTTCATTAGGGTTAGTATACTGTTTCTTAAGGGTGTTCCATAATGGTCACTGGACTCTGCTATGTCCATGTCCGTTGGTCAATGTGTTTTGTTATTGTTCAGTGTATTATGTAATGGATAGTATGAAGACTAAGGGTAATTTGGAGTCAGAGTTTAAAAACAGTCCAGTGTTCTTGGTTTTAGAGGGCAGTGGTGTTTTTATGTGCATGGTATTAAAAGCAAAGGATCATAATGGGGTTTTGAAGGGGTTAATATCCAATAGACTACCAAGTAAGTGTATTGTTTCTTAGGGCAAGTGTAGTGTGAAAACGAGTTTCTTTTGTTCTGTTCCGTATAGTCTTTGTTCTATGTCACTGTAAAATGCTATCTCCATGTTGGTTGTAATAAGAATTGGGTTTTAATGACCAGAGTAAACCAGTGCAGTGTGTTGAATATATTGTCAGTGTTTATTAATTCCAAATATGCTGTGAGCAGGGCAGTGTTTTGGGAATTAGCGAGGCAGTGTTAATTGAATGTGCAACGTATTATAGACTGTGCTAACTGCTCTAAAGGAATGAACTTTGGTGAAGTGTGTTTTGTGTAATCGTAGAAGATTATGTCTGTTTTTTAAGTGTGTTGTGACATGGGAGATTATGTATATTTTTTTTAGGAATACCGAAGGATGTGCAGAGAAGACATCTTGGCTTCCAAGACAAACGTCAAAGCTAATTGTTATTGCAATGTGTTGAGTGGGGTCGAGAAGCTACGGCGAACATTGTCAGAATCGGAGTTGGAGGCTTTGGGCAAGACGCCCTTTGGTCATTTGCTTGATGTTGGCAATCTTAAATGGGTTAATGGACAGCTCCTAATACTTTTAGCGTTGAACTACGTTGAACCTATAGAGCCAGATAGCGATGCAATATCTTTCCACATCCGTGATAGGGTGGTCAGTTTTAAGAAAACTGATTTTGCTCTGATTACGGGTTTCAAATTTGGATGTCCAGCTGAACAAGAGAGGGAGTACACTGGAATTTTCAGACATCAGTAGCAGATATTTTGGGGGTAGAAGTGTTGTGACACGTGATGAAGTGCGGGTGGTCTTAGAGGGTCTAAAGGACAACAAGAGAAAAAGAGAGATGGATGGCGTGAAGATAGGAGTCCTTTACCTTCTAGGCAGTCACATAGTTGGAAACCAACCCTCCATGAAACTGCCACCACTTTATTTGCATTTGGTAGATGACTTGTCCCGTTTGAACGCGTATCCCTAGGGCGATGAGATTTGGGATCTTTTGGTTGAGGACATGGCAAAGTGTTCATTGACTTTGAGGACAAGTAAAAAGGACTGGTTCACATTCCCGGGATTTTTAATGGCTTTGCAGATTTGGGCATTTGAGACATTCCCAGGTCTGGAGAAAAGGGAAGTGTGCGAGATGATAGAGAGTCGGAGAGGCCAATGGCCGCGTGCTTTACGATGGGCAGCACCAACACTGACAAATCACATAGTGTTGGAGGAAGTGATCTTCAGTAATGATAAGGTATGTGCTCGTTTTTCATTGTTTGACTCCTTTTTTTGTGTTTTAAAGGTATTCTGGAATAGTACTTGGACAGTAATCATTTTTTGAGCTTTTTTTACAGTTTGAATGGATTGGCATGAAGGCAGTTGCCTTGGAGATTGGGAAAGAGAATGTTAAGTGTCTCTTTTTAAATACCCCAATGATTAAAGGAGATGGAAGCCTTAAGGTACTGCAAGTGTGTGTTCAAGGGGCCAATGCCAGGAGTCTTGAAGGCCCGCCTAGTAATGAGCATTGTGGACAAGAAGAGGGGGGGATCCTTGCGGAAGGAAAGAATACATTTCATTGGGGAGTTGCTTGTGATAATGGAGGAGAAGCCCGGAGTACTAAGCATGTTGGTAAGAAGCGTAAACCCAACGTAAGGAACCCGAGTCAAGGCAAAAAAGGGAAAAAGAGGACATGTGGCAAGAAAGGTGATGACAACGCAAGGAAAGGGGTTAATGAAGAGTTGTTGGAAAAAGTCACAAAACTGGAGGAGATGGTTACTGGTCTAGTGGCAGCAAATGTGTTGGATCGTAAATTGCTTGTGAGCTTGCGTGGGAAAGTGAAGGGAATGCAAAGAGCACATGAGAGGCATGCAGTTCTGATGGAGAGATGTTTGAAGAAGTGTGGTTTAATACGTAGGAGGAAGAAAGGAATTAAAAAGAGTAGACAACATGCTGAAGATGGTCCTAGCTTTGTCCTAGGCATTGAGCATGGAGGTAATGAGGATTCAGTAGCTGATCAAGAAGAAGGTAGTGAGGACAATGTAAATTTAGGTGCATCTGATTATGAGATAGAAAACCCTACCCAACTTAATGACATGGATGACACGATTAATTCTGTTGATACAGAAATTCTTTTGGAACGTCGTGCTGTCATGGTGCGCAATATTGTGCGTGACAATGGGGGGAGTGTTGGAGATTATAGCGCGGAAGAGACTGTAAGGGTAAGTAGCACTGATTTCGATCATATGTATTTCATTAACTTATGTGAATGGGAATATATGTATAACGTTGATCTTTGTATGTGAAAAGAATGTCATTCATTTTTTTGTACACATTTTTTAAATATCCAGGTGGAGAATCATGTGGAGAAGATTGCTAGTGAAGACATGAGATCTGGGGATTCCAATGTGCCTATCGCTATCCTAGCTGAAAAGGAGGGGGTTAGAATATGCTCAACTACCTTATACCTTTGAGTATTCTAATAATGAAAATATGCTCCTATAAATCTGTTTTTAATAACATGTGGTCAGTGTGTAAACAAGACCCATGTAACATGTGGGCAATGTGTGTGTTAATATCCTCCATTGTGACTAATAACAGGCCCCATGAAACATATGGATAGTGTGTGTGTGTTAATGGACATAGGACATTGCGTATACATGGGCAGAGTGAAGGGCAGTGTGTATATTAATATAGAATTGGAGATTAATGACAGTCCCCCTGAAGGGTATGGACAATGTGTGGGATATGTGTTATGGACAGTGTGTGGGTATGCCAAACTTCAGGGACAGTGAGTCAATCACATAATTGGCTACGGTTTAAGCAGTGACCTTGGGTAAAATAGATAGGGGACAGTATAGCCAGATATAATTTTATGAACATTAAAGTATGTTACACGGTTCTTTAAGGAAATGCATTTACGCACTTACTTTTTTGAGTCATTGGTGTGGAGTGTGATATGAATGAGGAATTCTCTAATACACGTGGCCTGTATGCGTACAATAGGTTAAAACCGTTAAAACACTGTGGGTGGTGATGGAGGGTCAAGCTTTTTTCATGTGCGTGGATTAGAATAAGTGACATGCTCTTACTCATTGATGGCAGATTCAGGTTCTTGATAATGGTGGCAGTCTACAAGGTAATGCCGTGGGGATGAGTGTGGGAAGGAATGGAGTCACACCTACATAGCTGAGTGAGGTAATTTTTTAAATGACATTAGCTTTGAGGAATATGACGTGAAATTTAAATTCAATTTAAATGCTGCCCTCTAAAAAGTTCACACTCTTGTTATAGTTATTTGAAGGGGTGGATTTTGATGATTGGCCAATGGGTGATCAGCAAGTCACGCAAGCCGATACGGTAGTCGATGATAGTCAGACAGAAAAAGCGAATGAAGAATCGATCCATTGCACACAAGTTGTTGTGAGTAGCAATGCGCTTTAAATAATGTTTTCATGTGTTGTAAATATCCTATCAGATAGTAATGTGTTATAACATATTTCTTAAATGTTGTGGAAGGAACACAACCCCAGAGGGCATGGTGATGCATATGATCGACACGGAAATTGAAATCTCCTGAGAGGTTCACTTTTTCAGAAAAAAGCTGGTGAACAACGCAAGCGAGCAAAAAGAAGGGCCGATGTTATTGAGAGTAAGTCAGTATGTGATGATGAACTGTGCCTCGGTCCTTTCACCAAGGAGCCGATGGAACTTCCTGAGGTAGGGGTGTTAGAGAGGGTTGACACCTTCATGCATAAGGGTCTGCTGAAAAAGCCAAAGAACCCTGGACGGAGATTCACTGCTACAGATGAAAAGCTCAGTGCAGATGCTATAATGGCGCTTGATGATGAGGAGGACACCTTGAGCAAAACATGGTATTACAACCTCTATTTCCCTGATGGGTGCCTATCAAACCTGGTATGTCAAATCAAGTAACGTTCGCTTGTACTGTGAAAAACTTTATCAATTTGTTTTATAGTGGTGAATATAGTTTGAAACGGGGGGGGGGGGGGGGGGGGGGGGTTTAAATGGTCAGTATAAGGTGTAATGCCTCGTGTTTTTTTAATGGTGATTATAGTGTTTTTTAAGGGTGATTATAGTGTTTTTTTAATGGACTAGAAATTGTTGCCTCCATAATGTGTGGTCAATGTATTTTTAAAAATGGTCAGTCTTGTATGGAAATGGTTAGTATGACCAGATTAGAACAGTGCGATGAATTACTTATATTCTCAGTGTGCATTATTTTCATGGTGTTTAAAAACCTGTTTCAGAGAATCTGTGGGCAGTGAACATGATAAAGTTGTTGGATAGTGTTATTTGTGGTTTTAAATAATGAGTACTAATTGGTGTGTACATGTGTCTATTCGAACACTGATTTATCGTTCTTGTTTGCTTATGTTTTCTTTCTCTAACCTTGTATGGATGGAACTCAAATACCATAAATTACTAAACATCATTTTAAGAAAAATGACTACCGTCGTATACTCACACCGTAAAATAAAAGACGCCTTCTTTCGGTGGCTAAAACCAGACCTCGTCTTCAAACGTTGATGTTCGGGTCGTAAACAACTCAATAACACACACAATATACTCGCACAAAACTTTTCTCTCTAATGTCTAACTGATGCAGCACATAATACAGACATATTGAACACCATCAAAGGAAATAATATGGAGTATGGGCGTGTGTGGTCCGAGGCGGATTTTGTGTACATGCCACTGAACACAGGATCCGAATGGGTACTGCTTGTGGTTGACATACGTGGAAAACTCATCCGGATTTACGACACGAATGTTTACAGAGGGGGTTTCTTGAAGAAATTGCACCCATTTTTGCTGTCTTTGCAGATCTTTCTGCCAGTTTTAATGGGTAAGTTGGCGGTATATAAGGACAGTACGGATAGCGAAGAATCTCACACTGCATTTCCAGTTCAACCTATCTTGGAGTGTCCGCAAAAAAAGGACGGGTAAAACTTTTATACCCTGATATTGTTTTTTTGGGTGTTACTGTTGTCTGTTAAGTAGCAAAGTTTACTTAAAAACTATTTGAAGGATAGATGAATTTATAAGTGCATTTTACTTTTTTTATAACAGACCAAGCTCCGGAATTTTTGTGACGAAAATGGCAGAGCTGCTGATGATGGGGAGAGGAGTGATTGAAATCGAGCCAGAACAGATAAATACATATCAGAAGAAAATTACTGCGGACCTATTAATGTATGCTTCCTTTCAAGGACTCTAAATGCTGGGCATAGCAGGGTTATTTAAGTGAATGCATGGTTGCAACCGTCATGGAGACTTAGATCTTTGATACCCGCTAAAAAACAGAATGTTATCTTTTTTTTCTTTTCTATGTCCTTTTTTTAAATTTGGAATACTTGTAGTTTTTTCAGGTAGTATTGAAAATGTTAACCGGTTGAGTTTTGGATATCAAATGTTCATTTTGTTAGTAGAAGTGTGGTTATTTTAGAAGAAGCATAGTGAATATTAGAATGGTGGAACAATTACAAGCTGACTTATACTTGTGCACTGGCTAGGAATGAGGTGTTTTTAAGGGTCGGTGTAGTGTGAAATGATGTTTTTTTAGTGGTCAGTATAGTGTTCTGTAATGGTCATTACAACGCGCTATATCCATGCTGGTTGGTCTATGTGTTTTGTTAATGGTCAGTATATTATGAAATGGGTTGTATGACCAGAGGAGATCAGTGCAGTGTATTGCATACATTGTCAGTGGTAATTATTTCCAAAGTGTCAAAAAACATATTTCGGATAATCTGGGGCAGTAACATATGATTAAGTTGTGGGCAGTGGTACATGAGAAAGTTGTGGGACAGTGTTATATGTGGTTTAAAAAATTTGTACTGATTTTTGTTTACAAACTTCTATTAGAACAGTGATTTATTTTTAAAACTATACATAGTAATTCGCACTAGAAAACATTAAAAGGACCAAATATGTAATGAGGTTTTATTATAAAACAAATTAAGAAGAGGGCAGTACTACTAATAAAAGTTTGTTCCTGTGGTCTAGCAAAATAGAGAATGACACTAAACATGGCGTTCAAAAGCAGCTAATTAAAAACCGTTTAAAAGTGAAATGCATTTCTTCTGTTAAGGAACCTAAAACTCTGTGGTGCAAGATTGATTTTGCTCACGAACGACGTACTGGAAGTGGATTAGTACATGTTTTTTTGTTATGTCCGGACATTGTGCAACGTGAACAAGTCTGCCTCCTCCTCTCTCCATTAGATGGAATCCGTCTCTTTTTTGGCCTTCTTGGTGGACGTTTAGTGCATGAAGGCGGAAAACATGGGATAGTGGCGACTTCATCAGGGACTATCCATGAGTCTCTAGTAGGAACTGGGTGTATGACTCCATTATACGCAAGTTTCCACTCCACACTTGTGTAGAATGGGGATATGTAGTCATAACATGATAAGCCTGGCCTATTGCGTATTGCGGCAACTGCGTGAACACAAACAAAGTGATCTAGTTGAAACTCTCCACACGTGCAGTTCCTCACACGGAAATTGACAACATAAGACCTTCCTTTTTTATCAACAACCAAGTACTCATATGAGCATGACGGCCGAACCTAAACAAAAAAACGGTAAGAAAATGATGGTACGAGAATAGCAAAATGATGTGATTAAATATGAATGTGAAAGTGTACCGTCATAACCGCAGATGCCACATGTAGAGCAAGGAGATCAGATTCACATTGTTTGGTCAAAATAGTAGATGTTGAATGAGCAAGTTCCCTACGATCGTGAAACCATTTTTGCATTCGTCCAACAATGAAATCAACAAGCTGAGCGATGGGGTATTCCCGGGGGGTCGCGTTAACACTATTCATGGACTCTGCATTGTTCGACGTCATTATGGAATAGCGGCTCACATTGAAACATGATCTGGCCCACTTCTCCATGCCGATGGAATATAAATATGGTCTAATCCTCGGATCCTCATCGTCTAGTAGGGTCAGGTATCGATCACAGTAGGACTTTGTGGGTGCGCGTGCAGCAGCAAAAAATTTCCATCTCAGTGCTTTCTCAGAACCATTGAATTGTGATTTAATATTCCCCAAAATGTGATGAACACAATGACCATGAGGAACACGAGGGAAATGTGCCTTAGCAGCCTTGATGATCCCACCATGACGGTCAGATAAAATGTATTGCACAGGTCGTATACTGAGGGCTTCCTTGAGTTTTAAGAAAAACCAGTCCCAATTTGAGTCATTCTCAGCATCACAAATTCCAAATGCCAAAGGAAATATTTGTTTGTTGCCATCGTGAGCAACAGCAGTTAAGAGGGTGCCCTTATAATATGATTTCATGAATGTACCATCGATAACCAAAACTGGGAGGCAGTGAGCCCAACCAATCCTCCAAGCCGACAGAGAAAAAAACATATTTTGGAAAACACCTTCAGGAGACCTTGTGATGTCTATCAACGAACCTGGATTTGCCCGATTGAGCATGTAACACATGGCTGGCAGCATGGCGTACGACTCTGCATCACTACCGAATGCAAGCTGCATTGCTTTCTTCTTAGCAGACCATGCTTTCTTGTATGACATGGAAATGCCGTGATCCCTACACATGTCTGTTATAATGGCCTTAGGCGGGTATGGTTTGTTGGTAGCATCACTGTACTTGTATTTGACTAAATCAGCAATGATATCATACGTAGCTTGACGTGTTCTACCCTGGCGTGCATCGATTGGGCAATGATGTTCATGATCGTACCTGAGACAAGACAACATAACATTAAGTGTAGGTTGATTTTTACCTTGAGAAGTGGAGGACAGTGTGTACTCCATTTAAAAGTGCATGATATTTACAGACCCCATGGAGAACATGGACAGTGTGTGTGATAACCTGGTGTAGACAGTGTGCTTGGCATACTCGAATTGAAGAAGGTTTGGACAGTAGCCTAAATTAACATACATATGGGCATTATAGTGTAATAACAAGTTATAGAGATTATAATGTGGGCAGTAAGTGCGATTAAGTTCAATTTTTTTAGCACATTAAATTATAAAGACAGTGTGTCTATATAATTTTGAGACAGTGTGTACATTTAATTTTGCGACAGTGTGTCCAGGTTAATTTTGAGACAGTGTCTGTATTAGAGTGTTGTGTATTGCAGCGTGTATTGCAACATATACTTAATGATATAATTGTTGAGAAAAAAAACATACAACAAATCAATTTCGTGGATGCATCTGAAAACGGAAGAAAACCAACAGAATGTCGCATAAGGTGTGTGAAATATGGACATGTAGAATGCTTTAAGACTAAGACGTACCTACGGATTTGGAACATATCCGTGCGTGGTAATTGAACTGCCCTAACAGCCCAAGAACAGCACCTGTTTTCCACACAAACGACGTGGAGAAGCTTCTTGGTCGACCTCTTAGTATGGAACTGGAACAGGTTAGAGATTGCCAACATTTTGAGATGGTATATTAAATCGCCCTTGTTCTCATAAATCGCATCCAACTCAATTTTAGTTGGATCAAAGCGAGTTACAACTTGGAAATCAAGGTTGGTGCAAATATCATTTGCAGACAAGTCAACCGTAGAATTGTCATCGTTATCCAAATTTGGTTCACGTATTACAATGTCCATTGTGTATACACCATTGTCCCTTTGGTAACTTGAAGGGCAGTTAATCAAAGGGGAATCCATTAGGTAATTAGTGGACTGATGTGACGATGACACAGAACGTTCTACGCTTGCAACGTCATTGCTCTGGTCAGATAATGAATTGAAACTTGATGGAGTCATACACGTACAACGATTGGTCATTTGGAAGAGAAGAGCACGTACCTACATGCGTATGGTAATTGTGAAAAAGCTCAATACACATAGGCATTGAATTCAAATCCAAATCCTGCGATTTCATGGTGAGGTATGAATCTAAGCTTTTGTCATCATCAATCAAAACCGGGTGGGGGGACGAATTGCACTTGTATGAAATCTTTAAAGTAGTATGCTCATTAACTTGGCCAAGTAGCGAACGAATAGCGTCAATAAGCATTTGAAAGGAACTCTCGAATGAGATGATGAGTTCATGAAAACTTTTAGACCTGAATGAGCCATCACTCGTCCATTCACCATCTAGGCACAACAATACACGAAACACGGATGGCGCTGGATGCGTCGGCATGGATACCGAATTCAGCAACGAAGAAAACATGATAATGAGATGGGTAATCGATCCGGCAGGAGAGAATGTGGCGAGATTAATTTTTCCAGAGACGGTAGTGGATGTGGCGATTGAGGCGCATGTAGAGTGGCGCACGATCAGGAACCGGTAGGAGTTTTATCGCAGGTAATCAAGAGGGCAATCAGTTTATTCCTGAAAATTAGGGATAATTAATGATTTGTTTTCCAAAAATAAGTAAAAATTAAAAGGAATGAGTTTTAGTGGCCTTTGGAGACGGAAGGGTATGCACGGTATTAGGGATGGAATTTAGTGCTAGAGAGAGGAAAAATTAGTAGTGATGTCATTTAGGTAAAACACCTATGTTTTGGTGCTCTCTTGGGTAAATTTCACAAATATAAAATGGGGAAGCTCCCTTGAAAATGTGGAGCTAGATGAGTATATATAGAGTAGGAGAAACTGGGAGTGAAATGACCAATATAAGATACAAACAAAAAATTTAAAGTATAAGAATCGGGGGGTAAAAGAGTCTTTTCACTGGCTAAAATTTGATCTAGAACTGTGCAGTTGCGTTTTGTTCGTCGAGTCGGGTCAGTGCACTTCACCAGAGAAACCATGGAGGAAGAGGTGTTGTCTTCTTGCTGGTAATGGGCTCGCTGGAATTGAAAGAGGTGGGTTGCCACATCAACTACCGTTGCAATTGTTGGTCGCAGTGTTGCCGCTAGACTAGAGCTTCGCCAGAGATGGAAGCTGCTGGCTACGTCACTGGTTCGCTGCTGGTGCAATGGACGGAGAAAATGCCGGTGGCCGTCGTTGGTGTGAGACCGGCTTTGGGTTGCTTCGTTTGGGTCGGACCCATCGTCGGCTTTGTAGTACATTGATGATGATAATGTCTTTAAGTACAGTGTTGTTAAAACTACCACCTCCGTCGTTTTTGTCCACTTTTGACTTTTGGAACTGTTCATCTAAGCACTTTAACTCATCAAATTCTCTCAATGTGTAAGCCTAAATATAGTCATGTGTGATCTTGTTTGATTTGTCTTAACATATAGATTATTAATACGGAGTATATAATTTCTATAATTTTTTAATATACAAATTACAAGATAAAATAGATTAAAGAAGTGCATCGGATGGTGTGTAAAAATGAAAGTGGACAAATACTCTGGTACGGAGGGAGTAATATTTTTGGATTTGCTATCATTTAGTTTGTTGGCTAGCCAGTTAAAAATCACTAGAATATAATTTGGCTAAGAAGCATTTAAGATTGCCATGCATTAAAATCGAAATTATATAAAACAAAGAATCAATTCAATTACACACATCTAAAGCAAAGCCTTAAACTTGTTGTTGAAACATAACAAACCACACCTAACCAAATTCCAATATGAATAAAAAACAAATAAAAAGCCACAATTTTTAGAATATCTAACCTTTGAAGCAAATTGAAGCTTCTTATAAAAAATCTCCCTCTTGTATTGCAAAAAGAACAAGCTCTAGTCCTGGTTTCCCACGCACTAGAAAAAATAGTACAAATAATCAACCAAAACCACTAAAACATGTCAAAAAGAATTACATTTATTCCCAACCTAAACTTTCAGGTGTTGCTAACCTCATGACCATTGTAAATAAGAAAACAGAAAAAACCTTGAATAGTTTGTGCATTAAGGTATTTAATCCATTCAAAGAGATGTAACTCCATACGAGATTCTAGATTTTTAAGAAACCCAAGGTTTATTCTTAAATCTAGAAGGAGTAATTTGTCACCCAAACAGATCGGTAGAACATATACACATCAGCCACCTAAAAAGACAAGTCAGAGCATAAAGCTTGTTACAACACAAGTTATTGTGATAGATGGCGCATGCTGTGATGTAACAACTCATGTGACAAAAAGTAACAACTATAACTAGAAAAGCGTTAAACAAGACACAAATTGTTTACGCAGTTTTGACTAATTTTTCCTACATATGTGAGGCCCACGTTCGTGTAACAACCCTTCACTAAATCACTATAGAGTTTACACATTCAATCAAAATTAGACTCTATGTATCTATTAGAATAAACCTCTTACAAGTGATATGATGACAAACTCGATTTGCGGCCAACTCTTTGGAACCCTACACCTTCTCCAAGATCTTCTTTGAGGATGTGTTGCTGGTCTTACTTCAGAAAATCAAAGATCACGTTTTGGATATAGCTAAGAACTCATGTTCAAACGCTCACGCAGCAATAGGATAGTTCAAGAAAACATTGATGCGAGATCACACACTTAATAAGGAATATTGACGGTGTGATCTTCATTCTCACCTGAACTTCTCTCGTCTGTCAAGACTTTTCGCTTGGTTAAATTTCTATTCTGTATCACACATGTTCCAAGAGGCAGACTTCATCACAAATACACAAGGTGTCAATCCTAGTAGAGTCATAGCAGAAGTCTTCTACAACCGAAGCCATTTGTAAGAGTAACACATATAGAGATTCACGCGTGCTTCTAAGATGCTGGACTCTTTGAGAAAGGAGTTCTACCTTTAGATCATTTGTAATGAGATGTGGCACCCCTTTTGATTGTTAATATCTTGTGCTCCATTAGAACTTATCTTTTAAACACTTTCTTGCTTAGTTTGTGAGTTTTTCATCTAGTGTTGTTATAACCTTTTCATCTTTTAAAGTTTTTCATCCTTTGAGTTAGTGTTGCTAAGATTTGTCTGACTCAAGTTCTCAAGTTATAAAAGCTTTTCAAGCACCCGTTATAACTTGAAAGGTAGTGGAATACTTTGAGAGAGGGGACTGGACTAGCCACGGTGTGGTGAATTTGTATATATTGTGATGTTTTTCTTTTATACACTTTTATTTCCTGGTATGTTTAATTTTATTATTCACACACGATGCCAAAAATGCTCATTCTAGAACATCAACTCTATTCACCCCCACACGACTCTTATCTTCTTTTTACTTCATATGCTAGGCTCATCACTTTAAGTATTATGTTTGAGCTCTCATAATACTCAAAAAAAACTAAGGTCACTAATTGGATTCACAATATCATACCAGAATTCATTTTTTCTTGTTGCACGTCAGTCATATAAGTTCATGTTTGTGTAAGATATGGTATAACATAGTATGTATAAATACATAGCTTAAGCTTCTTATGTCAAAGAAATTCAGAGTATAATGCACATTTTCTCAAAAGATAATACATTACACCCTCCGCCCTAAAACTTTCTTCAGACTTACTTTTCACACGGTCAAACTTTGATTACTTTTTAGCTTTTTTCATTAGTCATTTGATAAAATAATATATTTGTGTCACTTCTTGTTTGTAGTTCTTTTAATTTATTTTTTAAATATATAACTTTTATTTTTAAATTTTACACGTATAATCAAATAAATTGAATTGAAAAAATATTCAGTCAAACATCACAAACCAAAAATGAAGAATGTTTTAGGACGAACGTTGTAGTATTTTAGGTTATAGTCAATACATAATGGTCATTTCAAAACATACTTATTGTTCCTTGATATTTTGAAACTATGACTGCAATGTATTCACATTTTGTTATTGATTTTCATGATTTTTTTCACATTTTTGTCGTGAATGTATTCACATTTTATTTTGATAGGCGGATGGTGCCCCTATCATATTCTACAATAGATCCTAGACTCTTGTACGTTTAAATCCTAGCATGTGGAAAACCTAAGTCCACATGCCTCTGATATCTTATTGAAGTTCTAGCTTCATTATTTTAGGTCAAATCTAGAACTCTCATAGGTAGCCTTTCTGCAATTCAGTATTTAGAGTTAATCATCCAAACTAGGATTTCAATTTTAATTTCATAACTTAATAAACACCAAATCCATAATTCATAATATAATATAATCATGAATAATAACAAATAAATTGAGGCATAACATTGGGATTAAAACCCACATGTGTATCTTCATACAACACATAAGCCTTGACCTTTCCGAATCAATCATATGTGCAGTATTGAATTAAGTAATTGAAATCCATGTTTACCTTTCCAATTCAATCACGAATATTCCACTTAATTGTAGGTCTAAAAATTGCATCCAAATGATCAAAAGTAAGGTCTAAGTTATTAGGGTGAACAGCTAACCACTTTGGACCTTCTTTGGGTCAGAAAACGGGTCTAGATTGGGCTGAAACAATGGCCTAATAACCTAGACCTTATGGATAATCAATTAGAAATCATTTTCAACCTCTGGACCATTTATATATTACATAGTCTAATTAGTTAACCTTAAGGTGTTATAACTCATGTGGAAATCATTAGTATGTGCTATGGTATTTTAACATGATTTCCAAGTCGAGGTATTAATGAATGACAAAAAATGAAGTCAAGATGCTGTGGTTGGCCAACAATGAAGCAAAATTTGTGGTGATGACAAAGGATGTGTTCTTGAAGTGAAGATTATGCAAAGGATAAGAAGACAAGCACAGAAAACTAAAGAGTTTAAGACCAAAAACCCCAAGACATAGATTGTAACGCCCCGAAACCCGGCTTAGTATTTTTAATTAATTTATATAATTAATTAATTACTACGCCGGTCAATACAAAGATTATCTTCTAATTTGTGTATTTAGTATGAGAGTTGACCTACGCTTTAGGACTCGCTGTTCAGAACCCGACTGCGCAAACGGATTGAGAATCAGACTTACTAGGCCCAAGTTACGACTGCCGAATGGGGTAATTGGGCTTAAATTTATCCTAACTGGCTAAAAAGTGTAAACTGGACCCTAAATATCTATTAAATATTATACAAAGTAATAAAGAATTAATTCCCAATCAGTGAAGAAAGAAACAAAGCATTCCCGATCAGTGAGGGAAAAAGAGATTAATGGCACAACCACTACCGTTAAATTAAAAGAAATTAATTTCGGTCTTATTAAAAAGACCTTAACGGTACAAGCAGTACCGTAATGTCTAAAAAAACTCATTGGATGGATAACCATCCATATTATATCCAAAACCCAACCCCTCCATCCCATTTTCGAAGAAGCAGCGGCGCCCTTCCTCTTCAACCTCGCCGCCGTCCCTAACCGCCAACACGTCGCCGCCGCACGCCGTCCAGCCGTCACCGCCGCACGCCGTCCAGCCATCGCCGTCGCACGCCGTCCAGCCGTCGCCATCGCACAGCTTAACGGTACAAACGGTACCGTTTTTCTCTAATTTTATTCCCAAAATTTTGAATTTAAATTTATATTTGGTGATTGAAATGTTTATGAGATATATTTGTGATTAGATTTTGGATGAGAATATAGAAAATTGAAATGTTGATAATTTAGAAAATTGAAAATGTAGTTTAGATCTATGTTGAGAATTTTGAAAATTTTGATGTTTATGAGATATCCGAATCTTTTGTGTGATATATTTGTGGAATTTTTTATAGTGCATTACATACTTTTGATTTCTCGTATTCATAAAATAAAAATATTAATTTTGTTGAACAATGAATTTTCAAAGAACGGAGGTCCATCTGGGACCAATTGTTCCCGATGTACTAGTCTTGGGCCCCGACAAACATCCCGGTGAAAATGTAAATAGAAATAAGACCGTGGAGGGTGTGGCAAGACCGTGAGTTTGGGGACGTACTGGTGAAATGTGTGAAATTTTTAAGTAGCTTGAGGGAAGGGTTTGGTGTGGAGCGTCATCCACAAGTTGTGAATATATTGCGTGGATATGGATTTTACGGGGTTGAAAGAATTTCTAAGTTACAAATAGATTGGGCTTTGATTACCGCCTTAGTGGAGAGGTGGAGACCAAAGACGCACGCCTTTCATCTTCCGTTTGGAGAGGTTGGGATCACATTACAGGATCCCACGCCGTTTGGAGATGTTGGGATCACATTACAGGATGTAGAGGTCCTACTTGGTCTTCCCGTAGATGGCACCCCGGTTGTTGGTTCCCGTGGCAACACCGAAGAGTATTGGGCCCAATTTTGTTCAGATATGTTAGGGTTTAGGCCATCTTTAGAGGACGTGACCAAGACCAGATCAAAATGAATGCGGTCGTACTCATTCCTGTTGGTGATCATAGCCCGAAGGTCGACTTTCGGCAACATGCTCGGGCATTGATGTTTAAGATTAAGGGTGGTGCTCTGTTTGCTAGCACGACGGGTAACAAGGTGAACTTGTGCCTTTTGGAGTTGCTCGTTGGCACGGCGCAAGAAGTCCGAAGTCGCGCTATAGGCTCCGCGACATTGGCTTGCCTTTACAGTAATTTATGTCGTGCAGCGCTATCAGAGACGACACAAATCGGCGGCCCTCTCATTCTATTACAGATTTGGGCGTGGGAGCGCATCCCGATATGTAGACCGCATGGCGTACTTCCACCCGAATATGGGAGAGAGCACCGTATGGGGCTAGGTAATTTTACGTATGAATTGTTTTTTACAACTATTCAATTAATATAGTACTTATTTTTTATATGTTTCTTCACAGGTGGTGTGTTATCATCGTTGGACAGTGTCACCGTCTCATTCCATTTGTCCGTACAGGGACCAGTTAGACAGGCTACATGGGAGAGAGGTATAGTCTATCCATTCTATTATATCCATTCTATTATATTAATCGTAGTAGTGTTATAGACTGTTTTATTTGCTTCTTTACGCAGTTCATTTGGATGCCATACCCCGCTTTCCAGTCTTTCCATCCTCACTGCACCACAGCGTTCGCAATATGGTGTGCATGTGTTTCGTTGATATACACGTATATGGTGGAGATGTATTACCCGGATCGATTCTGTCGCCAGTTCGATGGACTTCAGGATATCCCTCAGGCCGTGGATTATGATCGTGAGTTGCACGCCGTCAGGACAACCATAGGGACCATGGTTCCTAGGACGTCACATTTTGTAGAGGAGTGGGAAGGCCGTCATCAGAGTATTGTGGATATTGACTTTGATCATCACATTTTGTTGAAGAGTGGGAAGGTCGTTACATTTTCAGTTCATGTACGCTTTCTGGTCTTTCAAAGCGTCTATAGATGGGTTCAAGTACTGTTTTCCCGTGATCTCTGTTGATGGCACCCACTTGTATGGGAAATATAAGGGGGTTTGTTGTTGGCAGTAACAATGACAGCAAATCACGAGATTTACCCCTTAGCTTATTCCGTTGTTGACAAAGAAGATGGGGATAGTTGGAGCTGGTTGTTCATGATGCATTTAATGCATTATGTAGTACCTTACGATATGTCGGTGTGCATCATTTCTGATAGGCACGAGGGCATTGATGTAGCTTTCAATACTATCCCCCAGTTATTGGAATATTGTGTCACCACGACATATTGCCTGCGCCACCTGAGAAGTAATTTTCACACGAATTTCAATAGCAAAAAACTGAAGGGCTTGATGTATCATGCAGCCAGTACCCTAGATGTCTATGAATTCAATCGAACAATGCAACAAATTAAGTCACAATGGGAGGAGGCATATGACTGGTTGTTGGCTTTGCCATTAGAGAAGTGGGCACTCTGTTCCGATGGTGGGGCTCGATATGGAATCTTGACCACTAATCTTTCGGAAAGCTACAATCACGTGCTTAAGGGATGCCGGTCTCTTCTGGTATACGCTATTGTGAAGACAACATACGAGCAATTAGTAAAATTATTTGCAGAAAGGCATACAAACGGATTTACATGGCTACAAGCGGGATTTAAGTTCCCAAAATATATTTGGAACTAGGTGAGACGCATGGAAGACCATCGTTTACATTGCCATGTTATCCCCCATCATCCGCAACAAGAGATTTAACGGGTCGTTGTTGAGGGAAACGTTGGAGCTAACGGTAGATTAGATGAGATTGTCGTGCAACTGGGCCAAAAATTTTGCAGTTGCGGGAAATGGGCCACATTGCACATGCCATGTGTGCATGTCTACGCTGTATGTCGTTATTGCAACAACATTACGGTTGATGATCTCATTCCACGAGTATTTTCACTTCAGAATTACCTCGATGCATATTCTGGAAGTGTTATGCCACTACAAAAGGAAATTGAATGGCTTACCCTTGGTTTTGAATTAGTCCGACCATTTACAGGGCAAAGGTCGCAGGTTGGTCGTCCAGTGAGCACCCGTTTCACAAATAATATTAGCGGTGTGCATTAACAGGTCCAGACCGGAATTTAGACCTGAACCGGACCGGAATGGACCGGTCCGGACTGGTCCGGAATTTTCAGGTCCGGTCTTCGGTCCTCCAAAATTTAGGATTCCGGGTTTCCGGTCCAATCCGGTCTAAACCCGGAATTATCCGGTCCGGACCGGTATATAATAAAATATTAATTTTTTTAAATAAATAGTTAATTCATTAGACCATTATCCTTTCAAATTTCTTCTTTTTTCAATTTTATTAGGCTCCTAGCATGATATGTTACTTAATTTCAAATTTTACTTTAAGTATTTTTTATTTAATTTTTTTCTTTGAAGCTTGAACTTTGGTTTGAGATTTTTTTTCATAGATTTTGTAGTGTTATGAACTTATGAATTTAACAATTGCCCTCCCAAGTGAATTGTTATTGTTATAAATTTGGGGATTGATGGTATTACATATATATTTACATATACAATTTAGATATGATTTTTTTATAATGAAAAATAGGTCATTTATGTTTAAATTCCGGTCCATAATAGGGTAAACCCGGCCCGGACCGGAAAATTCAGGTCCGGACCGTTATCTAACAGGTCCGGTCTTCGGTTCTTGCAAATAGAGGATTCCGGTTCCGGTCCGGTCCGGTCCGGTTTTGGACCGGTGCACACCCCTAAATAATATGGATATGCGATCATGAAGGCATCATCGGGATACTTAGTTAAATTATAAATTTCAATGTGGTTTTTTAAATATGTACGACAACTTTTATTTGTATGCTTTTAATTTCAGTAGTAGTGCATCAAATGAATAAAAATTTTATTAATGTTTAAATTTAATGCCTATATCTAACAAAGGGAAGTATTTAATTTCATATTTATAAATAACGCAAGGGTTACGGTAGTGGCTCTACCGTTAACCTAAAAAAAAAGATTACACCCCTTCACCATTTGGAATGCATTTCCCAAATATTTGGAAAATAACCCAATATTAAATACTCCCTCCGTCCTATAATGATCTTCCAGGTTCATTTTACGAAGTTTGACCGACTTTATTTTCAAATCAATTTATTTGATTGTAGGTGTAAAATTAAAAAATAAAATTTATATATTTAAAAACTACATCAAAAGTTCTACAAAACAAGTGGTGACAAGATTATATTATTTTATCATTTACCTAATGAAAATAGGTAAAGAAAGTGATTAAAGTTTGACCGTGTAAAAAGTGTGTGGGAAGAGGACTGAGGGAGTAGCAAAAGGGGGTTACGGCCTTATGCTCTCTCTCTTCCGTTCGGTTGCCGTTCGTCCCTCTGCTCTGCGCCCGTCGCTTCGTCGCCGTCCGGTCAGCCAGCAGCCGCAGGGAGCTCCACCGCCGTCGCCGACGTCGTCCGCCTCCCTTCCCCGTCGCGCAGTGGGTTCGGCTGAACCAGGGCAGCGGCTACCCCTCTTCCTCTGATTCAAGTTCTTCCAATTTCGAGGTGTGATTCATTTCCCAATACCTCTCGTTAGCGTTAATTCGTAGATTAGGATCTTGTTTGTACCAATCTTGTGTTTAATTGCGAAATTTTTGGTGGATTGTGTGTTGAATCGATTGGGGATAGAATTGGGGTTGATTGGGGGCTGTTTTCCGACGGACGGCCAGCCGGTCGCCGGCGGTGGCTGCGCCTGGGGTGTTGGATTGGGTTCATTTGGGTTGCTTCTTGTGCAATTGGGTTCAAATGGGTTCAATCGGGTCTGTCCGGGTTCCAATTGGGTCAAATTGAATGTAATTGGGTTCATTTGAGTTCAAATGGGTTCAATCGGGGCTGTCCGGGTTCCAATTGGATTATTTCTTGTGCAAACGGGTTGGTTTGGCTTGGTTGGGCGCGAACGGGTTTGGTTCGGGCTGTTTTGGGCCGGTTGAGGGCTGCCAGGCAGCTGTTGTGCCGATTGGGCCAGTTTGGGCCGACTGCCCGAGAGGGCGGTGAGGCTCCTAGCCGCCTGGGGGGCTTGGTTGGTTGATTTCTGGGTCACTGGGTCGGTCCAGCGGGTTGTCAGGCTGATCTGGTGGTAATTGATACTGTTCCGGCAGGTGCAGCGGGTCTGAGGATAAGTCCTAAGCCCTGAGTTCGCGACACAGGTAAGTTAATTTAATATTGTTAGGTTAAATCTTGTTGTTTGAGCATGACGGTAATCGTTGAGAAGTGATTCTTCCGATAGGCCGCTTAGTGTGTTCTGTTTATGGAAATGTTTAAGTGATTGTTATCACTTGAGAACTCTGTTGAAAATTGGCCACGTAGTACACCTAGGCAGATCTGAACTGAATTGGATAGTTTAATCACCAATATGACTGTTGTTAGGTTCGGGCCTTGTGGAGCATGTTTGCATATCTAGTGGTACAGGGTTCAAAACGTACATACGGGAGTCACTGTCCTACCTAAGGGATTCCTTGGTAGGGACTCCAACCCGCCCATTGAGGATTCTGTTTGGGTTTGTCCGACATCGGCCTCGAGGGATCCGCTCGAGTGTCCGTAACTCCAGTCTGTTGAATTTAGCCTAGTGTTGTAGGGACCGAAATAGCCCTTTGGGAATATATGAATTGAAACTGTTGGATCCTTGTAACTAAAAATAAATGTTGGTTATTCACTGCTGTTGTTGATTATATAAATGCGATACTATATGTGAAATTAACTCTAGCGTTAGATATTCTCTCACTCAGCTGAGCGCTTATTGTCTTTGACTGCACGCAGGTAGGGATTTGGATCATGAGGGCATGCGTGGAGGACGTTCACACGTGACACTGTGGATGACGTCACCATCTTTATTATGGACATCTAATTATGTGTTTATTAATTACGTGGTTTGAACATTGATTGTAGAACATTATTTTAAGGCTTCCGCACATGATGGACTTTACACTGAACCTTTCATATTTATTTTGGTGCTTGAATGTTTTTGAATAATCTGTCTAAATTGTTGAGCTGTGAACACCAATTTAGTAGCAACCCGATTCGTTAACTCCTTGGTTCGGGTTACGCGAGTTGGGGTGTTACATTTTGGTATCAGAGAACATGATTTTAAAAATGATTCTTTGCCAAAATAATTAAGTGTATAATTTCAAAAAAAAAGTGTAGTTAAATGTATATTATTCAAAATATATATATAATTAAAATGTCTATAAAAAAACATGAATAAATGAAAATGAAAATCTCAAAAAAAAAATATTTGAATAGTTCTAAAAATGAGCATCCACAGTTTCGCGACGTCACTGCTCTAGGAGGTAACTCTGAATCCTTATTATGTGCTTATGTGAAATTGTTGTCCTGATTGTTTGTGGTTTTGTTTGTAAGCTAACATGTGCTTTATAAAAAAAGTTCCCAAAAACAAATCATGCGTCACGTGCTAACTCAGCGCGTAGGCGACTTCAAAAAAAATTGTCAAAGTATTTTTAAGAAGTTACTTTTGAAGCGGAGCTATTAAAGTTTCAAGGTGATAGATTTGTAGTCGGTTAAAACAAATTTGTATAAAAAAATTACCTTGTTATAAAAAAAAGATAAGGGTAAATGGATAATTTAAAATTTAATTTGTTAAATTGTAGTGGTAATTATTCAGAATGTTTTTTTAAAAAATTGATTTTGGATTGGACGAAAGTTTGGTATAAAAAAAGATTTGATTATTTCATGAATGAAGATTGGTGAACCAATTGGAAATAAAGCTAAGTCGTAAAAATATATATACAAAAAAAAAATACTTTATTTAATATTTAATCGTTGCACTGATCACTGAAATGATAACCAAATTCAGAAGGGGCTGCAGACCTGGATGAATGAAGTGTTTTATTTCGGTGTCAGGCGGAATTGACAATGTCAAGTAATATAAAAAAGAAGAGGAAATGTGGTTTTCTTTATAAAAAAATAAAAAAAAATAAATAAATGCAGAAAGAACAAAGGTACCTTGTTTAAAAAAAGTAGAGTAATTTGGGCTTCCTTGTAAAGCCTGATGACTAAAATAGACGCTACAATTCAATAAATAAATGAAAGGACTTTTATAATAAAATAATAATTAAACTAAATCTAAACTTTCTAACTCAATACTCAATTGAATGCGGAATGCTCACAACATTCGAGTAATTCGCATATCTCATAACATCGAGCAACTCAATGCTCACATTCGAGTAACTGAATACTCAATTTTCTTAAATTTAGTTATGCCCGAATATGATTATTCAGTTACTGAAAAATGAGTAGTATTTTGTTATTCAAAAAAGAGCATTCAGTTATGCACGAATACGAGTATTTTGTTACTCGAAAGTGAGTATTCGATTTTTGGAAAACACCGTATTCAAACATATATAGATTTTTTTTCTTCTTAAAACAAAAAGATGGAAAATTTATCGATCACTTATTCTCCTAGAAAATTGAGGTGATTTTTCCAATACAGTACACAATACATTAAGACCCTTTTGCATTTATTTGTAAATTAAAGTATGATTTCAATTATTTATATGATACTAAGTACTCTAGATAAACCACCCCAACAGAACAAAGATACATAATTCATTGAGACCCTACCTATAGATGAATTTATTTGTGAACTGGTTGATGTATGATTTGTATTCTTCATATGACACTCACAATCATATAGGTTTGACAAAGAAAGCTATACATACGTTTTAATTATGATGTTGTGTTCGATCGATGGTAACACCAGGATAAGTAAATGGAGTACAGTCTTAGTTTGTTGTAGGATGCGGCGCGAGCACACAGGCAGGCAGGCACTATACAGACAAGTGGGATAGAGGATCAGACGGTGACCCATACGAGCTCGGGTAGCTCCAGAACTCAACCTCATTGCTGTTGGGATGATCAGAAACATGGCAATGATCATTGCGCGTAGAATGATCCACAATGGGAAAATATAGGTTGTCATCTTGGCCGTTGAGCTGAGAAGCAACCAGGCGGTCCATTGTAACCCAATTGGTCGAACCCACTGCAGTTTTCACACCACCGCCAACTGGTTTGGTCTGGCTGAAAATGTCTTCTTCAAATGCTTGGTTGTAGAATGTTGAGTTATTGGTGCTGGGAAGATGATGATGGTGGAGATGTTTATTGGAAGTGGTGGTATCCATGTCCGGTTCGGTTTCGAGTCCTGGAAGGTGCATGAATTGCACAACACTGTCAGTAGTGTCAATTTTTTTACTATTATTCGATCCGTTATATATCTGTTGTTTAGAAGAGACCCTTCCCATGTACGTGAGAATTTGATCGAGAACGCCGTCGTTTCCAAGATGGCTTTGGGCAAGATCACCACTATTATGAGGGACACGATCAAGAGCCTTGTGATAGCTCTTCTTCTTGAAAACTCGGCACACTACCCAACACTCTTCTTGTGTACCACTCAATTCTCCTGCCAAACTTGAGCCCTATAGAATTATATATATATCGAGATGTCAAATGTATGTATTCTACATTCTTTTCTCCTGCCAAACTTGAGCCCTATAGAATTTGATCTTAATAGTATTCTTAATAATATTAGTACACAAATAATTTCACTAGATTTATCTTATAGTAGATCAGATTATCAAAAATGTATTTTATTGTTTGATTATGCAATGCAAATTTAAAATTAATGGTGATTCAAGTTTGTCTACCTTGACTAGAAAAAATTAAAATTAATAAATACTAGCTCTACAACCCTATGAGTATTTATCCTTAAGTTTATTACTCTAATGAATTGTAGTTTGATTTTTTAAAAAAAATTTATATCCTTTGATCGTAATTTATAAATAAAATATTTTTATAATATTATTATATTCATTTTAGAATTACTATTTTAAATTATTGTTGATCTTATGAATTTTTTGAGTTGCGCATGTAGGCTGGCTATAAAAATGTTAAAGATGAACATCGTCCTTAATAGCATTTCCAAAACGCTAAAACTAAACACAAAATTTGTAACCAAATGGCCAACGCTTTAGCAATCTTACGTCCATAATATTTCTCCTATCTTATACTCATATTTTAAATAACAAGCCCAAAATACTTTCACTATAAATCTAACAATCACATTCTACTTTATCATTCAAAGACATAATTAAAACGTCAACTACAAAATACACTCTTTTTTAAGTTTACCAAAAGTCAAAATAAAAATTCTTTTTTAAGAGGGGATTAATTCATTAATGACTATA
Organism: Cuscuta campestris; assembly: GCA_900332095.2. NCBI lineage: Eukaryota > Viridiplantae > Streptophyta > Magnoliopsida > Solanales > Convolvulaceae > Cuscuta > Cuscuta campestris. The sequence goes on from OOIL02006581.1 coordinate 241,636, forward strand.
AATATCTTATTCCCACCTTAGGGAGATTGATAAATTTCTTTTGTATTTGCAAATCGTTTGGGTTCCGTTTGGTACACGGGAATCAAACTATGAAATTGGAACTGGGGACAACAATTTCAATTCTAATGTTTGATAGCACAAAAATATGTGGATTTGGAAGTGGTAGTGCCAAAAATGAACTCGAATTAGAGAATTCAATTCCACCCAAATCAATTCTATAGAGTTCCAACTTTCAATTCAATTCTAATTCCGTCAAATGTACCAAACAAACACTTAGCGAATTATGTTGTCTATGCCACATCATAGCTCAGACAATTCATTCCCTTCTGACGGTTGGCTTTTGGTATTGCACGAGAAAAAGAAACAAAATTTCTAGAGATACACCAAAAGTATATCCCAAATGTACATCACCCCCTCTATTACCACATATTTTGGCATGTAAGATAAATAAGAAATAAATAAAGTAATTAGTGTATTACTCCATCCGTCCCCCATAAATTATTTTTTAGCATTTTATTTTTCACTCATAGATCTTCTCATTATCTTTTTTAATATTTAAAATACTACAACTACCCTCATTTACTTTATATATTACACCTCAAGCATACACCACATTTAATACACTGCACCCATTTTTATTAAGGATATTTTGGTAAACTTTCACGTTTTTTCAATGCTCTTTAAGAATTACAAAAGTTAAAATGAGAAGATCTTAGGGAGCAGAGGGAGTACATCATATCAAAACAAAGGAATCGTCCTTCCATCATTTTGCAGAAAAACTTCTAGTACAAAAAAATGTTTTGGATTAATGGAAGTTCAAAATATTACAATTGAAGGCAATAAAATCTTTGATGTTATGAATTTTTTAAATTTAAATTTTTGCCAAGGCATAACTCAACGGTTGGCATAAGAGTGTTACAAAAGAGAGATCTTTAGTTCGAAACCATGTGGCTGCGATGAGGGGTAACTATGCAAAATATGGGGTCTCTGCAAGTACTAGGCATGGAACCCCATGTACTCTACGCCAACTAACAGATATTATAGCTCAATTTACCGTCTCTCTACTAACTGTCAGACTAGTGTTAAAAGACCCCCCGATGATGGGGGTTCTATCCTTTTTTAAATTAAAATCTTTAGAAAATTGTGTATAAACACGGTGAAAATAGTTCTTTTGTGTTTAATCGATTTTATATAAAATAGAAAATGGTGTTAGCTAAAATGAAATTTATACTCTTTATACTAAAAGAGAGCAAACACCTCAAATAATCCTACATTTTATAGGCATATTGTGCTATTGTGGTCATAAGGTCCATACGTAAAATGTGAATTTTTTAACATATTTTTCATAGACTCATAACTGGACATCTTTTCTTAGTGGCTCTCATACCCATCCGTTTAATATTTGTTTAAACTAATCTCAACTTTTTATCACAAGGGTGTGACTTGAACACTGAACGTATGAAACCTTAAGCTCACTTCCTTATCACAAAGCCAACATGCTTTTATCTTTTTACATTTCCTACTACTCACATGTTAATTTCTCATTAGTAGGGTAGGAACCATAGTTTTAAAAACCGGACCGGACCGGCCGGTTTGGACCGGAAACCGGTGAACCGGACACCAAACCGGTCCGGGCATGAAGACCGCCTTTGACTATGAACCGGTTAAAACCAGAGAAAACCGGCCAGTTTTACCGCCGGTTCCAGTTTTACCGCCGGCCGGTTTTCCGGTTTTCCCGGGGGTTCGAACACGAAACTAGATGGGAGGGAAGAGCTTCTCCAAACCATCTCTGCTACGTTGCTTGATGGGAACCTTCTCCTACTCAATTGATATATTCTTCTTTCAAATTTTTTATCAAATACTTTTTAAGTATATATAGTTTTTTTTTACTAAAATTCAAAACCCATTGAGGTAATTGATATGGATTTCATATCACACAAATAAAATGTATATATTTTTAAATACTAGATAAAATGTTTAAAAAAATTCAAATCACTTTTTATTTCTAAGATTTTTTAAATAAGTAAATTTTATTTTTTATTTAATGAAACAATTCAAGTAAATTAAGTTAAACTTTAAGCTTAGTAAAACATCAATTCTTTATTTATAAATAGAGGAAATATTATTTTATTAATCATATATCAGTTTATATATATATATATATATATATATATATAATCTATTTATTAAAAATGTTTGAACCACCGGTTCAACCACTCGAACCACTGGTTCGACCAGTAAACCAGTGAACCAGTGCCTTGACCGGTTCGATCACCGGTTCGGTTCTGAAAACTATGGTAGGAACAACCCAAAAGGCTAAAACACGCACAAGTACTCGAATAGTGGAATTACTACAAAAAGTATGAAAAACGAAATTAGATTTTACAAACTGTGAAAAGGTAAACTTATTGGAGATTATTTATCCACACAAAAGTCAAAAACCTTATACATACTAATAAATTAGAAATGCCATTATTACCCCACTCTCCTCATTTATTATACCCGACTCACCTCATTTTATATACTTCACCCACTTCTATTGAGGGTAAATGAATATATACTTACATTGTTTTTTCAACTTCTTTAAAAAGCTTGAAAAGTTTATTTGCCAAGTTGTTTTTTAGAACAATTTAGTAGTTCTTGAATATTACTCCCTTGTATCGAAAAACAATTCTACATCTGAAGGTGAGTCTATTTAAAGTGTAATTTGAATGTTATTTTCCAATTAGATCCTACGCTAAAATAAGATGGAATAAATAGATTATCGTGTTGGCCAACGACACGCAAAGGACTAAATGTAATCTTGGAGCGTTAGTGCATTGCCCTGGAATCTAAAGGCTTGAGACTGAATACATGGAATGCTATTTTAGTGGCCGAGTGACGGATTCAAAGATGGAAGTTGGGATTGATTCTAACCTCGCACCCAAGGTTGACAAGCGTTAATATCTTAGATCGACAGACGAATGGAAACTTAGACGAGGATGTTGCACATCATGTTAGAGGAGCTTGGGCAAAATGGAGGTTGGCTTCAGGGGTTAAGTGCGATAAGTATTTTTCAACTACGATGAAAGGGTAGGTTTTATCGATCTACATTTAGACTAGCCATGTTGTTGTATGATGTTGAGTGTTGGGTAGTTAAGAAGACTCATGTTTCTCGACTGCATGCTGCTAAGACGCAGATACTGCAATAAATGTGTGAAAAGACAAGGTTAGATAAGATTCAAAACGAGGTTGTCCGAGGACATGTGGGAGTGGCACTGGTTGAGGGTAAGTTCCAGAAAGTTAGATGGAGGTGGTTTGGGCATGTGAGACGGTGGAGTGTTGAACCCCAGTGTGGACGTGTGTGAGGCTCACGGTGGTGGCTGAGGATATGGTAAGGGAGACTTAGGAAGAATTAGAAGAAAATACTTAGAGAGGACCTAAGGGTACTTAACCTTAACGAGAATATGACCTTAAATAAAAACTTTTGGAGAGATAGGATTAAGGTAGTTGGGTAGGCGTCTGGGTTAGGTGGTATTTTTCTCACTTTTTACTTTGTGCTTTCGGCATGCTATGTCTTTCTCTAATTAATATTAGTTGTCTTGAGCTTTTGTGCTTGTGTTTTTCTCTCGTATGTATCTTTATGTGTCTTATGTGTGTTTGTGTTGTTTTTTATTCATTTTTAATGTCTTATTTTAGTTATTCTTTCTAATATTTTTGAATTTAAAAATTGTCTGTGTTTGAAGTAATAAAACATGAAATAAAAATAAATTCATAATTTTCACTTTTTTGTTTTCCTTAGGCTATCTGGTGCGCAGCGCGAAGGGGGAAAAGAAAAAGTCACATGGCGCGAGAAGGGAATCTAAGGGGAAGACCCTCCCTCTCACATGCGGTAATGGAAAAGGCGAGACTCCCTTCCTGTTCTTTCCGTTCGGCTTTAACGGTCAGATTTTGTTTTTTTTAATGTAACTGTTGGGAATTTAAACAAAGAACATTCAAAAATTTTCATTATTTAAACACAATACTCCACCCATCTTTTTCACACACTGTACTTCTCATCCATTTCTTTGAATTCAACTACTATTTTTGTTGATTACTTTTCACATTTATGAGTACCATGAATCCATTTTGACCACCGATGTCTTCCTCCAATTCTCCCCTTTGCGTTTGATCCCACACACGACGACCCTTTCAATATCGAAGATGATATCGGTAAGGTTGTCCCTGATGCACAACCTCCAAAGAAATTGAAAGGGAAGAGAAAATGTAATTAGGGACCAAGCACGACTTGGGAGTGCTCCAAAACCCTAAACCATGAGCAAGGAGAAAACATTAGCCAAAGCTTGAATCAACATTTCTACCGACTCCATAAGAGGTGCATTTAACTTGAATTAATTTTTTTATCGAAATTAGTGTTTTCATTATATTTTACTTTTTCTTAAATTTTAATCACTCGTGTATAGGGAATGCTCAGACGAGCTGCGGGTATTGGGCTAAAGTCATTGACAAATCCCATGAGTTGATGAAGTCAAAGTTGTACCGCCTTGTCCACTCCGTAGCTTCCAAATACCGCAATATGAATAAAAAAAATTCAAAAAGTTAGCGGTGTCTACAAGAACATGTACTTGAATCGTGCGAGCGTTTTGAATTATCAAGGCGTGTTGCAGGGAATACTTGATAAATATAAAGCGCAATTCTCTTCTTCATTCCTGCATCTTAGGGCGTGGAACGTCTTTCACGGATGTTTTAAGTAAGTGCTGGTTTCAAACGAGGTCGTCTGGGCAAAGTGATCCAAACGTCACCAGGAACTGGAACGACCCACGGGGAAGGATCACGCGAAGAAGGAGAAGAATCCTCTTGCATAGCGGCCGAACCCTTGGTTAAAGGGTTCGAGCATCTCAGCACTTCATTGTTCGCCTTTACAGAATTGCAGGCACAGAGGCTTCAGGTTAAACAACAAGCGAGAGCGGAGATGCTTTAGCAAAGATGCAAAGAAAAAGTGGAAGAGCTTGCCCTCGAACACCAATGCCTAGGGCAAGAAGACTATAAAATCATGACCACTGACGTTGATAGTGTTGGTCCAACATAGCATATGGTGGTGATGAGGATGAAAGATAAGATATCCTGGAGATGGCTTGGAGGTGCGGCAGGTGATAGCTCGAGCGGGGATGTTTAGATTTTTTACTATTATATTTATTTTTATTATGTATTGTTTTTTTCCTTCAAATAAAGTTTTGTTTTACGCACTTTATGATATTTCATAGGCGCACTATTATTGTATTTCTTATATTTAATTTTAATGAAATGTTCAATTTTTTAAAATTTAATAAAATAATAGTTTTAAGTAATTTTTATTGTTTTTATATTTTTAATTTAATTATTTTAATTAAAATAAGTGTTAAAAAATAATATTAAAAACTAAAGCGGAGAGGGGAAGAGAAGGGAAAGCATTTCCCTGAAAGGGGAAGTGAAGCGGGAAAAGCTAAAGCTAACGTGATGTTGAATTGGGAGAAGAGGAAAAAGGGGAAAGGAAACTGATAGCCTTTTGGTCGAGTGTCATCACGGTGACTCTATCAAAAAGGATGTCACAGGTTCGAAACCAATAGGGTCTAATGTTATATAGTTTAATAAGTTAAGAATGTATAAATTGATATGCTCTTACATCGTATGGAGTAAAAGATTTGTTAGTGCTAAAAAATTATACACTTCCCTACATTCCTTTAAAGAATTTGTACTTATGATTTCTTCACTCTCTACTATGAGTGTTTCTATAGTGCATCATGGGTGCATATTATTTTTGTGAACATTGTCACGTAAAAACTCTTTCTTTATATTAATTTTTTTTATTGTTTTTAAAAATGATTATCTAAGTAAGGAATTGCTTATTTGAGTCAAATGTAGGTCCATTGTGGACTTTGAATCCACCATAGAATTTACCCTCTACTAAATATATTTTAATCTCTCACTTTTTTATTTTTTAACACATTATTAAATTTTGTGAAGTAAATTTACCCATATTAATTGGGAATGGAGGGAGTATTTTTTTAAGATTCATACATTTTTTATCTACTCTCCATTTTTATTATCCACATCAAGAAGTGTGTGGTGGAAAGATTAGTGGTGTATAAATAAGATTGTTGTACCCCTAGCATTTTTTTATAAATATATTCCTTGTCTGAATGCTTAAAATTTGAATTTCACTTTATATTTTATAAGAATGTGAATTTTAAAAAAAGTAGTCTTACATTTCTTTTTACTTTTGAACGAACAGGTTTTACCTTTTACAATTTTCTAAAAACTTGTGAAATCAAATTAAAGTATAAATTGTTTTTTAAAGTCAACTTTTTTTTAGGTAAATTGACTTTTTTATCTGTCCCAAAATGAATGTAACAGTTTAACAATTTTTGTTTAAATGTGACACACTTTAAACAAAAAAAAGTATAGTTTATAAAAACATAAATTTTACGGAAATTTAATGCTCCCTCTGTCTCAAATTATATTGTCAGTTTCGGTTTATGATGTTTGGCTGAAATTATTTTTAAATCATTTTTTATGAAAAAAGTGTAGAATTCGAAAATAGAAATTACTTATTACCTATTAGGGGTGTTCATGTTTAGGTCCAGACTGAACCCGGATTGAATACATTTCAGGTCGGTCTTCAGTCCAATATATTTAACATTTTGGGTTTCGGTTTGGTCTTGTCTTAACCCGATTTCTAATCGGTCTTTAGTCCATTAGTCCACGCTCTAGTCTAGTCCACTGTCCATAATCCATTTTTTAGAACCCAATCGTTACTTACACTGCTTCACAGTCACAGGTCAGAGCTGCTGCCCGCGGGACCGAAGCTTCTCTTAGAGCATGAGCAATGGTGAGGCGAAATTGGAATGCCACACGCTGACGTGGAACATTTCAACCAATGAATAATAGTCCAGTCAGCGTGTGACAACTGAGTGGAGTGGCATGCCCTACAGTGGCACGTCATTATTTTTATTACCTTTTTCATTTTCTTGCAATATTTGAATTATTAAAAAATATTAACCTATTTATTTTAACATAAAAATATTTATATTTGCTGAACAAATGACATTATTAAAATGTATTTTAATTAATAAAAATTATTTTTCTTATATGCTCCATATTTTTATTTATCCCTCCCTTTCAAATTAGATTATATTTTAGAATTATGATGCAAAACTCCTTGTTTTTTATAATCATTTTATTTAAAATTGGTAAAAGAATAAAAGTAAAACTTACAAATTAAAAAACAACATCAAAAAAATAGTTCCACTACATCTAAAAAAATTCTTTCTAAAAAATAAAATAATTCAACTTTTTAAAAATTTGTATTACGCCACAAAAAACAAAGAAAAAAGCCAAGGAAATGGATTAGTAGACAACAAAAGTGCCTCGCAGCCTACTTGGAAACCGTGGAGGAACGGTATGCACACGCGAGGCAAAGAAAAATTTTTGTCCGAGCTGGCAAGCGTGTCATCTCATTTACACGCCATTGCCTTTGCTCTTAGTTCCTTTTCCATTTCCCTTTTCCCCCTCAGATCTCAATAATCTCCTATCCCTTTCTCGATTCCAAAGGCTTCAATCGAATTCGCGACGATTAGCGATGCACATTTCAGACTTGTAGATCGAAGGTATGATTAGTATTGTTGCAGAGGATTAACGACGGTTAACTCCCCAGTCCTCTCTAATCTTCTTCTCCATCATCATCTTCTCCAACTTTGGAAGTAGACACATTTGCCTTAGCCAATTGGCAGTAATTCATTCGATAGCAGCATTATTCCAGATTTTCAGCTAATAGCCTATTTCTTTTCACTTGATTTTAATTCTTCTATGAAATGATATCTTTCGAAAATCAAAACTGGTTTCACTTTCAATTTAATTGTTTCTATATATCAAATTATTAAATTGTAAAAATTTAAATTTTTAGCCAATCACCAAATTTTCTATGGATTTTTTGTTAGTGCATATCTCAAATTTATTACTTTAAGAGATCGTTACGAACTCAGAGACTACCTAGAAAATAAACAGCTTACTTTAAGTAGCTTTATGATATTTTTTCGATCTTTGTTTGTGTGTAGTTTACAATGAAACGGAGGGCAAATCTTAAGGAAGCAGAGCAAGGTCCTTCAGGGAACATGGTTCCTGAACAGGCTGAGGGAATAGAAGATGATAGCCTTTTAACAACCACTACATCACACATACCACACCCAACCAAACCGTCAAGGCTAGAACGTCGCTACATTGTAAAGGGAAGCAAAAGAATGGATCCTTATTGGGTAAACTATGAGTTGTTTCTAGATGATCAAAATAATGTACGAGCGGAACGTTTGCATTGTGATTCAACTTTTACTACCGATTCAGCTTATAATGGGCTAGAAATTTAAAAGCTCATTCTACTATTTGCGAAAAAGATCCACTCAACAAGGGAAAAGGTATGCAATCAACCATTCACTTAGAACCCATCGACAGTGAGGAAGGGGATGTTCGAGTCAGAAGTCATGTAGTAAACATAATTGGATTACCTTAGAGAAGCCCTAACTTACATGAATGTGCTTGATGAGTTACCTTTTATATTTGTGGAAATGCCTGGATTTCGTCACTTTATGTCTCTTGTCGTCCCAAATTTTCAAATTCCTTCTCGTGTTACCATTGCACGAGACTGTTTTAAGCACTATGTCAAAGAGAAAGAGAAGTTAAAAGAGACCCTTAAAGTCTCTCGTCAAAGAGTTTCTGTCACCACACACATGGACATCAAATCAAAATATCAATTACACGTGTCTTACTGTCCACTTTATTGATGATGAGTGGAGGTTTCAAAAAAGAATCTTGATTTTTTGTCATATTTATAGTCACAAAGGGTTGGCTATTAGAGTGTAATTGATGAATGTTTAGATTCATGGGGACTTTGTGAGAAATTATTCACGGTAACTGTTGATAATGCGAGTTTAATGATGTGGCATGTAACTTCTGAATATCATTGGGAGTGGAAAGAGGTTATATTAGTAAGGGAATGAACTTGCACATGAGATATGTTGCTCATATGATAAATTTGATCGTATGGGATGGTTTGAAATACCATAGTAAGTGCATAGAAAATGTTCGTTTAGCTGTTAAGTATGTTAAAAGTTCACCTGTTAGGAATGTTTACTTCAACGAGTTAGTCGAGAGAAACAAAGTTGATTGCAAGTTGTTTGTGAGTCTTGATTGTTGCACCAAGTGGAACTCAACTTATGAAATGTTGAATAGTGCTTTGAAATATAGACTTGTCTTTGGTAAGATGAAGTACTCTGGTGACGTTAGTGCTCCGTCAGCTGAGGAGTGGAATAATATTGAAAGACTTGTTACATTTCTAAAGGAGTTCTATGGTTCAACTACTCCCGTATCGGGTATCGGGTTCATTGTTTGTTACCAGTAATTCCTTTTTCTTTCATATTAGTCATACACATAATTTGTTATGCCAATGGTCATTGAATGTTGATAAGGAATTTGAACTCATGACATTACAAATGAAAGAAAGTATGATAAGTATTGGGGATACATTTCAAAATTGAACAAGTTCATTTATACGACAGTTATTCTTGATCCATCTATGAAGTATATTGGGATTCAACTTACTTTACATTTATTAGGAAGTATAATTAAATTAGGATACTTCTTTCCTTTCCTACTAGGATTATTCTTTCCTTTCCTACTTATACTTTGATTACTCTTGTATTCCCTATATATAGGGCCATATCTCTCAATATTCAATAAGACAAGTTATTATCAAATTGTATCATGGTATCCGAGCCTCGTTGACTAAGAGGTCACGGGTTCGAAACTCAGCGTCACCCAGTTTAAAAAATTAAGGTTTCACGTGCAAGGCTCGAAAAAAAACTACGCCTGCACATGAGGGGGCATGTTAGAATATAAATAACTGTTCTTGGGCCACAACCACAAGCTTGAGCTTTTGGTTGAGTTGGTTCCTTGACATGGTATCAGAGCACCCCGTGCATGGTACACACGTCTCTCCTCTTTTTTGCAGGGCCTTGGATTCAAGTGCTGCATTCATGATACCAGCTTGTTCACCAGACACTGCTCTCGTGGGACTATTGTTGTCCTTGTCTATGTTGATGATATTGTTCTCACTGGAAGCTCTTCTACTCTCATCTCAGAAGGTACTCAGGCCATGCACCGTGACTTCAAGCTCAAAGAACTTGGACCTCTTCATTACTTCCTTGGCATTGAGGTTCAGTGCACGCAAGATTCTATGCTTCTCCATCAATCCAAATATGCCCGTGATCTTCTACGCCGAGCCGGGATGTCAAACTGTCATCCGGCTATTACTCCTATGGCTACGAGACCTATCACTAAGCCTTCGTTGCCTTTCAAGGATATCTCTCATTTTCAGAGCATTGTTGGCGGTTTAGATTACTTGGCTGTCACTCGTCCAGACATTCAGTATGCTGTTAATCGAGTGTCTCAGACTATGCACAACCCCACTGAGCTGGACTATCATGCCTTGAAACGCGTTCTGCGCTATCTCAAAGGCACTTTGAATCGTGGTCTTCTTTTTCGCAAGGGGAAATTCGACCTATCTGGCTACTCTGACTCTGACTGGGCAAATGATAAAGATGATCGCAAGTCTACCACGGGCTACCTACTCCTACTCGGTCCTAATATCATCTCTTGGTGCACGAAAAAGCAGACTCGTGTTTCTAGATCATCCACTGAAGCTGAATATCGAGCTATGGCTGCAGGGGTTGCAGAAGCTATGTGGCTTCAATATATCACTGATGCGCTGGGTATTCCTCCGTCCAAACCAAAGTTATACTGTGACAATGAGTCGACTATCTGTGTCACCAAAAATCCGGTTCTTCATGATCGCATGAAGCATGTGGGCACAGACTGTCACTTTGTACGAGATGAGGTTATGGCAGGCACTATGACTCCACATCATGTTTCCTCCTCAGAGCATCTAGCAGACATTCTTACCAAACCGCTGCCGCCAGTTCCTTTTGAGTACTTATGTTCCAAGCTGCCCCTCGTCTCCGTTGATCAGCTTGCGGGGGGAATATTAGGAAGTATAATTAAATTAGGATACTTCTTTCCTTTCCTACTAGGATTATTCTTTCCTTTCCTACTTGTACTTTGATTACTCTTGTATTCCCTATATATAGGGCCATATCTCTCAATATTCAATAAGACAAGTTATTATCAAATTGTATCAACATTCTATGTATGGTGCGGTGGAAGGAGAGGAAATATCAAAGACGTGAAGAAGTTTGTAGAAAATTTGTTTGATGTGTAAAGACAAATGTATGCTCCCTCAAGTCTTCAAAGTGGGGAAATCCCTCTTTGGGTTCAAACTATTCAATCTTCCAAAGGAGGAAGTGTAGACCTCATGAATTCGTTAAGTGAGCAAGTAAAATTGAAGATGAGAGGATGCAAGATGGGAAATAAGGTTTTTAGAACAGAGTTTGATAGATGGATGAGATAATGAGTGATGATGATGAGATAGAGGTATTCACTTGGTGGAATTACTTTTAAGACAGAGGGGTATATTTTTTATCACAATTCATATGTGTTTCTCTCAACAACAACAAAATACTACGAGCTATTTAGTATCAAATTAATTCGTGAGATTTGTCAACATGAAGTAATTAGTAGAGTGATGGAACTTACGACCGAAGAGGGTGAAGTTTCGTCCAACCTATATTCATGCATGATCCAATCAGACTTTTGGCCATGAGGAGCCCGGCCTTTGTAAAACACTAACGTCTTCCTCATCCCAATTCTCTTGCAGCTGGTGTATATAACCTTATCCCGCCCCGTCGCCTTCCAAAATCCCGCCACCGTTGCTCGGTTCGTCCGACTTCCCGTCGGGTACTTCTTGTCCTTGTGACTGAAAAAGTACCAATCGGTTTGCGGCCCCGATCCTATTCTGCACTTCTCTGCATAAACAAGTAGATAGAAAAAAAAACTTAAAATGCAATCGTTTGGCGGCCCCTTGCTCGGCGGATCCAGGAAAAATATGATGGGGCAAGAACACACTAAAGAGTATGGTGAGGTTCAAGAGTGGCACTCCTGATTTTTTTTAAAGCGTTTGATAATGATAAAAATAAATAAATTTAGTTTCAAACAAATATTCAAATTAAAGAAATTATTTTTAAAGTAGAAAAATAAAATACAAAATATATCATAACATAATATAATTATGATATTTCAAATACTTTACCTGTATATGTTTTTAAATGATTATTTTTTTACTTTTAAACTAAGATTTTCTTGTCGGTGGGGGCAAACTAATTTTTTATCGAGATCGTTCTTTTAATTCTCAACAAAAAAATTATTTTAATATTGTATATGATGGTGTAAATATAACTGGGTAGGTAGATCGGGTCTGACCTGGACTCTGACTCTACACGTAGTAAATACACACAACCAGAACACAAAGTATGACCTAGACCGGGTAAAACTCCTCAATTCGAATTATATTTCTTACTCTGTCTCAAGAGTGTACTTTTAGTGAGATAAAGATTGGATCCCCTCCTCTATCAATTGCTAACATATTTATAGAGGAGAGTGTGTGACCTTTCCCTGTTCACCACTAGACAAAATAGGAAACAAGCAGGAAGGTCACTGTAGTTAATAGAAGCACTGTACAAACAATGATTTTTAATAGCTACAAGCCAAGACACTATTCAATCAATGACTTTAGATCTTCCCTAGCCAATCAACCCTGCAAGATGACAATCATTCCTTTCACTGTATATCTCGTGATGGATGAGCGGCGAGGTGGTCCCCTGGCCTATGATGTTGATTGCCATGCTTGGAAGGGTTCCCGAACATTAGCTAAGTAGAAGAATATGACCAATCACCTTTCCTCGAAGGCCGACCGGTCATTTCTTGAGTCCTACCCGTCTCTTTGGTCTTCTGGAATGTCCTTTGTAACATTAGGTGACATTTTGGCTATCACCCAGAATGTGACCGGTCACTTTTTTAAGGAAAGTGACCGGTCAACTTTCGACCCGTCTCAATCGAAGAGTTTGCCTCATTTTGTAATTGAGGAAAGTAACCGGTCATATTTTTGACCTGTCCCTTTCGGAAATTCGGGCCAGGTATAGGGATATACCCATCAGTATATTACATACTCCCTCCGTCCCTAAATAAACTTCCTCTTTCGTTTTTTCTTTCCCCAAATAAACTTCTCTTTTCCCTTAAAAAAACCCCTTTTACCTCTTACTTTTTCATACCCTATATATCACATCATACCTTTTTACTAATAATCTACCTATCACATCTTACTTTTACACATCACATCAAGGGTATTTTTGGAAAGTCAACACAAAAATATTCCTCCCTTAAATCCTCAAAAAGTCAAAAATGAAAGTTTATTTAGGGAGGGAGGGAGTAGTAAAAATAAATTGACTGGGCGACTGCCCCTGTATTCATACACGTAGATCTGCCCCTATTGCTCCTTGTTTGTCAACCGAAAATGGTCAAGCTCAAACTGGTTGAATGGCCCAGCTTGGGTCCGTGCTTAAACTTGTTTTGACTTTATACTTACGAGGTGCAATTGACGTATGTGGGGTGATTAGTTTGGGTCGGGACTTGGCGGGGGGTAGGAATCATCAATTTTATGAACGGAGCTCCGTATGGGGGCAGTGGCTTCCGTGGCCACTGGAATCCAGTGGCCATGGAACCGGGCTCTTCACAAAAATGCTAATTATAAAATATTGCTTTCATCCTAAATTATTTTTCTCATTTCAAAGAAATTAAAGTGTAAAATATTATTTGCTCCGTCCCTGAAACATGTTCCCTTATTGACTTTTGGAGGATTTAAGAGAGAGATTTTTTTGTGTTGACTTTCCAAAATTATCCTTGATGTGATGGGTAAAAGTAAAATGTGATATGTAGATTATTCGTAAAAAGTATGATGTGATTGGTAGGGTTTCAAAAAGTAAGGGGTAAAAATGATTTTTTAATAAATATGTGAACATTTTTTGGAAACAACAAAAAAATGAAAGAAGAAAATCTTTTAAGGACGGAAGGAGTATGTATTTTACAACAATTTTATATACAAATTGGTATTTAAATAAAAAGTACTCCCTTTGTCCCTCTTACTGAATCTTCTTATTTCAACATTTACAGTCTTCAATACAACACTTTGATCAATCCTTTTATTTATAGATAGATATATATATTATTCTATTTGTTTCTTAAAACACTTTCTCTTTAATTTTTTTGTTTTTCTCAAAACGCTTGCTCTTTCTATTAAAAAATTTCTTTTACTCCTACTTTCTCTTATCCTACCTATCACATCAAATTTTTTACTAATAATCTAGCCATCATATCAGCACAAAAGTTAGAAAGTCAACCACAAATGTAAACTTCATATTTTTCCTAAAAGTCAAAATAGGAATTGTTTTATGAAACGGTAGAAGTATAAGAATGTAATATTTCAAAGCTATGTTTCAAAATAAACTTATTGATATTAAATTTATATGAAAAATTAATCTAATGTATTTTTTTCATAATTTATAGTCAAATGGTAAACAAGTTGACCTTAAGAGTTAAAATGGAAGATTCAAAGGGACAGGGGGGAGTACAATTTTAAAACATTCAAAATTGCATTAAAAGCTCTAAAAAGCTTTTAATATTTTATTTTATCAAATTATCATTGATGAAAAAATGTATACAAAAATAAATTATCGAGAGAGCAGAATAGTTATTCAGAAGATTAATTTGGGATGGAGGAATTATTTACTCCTTCTCTCCTTAAATTATCTTCGTTGTTCATATTGACACAGTCAAACTTTATAATCACTTTTTTGGCTTATTTTTATTAGTTATTTGATAAAATAATATAATTATGTCACCTCTAGTTTTATAAATAAAAGTTGTAGGTTTCAAATATATACTCCCTCCGGTCCTAAAAACTTTTCGTGTTTTGAACTTTTTTTAAAAAAGTGACACTGTTTAACCACAAATTGTGTGAAAAGTATATTTACTTATTATATAAATTCAATATAATTAGGCTCATTTTATGATACAGTTTTGATATATCAAATTTTTTGTATCATTTATTTAAAATAGAAATTTGTAGTCAAAGAGTGTCACTGTTTCATTAAAAAAACTCAAAATAGAAAATGTTTTTATGACCGGAAGAAGTAAATTCTACTCCCTCCGTCCTAAAATTAATTTCCCAGTTTGAGTTTTGTAGTCAAAGTTTTTAAACTTTGACCGTATATTACGAAAAAAATATATTGAATTTTCATATAAATTTATTATCAATAGATTAATTTTGAAACATAGTTTTGAAATATGTTATTTTTGTAATATATATTCATATAAAAATGAAGATATTAATGGTCAAAGTGTCGCATTGGAGACTGTGAAAAGTCAAATGGGAAGTTAATTTTCAAACGGAGAGAGTGTTTTTCAAATTTTATATTTATGATCAAATAAATTAAATTGAAAATAACATTTGTCAAACTTGGTAAACTAAAATGGGAAATAAAATTTTAAGACGGGGAGTATTTCTCAACGCTATTCTTAAAGAAAGATACAGGTAAGAGATGGAGAGAAATATGATATGATTACAAAACGGAATGCTATAATAATTCACGAAACCTTGAATATCCCATGGTTCAAGCTTGTTGAGTTCCACGTCGGGAATGACGTCGAGGTCAATCTTCTGGGACGTCACCTTCTTCCTCAAGTAATACTGCAGGAGCTCTTCCTCCGTTGGATGGAATCGGAATCCGGGAGGAACATGAGACTGATCACCATTTTTCACCGATTGATTCATTATAATAATTAATTACTCCAGTATATATTATATTGACTAGCTAGGTACACGACAACAAGGGAGAATATATTTATTTATATAGTTGCCGGGAAAAGGTGGAAGACGTACACTTTATTACTAGCTAAATGACCAGAATTTGACAATTCAATTAAACGAAGAATGATACATGCAAGTATATATAATGGGTGCGTGGAAATATATATATATATATATATATATATATATATATATATATATATATATATATATATATATATATATATATATATATCAACTCCATAGTACTCCCTCCGTACCAAAAAGTCTTTTACGTTTCAAAAAAACCGTAGTTCTTCTCACTATTATGAAACCACTTTTATCTTTTATTTTGTCATATCATACCTATCACATCATACTTTTTTTCTAATAATTTACACATTACATCCTACTTTTATCCATCACATCAAAAATATTTTTAGAAAATCAAGAAAAAATCATGTTTCTTTACTTTGTCAATTTAGTCAATAGGATTGGAGTATATACGAAGAAGTGTGTGTGTGTGTATATATATATATATATATGGAGTACGTGTCCGATTGATACGTTATAAACTTATAATCGCATCACATCAAGGGTAGGGATGCATGAAATTGTTTTCCATAGGCGATCGCCTACACGGTGAATTTTGACTGGTAGGGATGGAACCGGCAAGGTGACCTGTACGTTGCCAAAGTGTGCATGTGTGGTCTCTTATTATTTTAGTAATAATAATAAGAGGAATTTACTTAAATAGTATTAAAACATAATGAATTTTCCTAAATAGCATCACATGTGTTTTTCTTCCCAATATAGCACTTTTATTCCTTATGCATTACTCATCATTGAAATAAATATTTGTCATCACTGAATATTATGGACATTATTAAGTGCTATTTAGAGAATAAAACAATTTAAGTTTATTTAGAGAAATGACTTAAATTTTAGTGTTACTTAGTGCAAATATTTCTAATAATAATACCCCCTACAAAAAAGAATGCAACAATTGCTATTTCACCCTATCAATAACTTTTATTTACTTATTCGTTTTGGTTGATTATTTTATAAAATAAAATATTTTTATCGTATCTTATTTGTAAAACTTTTGATGTACTTTTAAACGATGTAATTTTTACTTTTTATTTCTCTACCAATATGTAAATAAAATGATTTTAAAAGAGATGATATATTTTGCACGCTGTTCAAAATGTAGCAAATAATTTGGCGTGTAAATTACAATAAGGGAGTATGTTACAAGAGAGAGACATAGAAAAGTGAACCATATCTTTTTTGAGATTTGATTTGGTGACTTTCTTAGATTTTCTTATTTTATGCTAGGAATATGAATTTACTTATTTGCTTCATACTCCTCATATATAAAGAAGGTTGGATCTTTATAATTTCCAAAACAATATTTCAATACAGAAATACTTTCTCCCTAATTATTTTTTACATGGTATCGGAGCAAGTTTTCAATATTTGAGACCTCAAACACGGTTCCACTCTCCTTCGGGTGTGGGCATACATACTTAAATACCTACCGGCATGATATTATGATCTTTTGTTTTTCTCCCTTAATAATCGCTAGGTGTGCCTTTTTACTGCGCTCGATCGGCATAATGTGTAGATCGATATTTAGAACTGAACTTGATTATTTCATTAAACATAAACATGTTATATACTCTCTCCGATCCTAAAAACGTGTGATGTTTTGATTTTGAAGAGATTTAAAGGGAATGCATTTTGGTATTGAAATTCCAAAAATGTCCTTTGATGTGATGGGTAAAAGTCGAGTTTATAGATAGGTTATTAGTAAAAAGGTATGATGAATGTGATAGGTATGGTATGAAAAAGTAAAAGAAAAAGTGACTTTTTAATAGAAATAAGATGTGTTTTTTGGGACAGATGAAAAAAGAAACACCCCATGTTTTTAGGATCGGAGGGAGTATTTTTAATAGCTACAAGCTTAACATAGTCACGAGCCCATCAATTGGCCTAATATTACTAAACCCTAAAATATATCCTAACATAATGTCATCTATGTCAGCCTCAACCACCAGGGCAACCTCTATAAGTATGCTAGAGATAGCTACCAGTGCACGCTCTCTATAAAGTCGATATGGCAGATGGTTGTACCTCCTTGGCAAAGAGCATGGCTGCTTAGGAATCGCAGTCACTAGTAGTGAAGAAATCGTTCATCAAGGTTGTTCTGCAGAATGAGGATAATATCTTCAAGGCGAAAAGAAATTGGTGTTTAGTGTTCGTTCTGTTCATTTAATTTGAA
Organism: Cuscuta campestris; assembly: GCA_900332095.2. Lineage (NCBI taxonomy): Eukaryota > Viridiplantae > Streptophyta > Magnoliopsida > Solanales > Convolvulaceae > Cuscuta > Cuscuta campestris. Next base: position 259,722 of record OOIL02006581.1, read on the forward strand.
TTCGGTGAAGGTTTGAATTAAGGTAAGAATTAGTAGGGGTAAAACTGAGTTTTTAATAGAAAACAAAAAGATTTTATGGGACAAAAATAAGAAGAAGAAAGAATTTAAGAAACGGAGTGAAATTTTTTACCAAGTAGAATGCAGGGAGAAATACTCATTAGTTTTTTAAGATTTTAGTAATTTTTTTAAAAAAGAATCTACCTTGATAGGGCTAATAAAACATACGGAATATGCTTTTTGTCAAAAATAGGAATAAAATATTTTGATCTTCAAAGTATAACATGTTAGACAATAATAATAATAGTATTAGTTATTGTAGTGCTTGATTATATAAAAATTACCCCAAAATAGACTAAAACATAGAGAAAAGTATCAAAATAGGACTTTCATTTTTTTCCGAAATAGGACTTTAATTTGCACTGTGGTAATGTGGCAGTGTACATGTGCACATTACTATACTTTTTTGGTAATGTACATTACTATGTTTGGTAATGTACGTCCTGTTTCGGGAATAAAAACATGGAAGTCCGATTTTGGTATATTTTAATGTTTTAGTCCTACTTTGGTCTTTCTCCCTTGATTAGAAGTCAACTCTCTATTCCTATTTAAGGCAGATGTTATGTTTTAGTTAGTTTCCATTCTCTATTTCTAGTTGTGTTAGAAGTCTCTCTTATGTATACTCTATCATGTACTCCATAATTCAATAAGCAATATTATTGTTTTAATATTTCAACATGGTATCGGAGCCACCGCTTTTGGTAATGACCTAAAAGAGTTCTTTACTTCCACCGCCACCACCGATAATTCCAGGGGCGCTGGCTCCACCTTATTCACCTCAATTTTCTTTTACTTCTTTTATCCTCAAATTAACTTCTCCATTCAAAAAAAAGAAAAAAAAAATCTCGTGTTGAAATCACAAAATAAATCGTCAAAGGAGGAGCTTCCCTCTTGTCGTCTCCATGGTTCTTCTAAAAAAACCGCCAAAGGGAAACATGCCCTCAAAATCCACAACTGGTCTATTGTCGTCTAAGCCTGAATCTCATTTACCCTCGAGCCGATGTCTTTCTTTAGTTTTTCGGATCGGAAACTCCTCAAAAATTCTCTCAACTCATCTTCGTATCTTCTAAAAATCAAGAATAAAATGATAGTTGTTTCTCTAAAATTCACTATAGCAAAATCTCAGACCTAGATCTTTTCTCAATCACTAATTGTCAATTCACCTTTTTATCTCTCAAATCACTCATTTTGATCATCATTCTCCCTTCTCTTTCTCTTTTGTTAACCAATAAAATCCCAAGAAAATCAACACAAAAGCAAAGCCAAAAGGGGAAGTAGTGAAAGAGGAAAGAATGCTGATACGATGAAGTATCGGAATAGGAAGACTTCGATCGTCCCCAAGCTCCAGAAAGTGAAGATAAGAAAGAAAGAAAATTCACAGGCTTGAGCCGTGCGCCGTAGAAGAGGAGATTAAGGTTTGAATTAGGTTTTTTTTCATGCCGTGATTAATGGATACATCTCCCTTTATAGGTGGGAAGAAACCCTAACTCTAACCATTCCTAATTAACTACGTTATCTACCCTGACGGTTCAAAAAAAAGCGACGAGGTAAAGAACCGTAAAGAAACCCTCGAAGGAGCTTATAATTTCGCTCACCTAAAAAAAGACTATTACATAATAATAATAATAATAAGGAAATGATAATAACTTAGTTTAAAATATAATCGTTGTGCCAAACCGGCGCCTTTCGAACTCGACGAACTCCCTGAACGCTAGTTCAGGGCGCCTTTCGAATTCCAACCGCAACACTTTTCTCCCTGGACGTACGGCCCAGGGCAGTGTAGCTCTAGCCAATAACAAGCCCTCCATATTGGGCAGTCCTCCTGCCATTAGCACGAACAGTAAGGAATCCACCGCTTCAACACCGGTCCGGCTTTTGACACGGGCGGAAAAAATGGAGAAAGACGCCAAGGGCCTTTGTTATAATTGGGACAAGAAGTGGAGCCGAGATCACAAATGTGGACGATTCGTATTAATGATGGGGGAAGACGAGGGGAACGAGGAAGAACCAGAGCTGGGGAAAGAGGACGAGGTGACGACCGACATCTCAAGCTTGCAAAGCATGGCGGGCATGTCCACACCGCGGTCCTTACGGCTGACCGGGCAGGTTGCGGGACAAGCTGTGGGCGTGTTGATCGATGGTGGGAGCACCCACAACTTCATCCACCCCCAGGCAATGGAGAGGTTGGGGTTAGCCGTGG
>OOIL02006581.1:262116-326327 GCA_900332095.2 Cuscuta campestris
AGGCAATGGAGAGGTTGGGGTTAGCCGTGGAAGCCGTGCCACCTTTTTGGGTGTACGTTGGCAACGGGGATTCCCTGCCTTGTGAGTGGCAGTGCAGGGTGGTTAATGTGGGACTCCAGGGAACGGAATTTGCCGTGGACCTCTACGTTCTTCGCATTCATGGACACGACGTGGTCCTAGGGGTGCAGTGGCTGCGGGAATTGGGGCGTGTTTTGCACGATTACGACAGGGTGACGATGGAATTCACATGGAGGGACCAAGCAGTCACGTTACGAGGGGATGCTCCAGTAGCCCGGCCCTTGACATTACATCAATTGCGTGCTATGGCCGGCAACCAAGAGACGTATTTTTGCATGGAGCTAATGACGATCCAATTGCATGAGCCGCCGGATGTCCCAACCGAAGGAGCAGGAGGTCACTTGACGGCAGAGATGGAGCAACTGTTGACTGACTTTAAGGAGCTTTTTGAGGAACCTACGGGATTACCTCCCCAGCGGGAAGCCGTCCGTCGAATCTTTTTGCAGCCCGGGACTAAGCCCATCAATGTCCAACCCTACCGATATCCCCACTTTTAGAAGGCAGAGATTGAGAAAAAAGTGAAACACATGCTGGAACAGGACTTGATACGACCCAGCTGGAGCCCGTTTTCGTCCCCCGTCCTACTAGTACGGAAAAAAGATGGGACTTACAGATTTTGTGTGGATTACCGGGCCCTTAACGCGGTAACCGTGCCGGATCACTTTCCGATACCAACGGCGGATGAGTTGTTCGACGAGCTAGGGAAGGCATGGGTCTTTTCTAAACTTGATTTTTGGTCGGGGTACCACCAGGTCCGAATGCACGATAAGGATATTTACAAGACGGCTTTTCGAACACATGAGGGGCATTACGAATTCTTGGTCATGTCGTTCGACCTTACCAACGCACCATCAACGTTTCAGGCTTGCATGAACAGACTATTTGCCAAGTTCCTACGCAAGTTCATTATTGTTTTCTTTGATGATATACTGAATTTTAGCTCCACCCTGGAGGAGCATGGACTTCACTTACGGCAGGTTTTTATATTGCTTCGGGATCACCAATTCTTTGTCAAGAAAGCCAAATGCATGTTCTGCACTCAGAAGGTGGAGTACCTCGGGCATATTGTAACCAACGACGAGTTACAGGCCGACCCATAAAAGATCTCAGCCATGGAGCAGTGGCCCCGTCCGACTACATTGAAACAGCTACGTGGTTTCCTTGGTCTCACACAATATTACAGACGCTTCGTAAAGAACTACGCCCAGGTGGCCGCACCGCTCACTGACCTTCTGAAAAAGGATTCCTTTGCATGGACAGAGCAGTTGCATGAGGCCTTTGCGCGCTTGAAACAGTCTATGAGCACCGCGCCCGTACTCCGCCTTCCGGACTTTGGCGAGCAGTTCGTGGTGGAGACAGATGCATCCGGGAGTGGAATTGGCGCCGTTTTGCTCCAACAGGAACGCCCCATCGCCTATTTTAGTAAAAAATTGAGCCCGAGGCGGCTGATGGTTTCGACTTATCATAAGGAGTTGTACGCCATAGTTGAGTCCGTGCAAAAATGGCGACAATACTTGCTTGGGCGGGAATTCCTCATTCGAACGGACCACCAAAGCCTTCGGGAGTTGTTGCAACAGGTCGTCCAAACCCCCGACCAACACTTTTATGTTCGTAAATTACTGGGGTACCGATTCAAGATTGAGTATAAATCAGGGGCCTCAAACCGCGTGACGGACGCCCTCTCAGAATCCTTCGCGCTCGACCGGGAATTGGAGACGAAACACAACGCTATTGTGCAATCCGTTAGGACCAGAGGGGGAATATGGAGCCAGAATTCCAACCGCAACACTTTTCTCCCTGGAAACGTCGCGGGCCGAAGCAAACTGATTTCATGTTGTAGGTGTGGTTTGAGCCCCGCATGAAATAACGACTATAGGTGCTGCTCGGGCACGTTTGTCACGTGGGTGGGAATCTTCTCAAACGAGGCCTGGTAGTCCATTACTCCGCCCATCTGCCGCACCCTCGCTATATGCCCCAAATAGTCCACGTAGTGCAACGGATCGAAGCGTTGCTTGAATTTTTCTACGAAGTCATCCCAGCCGTCGATCAATCCGTTGTTCCTTCTCCAACGAAACCAATCGGCTGCTTGACCCTCCAGCATCATGGTGACACAACGCAACCGTTCTTCGGGAGGGGTTTCGTAGTAAGAAAAATACTCCTTCACCTGATACAACCACCGTAGGGGTTCAGCCTCGTCACTCTTCGGCGGCTCTAACTTTGGCTTTGGTGTAGCACCCCCGCCGTTTCTGCCCGGTTCCTGATGCCCTAGGCGTCCTCCTCCCCCAACTTGGAGGGCGGCCAGGTTTGTTTGGATGGCAGTCAGGGCCGTGTCAAGTCGGGCAAAACGGAACTCGATATCCCGCTGCAACAAGAGCACGCTGATACGATGAAGTATCAGGATAGGAAGACTTCGAGCGTCCCCAAGCTCCAGAAAGTGAAGATAAGAAAGAAAGAAAATTCGCAGGCTTGAGCCGTGCGCCGTAGAAGAGGAGATTAGGGTTTGAATTAGGTTTTTTTCATGCCGTGATTAATGGATACATCTCCCTTTATAGGTGGGAAGAAACCCTAACTCTTCATATTCCTAATTAACTACGTTATCTACCTTGACAGTTCAAAAAAAGCGACAAGGTAAAGAACCGTAAAGAAACCCTCGAAGGAGCTTATAATTTCACTCACCTAAAAAAAGACTATTACATAATAATAATAATAATAATAATAATAATAATAATAATAATAATAATAATAATAATAATAATAATAATAATAATAATAATAATAAGGAGATGATAATAACTTAGTTTAAAATATAATCGTCGTGCCAAACCGGCGCCTTCCGAACTCGACGAACTCCCCGAACGCTGGCTTCCTGTCCTTGCTCGACTTCTTGCTCCTCCACTTCCTGACCATCGGCTTCCCGTTCTTCCTCCAGCTCGTAGTCCACTGGTGTCGTATCAAATACCTCTTCAACTCACCCCTTAAAAAAGAAACAGGGCATTGCCCGGATTCAAGAAATAGCAAAGAATGTCAAAGATCTTCAGTCAAACAGGCACCTCCAGTAGCCTTCTCTATTCTTCTTCAACGTCAGCAGCTACACGCGCATGTCAACCAACTCTCTTCTTCTTTGATGTCAGCAGTTACCAGCGCACGTCAATCATCTCTCTTCTTCTTCGACGTCAGCAGCAACCACAACACTGCATGTCATTTCTCTCTTCTTCAACAATGTCTGCAGCTACTAGTGCACGCCAGACTTCCTTCTTCTGCAACAACGTCAGCAGCCACTGGCGCAAGTCAGACTTCTCTGTTTTCAAAGTTTTTAGTTTTCAACTAGTGTCCAAGCTTCCTCTTGCTTCAATCATAGTTCAGCTTGAGGGGATGTTAGACAATAATAATAATGGTATTAGTTATTGTAGTGTTTGATATAAGTCAATTTCTATTCCTATTTAAGGTAAATGTTTTGTTTTAGTTAGTTTCCATTCTCTATTTCTAGTTGTGTTAGAAATCTCTCTTATATATACTCTATCATGTACTCCATAATTCAATGAGCAATATTATTATTTTAATGTTTCAACATAACCTAAATTAGTTTTAAATAATACAAAAAATCAACCCATTCAATCAATCTTGTTACTGATGGAGCTTGGCTTACGAATTGGTTGTTTCACTTGTTTGACATTGCATGAAAGATTGAAAGTCTTATATACGAATAAGTTAAGAGTTTAAATTCCACAATCATCTAATTTAACAAATAAAATTTCACTAATGCCCAAACATATATAAAGATATAGCGAATGACACTAAAAAACATTCTACAGCCAGTGGCGGATCCAGAAAAAAAAAAACTGGAGGCAAATACACACTAAAGAGTAAAGAGTATGATGGGGTCAGGGGTGGCACTCCCGATTTTTTTAAAGCATTTGATAATGATAACAAATAAATTATTTTTAAAGTATTCAAATAAAAAAATTATTTTTAAAGTAGAAGAATAAAATATATCATAACATAATATAATTATGATATTTCAAATATTTTACATGTATACGTTTTTAAGTAATTATTTTTTACTTTTAAACTAAGATTTTCTTTTGTCAGTGGGGCAAACTAACTTTTTATCGGGGTCGTTCTTTTAATTCTCTTCAAATAAAATTATTTTAATACTGTATATTACGGGATAAAAAAATTGACTGAAGTGACTGCCCCCGTATTCATACAATTAGATCCGCGCCTACGCCTATTACGTGCTTTGTTAGAGCAACTCCCTTTTAGAACGTGTACACTAACTTATACTCACTTTTACGTATGGCCTCCAACCATAGCAGTTCTAAAATTTAATCAAATATATCCCAACTATCTTCAACGCTCTACTCATTTGAGGATATTCTTGAGCACTACTTATTTTAATTATCCTCGTTTCACCTTGGTCAAACTTCTACAACTTCTCCTACCAAAAGTCAATAGAGGAAATGTTTACCGGACGGATGACGTATATATATTTTATTACTTTTTTTACTCTTTTTTGTGAGATAGTTACTCCCTCTAGTCCTAAAAACCTTTTCTATTTTGACCTTTTTGGTAAAACAATGACACTCTTTGACTACAAGTTAAATATAATATAAATAAATAAGTAAATGATATAAAAATAAGATATACCAAAACTATATCCTAAGATAAAACCAATTATATTCAATTTATATTATACATAATTAAATATATTTTTCTCACAATGTATGGTCAAAATTGTATCGTGGCAGTGTGCAGTGTCGGAGTGTTAATGTCACTTCTATTAACGTAACAAACGAGGATTACTCCTAGCTATTTAGATATTTCTTCTTTTTTTTAAATACGATGCTATATTTAGTTTTAATTTGTAAATTTTATGTAACTGTATTTACTACCAAGAGTTTAATCAATTTTTTTTAGTCTTATAGATTCTTTTTTTACAATACAGAAATTCTCTTTTACTCGTAGTTAGGTACTTCTCCCTTTTTTATATGATGCTATATTTAGTTTTAATTACTGCCTCCGTCTCTAAATAATTTTTCTTTCTTTGATCAATGTGCAAAATCTCGTAACTTTTTAAATGATTTTTTTACAAATTGGTAAAGAAATAAAAAATAAAAAATTTATATTTAAAAACTACATCAATAAATCTACACGAGTACAAAACAAAATCTGACAAGAATATTAAATTTTATCAAATGATTAATTAATGAAAACATACAAACAAATATGAGTTATCGAGAGACCGAAATAGTAAACACGAAGATCTTTTAAAAGAGAGAGGGAATAGTAAACTTTATGTAACTTTAACCTATTTACTCCCTTCGTCCTAAAATTAACTTCTCATTTGACTTTTCACGGTCTCCAATGCGGCACTTTGACCATTAATATCTCCATTTTTATATGAATGTATATTATCAAAATAATATATTTCAAAATTATGTTTCAAAATGAATTTATTGATACTAAATTTATATGAAAATTTAATATATTTTTTCCATAATATATAGTCAAAGTTTAAAAACTTTGATTGCAAAAATCAAAATAAGAAATTAATTTTAGGACGGAGAGAATAATATCGAGTGTTTAATCAATTCTTTTGCTTTTTACAGTTAAAAAATTTCCATTACTCAGAGAATAAATGAGAAACACGCTCTGGTGGAGTAGCTTCCCAAATCCCTCCCAAAAACTTGGTTGTACGGCGGCAATCTAGTCAAATTAGAGTATGGATCACCATATTCAGCCCACGAGAAACAAACACAGTGGAAATCTGAAGTGAAATTTGCACTAAATAGGACTAAAACATAATGACTTTCCTAATGTAGGATTTAAACTTTTTATTCCCTAAATCGGACTTAATAATAACCTTGTGGGAGGAATAATGTCCAGTAATGATGGATATTTACTTGAATAATGACTACTTGATAATGACCAAAAATCCTACATTGAAAAATAAAAACATATGCTCCTATATTGGGAAAATCATTATGTTTTAGTCCTATTTAGGTAAATTTCTCAAATCTGAATTCTTCCCTTGCTTAAGAGCATGAACAAGAACCTCGCAATCTGAATAAAAATTTAATACAGAGTAAACATGTGACTTCTAATTATTCATTCTTGTTTCTTCTAACAACGACTAAAAAATATATTTAGATATATTACACTAACATTATATATCTAAATTTATAACATATCACCTCAAATACAAGCAAAGATAAATTCATTTTTATTCAAATATAAATAGGTTTCTTATATATTTATTTGCATGATCATTTGATTGAATATTTTTTAACAATTTTTTTAAATATTTTCCAATTTTGTCCAGTTTTTCCATCTTTTTTAGTTCCTTCCAACATCCAACTTTAGAATTACAATCGAAAAGAATATACCCGAAATCAAAAAATGTATTTTGGTATTGAGTTTTCAAAAATGCACTTGGATGTACAGTAATTGGTAAAAGTGGATTTCATATATAGATTAATAGTGAATAAATGTGATGTGATAGGTAGGTTAAAAATTAGTATGAGGTAAAAATGACTTTTTAATTAAAAAAAAAATTTGGTCGAAAAAAAAAAGAAATAGTAAGATTTTGATGGACGGTGGACTCCTTGTTTTCTTTCTATGTGTCGCAAAATAATTTCTCTCCCCATTTCTCTTTCCCATCCTAAAAAAGGATATGTGATGCTAAACGCTCCTCCATTTTCTGAACTAATAATTTTGATCACACGTTTTTGTTTTTAAAATTTTTATTTATGAAAAATAGAAGTCAAAATTAGAAAATATTTAAAATTTGAGAAGTCAAAATTTTATATCAGGGGGTTAGTATTAGTGGGCTTGTTAATGTGCTCATAATTAGGTTAGACTAATATTGCTTTCGTTGTGGAATGTCTATTTAATCTTGACTTTTTGTGGTTAAATTAAAATTGACCAATTTTGAATATTAACTAAATAAAAATAATATTACAAATTGATACAAAAATAATTTTATTAGATTTATTTTGAAAACTATTAAGAAATCACTTCAAATAAGAATAAAATGTGAAAAGTGTGATGTGGTATTTCGGTTAATAATTAGTATGGGTAAGAGTGACTTTTTATACATAAAATGATAGGTTATTTTTTATTTTTCTACGGTGGTTGTCTTCTTCGTTGTTAGCACTACTATCCCTTTCGTCTGCTACTTAAATTCTGGTGATGGTACCTACCAAATCATGATTGCTGTTGTATCTATATATTCTTTATGTCTCAATAAGTATTTGTGTTCACTATTCATATGAGATCAATTATTTTTAATTATTTTTTTTCTATTTTCAATGTTTATTTAATAGATTAATAGTTCCTTCATATTTAATTTTGTAAACTTTTATCTAAATTTTATATTTATAACTTTTTTAAAAATATATATATACTCATTTTCAAAAAAATTTAAATTGAAAATAGTTTGTTTCGGAGGTTTCAATATAATATCGACCAAGCATGTGCTGGGTCCATCAAGACCAACAAAATGGTATCTCTGATTTCACCTTTTAGCATGCAAGTGTTTGACAAGCATACAAGCTCAGCGGTTCACGACTCTCCTTTTAAGCTCCCGGTGTTTGGGAGTGATTAACTTGTAGATAAAGTGATTTTTACAAGAGCTGAAAGCAAAAGCATCTCATACCTGCTTCTCTGAAACGGTGTTCCATGTACAAAATAATGGTAGTGAAAAGCAGAAGCTGACATGCCAAACAGAGTAAAATCACTTCCACTAAAAGCAGAAGCTAAACTATTAAAAGCAGCGCACTGCCAAACACCCTCATAGTAGGCTAGGGCTCGGTTCAGTTTTTCTGGTGCATCTTTTACCTAAAATAAAAAACCGGACACAAGATTAAAGTTTGGTTCGGTTCAGTTTTACTAAAAAAATGTGAATGGTTGGTTTATCGTTCGATCTTTCCAAGATAATTTTTAAATAAAACATAAAGTGTGCTCTAAAAAAATTGGAAAACATTCTTTGATAAAATAACAACTTTAAAATATTTGTGAACATGTAAATCCAGTGCCGGTCTAAGGGTGGGCAAAGGTGCCCTACCGGCCCAGACCCATTTTATCGAGGGCCCAACTTTTTAAAATTGTTAATATATTACCTTGTCCTAAAATTTTCTTCAGTAAAAAATTTAAAAACATTACTTTTAAGGTGGTTATTACAATATTTTAATATGATACTATAATTTTGTTATTGTTGAAGGTAGGGCCGTGTGCAAGGAATCAGGGGCCTTGTCTATCAATTAATTTTTTTTAAATAATACTACCTCCGTCTCAGAATATTTGTCCACTTTCATTTTTACACACCATCCAATACACTTTTTAATCGATTTTATCTTGTAATTTGTATATTAAAAATTATAGAAATTATATATTAATAATCTATATGTTAAGACAAATCAAACAAGATCACACATGACTATATTTAGGCTTACACATTGAGAGAATTTGATGAGTCAAAGTGCTTAGATGAACAGTTCCAAAAGTCAAAAGTGGACGAATATAGCGGGACGGAGGGAGTAATTAACATTATAGTAATAAGTGTAATAAAATGTCAAACTCGTAGTATTATAAATTTGTAATAACATACTACATACTTTAGCACCTAACCGTACCGAGGATTCTTGAAGTTCTTCTCTCATTTTTTGGAGCAATTAATTTGATCACCTCTCTATAGTCTATTAGATTTAGTAATTTAAGACTGTATTTTTATTGGAATAATATCCATGTATATATTATTCAAATAATTTTTTTCACGTAAATATAGAAAAAAATTGGGCCCCTTCAAAAATAGGCCCTGGCCACGTGACCACCTTGCCCACACTTAGAGCCGCCCCTGGTAGAAGGATTTTATAAAGTAGTGTGTTGTTGGGTAGGTTGAATTTATATTGTATTGTGTAATACATTTGTACAAGCCCAATGGGCCTTCTCTTGTAAATTGTAAAGTAGCTCTCCCCTATATAAGGAGGATATTACTAGTAAAGATTCACACCTCTCCCTTAATCATGTTATCATCACGACAACTCTAAGCCTTTTTTCTGCACTGCACCCTCACTTCTTCTATCCAAGATCTATTGCTGCTCAATTTTTACGGTGGGAGAAGATGTTTGCCGCCGCTGCTCATCCCCATCCCTTGTTTCAGTCGCTCATCCCTAGCGCCTACTCCCCTCAGAAATGACTATCCAACTCAACCTGAATTTGACATCTTGGACTTAGAAGGACTTGATCGAGAACCACCGTTGGGTTTCTAATGTGGAAACTGCTTTGTAGCTAAAGACTACTCTACCATGCTTAAAGATCCATTAGACCCTAAAGATGGCGCACCATCTGAGAAAGTGAAAGTTGGTGCTCTCATGTTCCTTAGCCGCCATGTTGTCCCAAGTTTACGTTGCAAAAATCTTCAATTGAAAAGTCCCAAAGAACTCTGAGATTTCCTTAAGGGCCGCTTTGGGAACATTCATCACTCCTTGATCATAGAGTTAACTGCCCAATGGAATGAAATCCGTTTGCTAGATTATAAACGGATAAATGACTTCAACAAAGACATGCATGTTGTGTCTAAAAGCACGTCTCATTTTTTGTGGCAAGCCAATTACAGAAGATGACATAATTCAAAAAGATTTGTATGAAAATAAAAGAATCGCAACCTTTAACAAGTTGATGCATACGTTGCAGAGAGCAGAGAAACATAAGGCAGTCCTTGTGAACAATAATGCTCACCCTACTGGGACAAAGAAAATTCCTGAAGCCAATTTTGGTAGAGCAAAACGTGGAAAGAACCCTCATGAAAGGGGATGTGGATGTGCCGATCCTTACCCACGTGAAAATATCCCTACTCGTGGGAAGTGTCATGGAGGATCTTCTAATGCATGGCGAAGAGAACCGAATGATAGACCGAGTGGTCAAACAAAAAAAGGTCAAATGCTACCAAAGGTTCTCCCATGAAAAAAGAACAAGTTGGAAATGAGCCATATATGCTACCGATGTGGAGTAAGTGGACACTAGTGCAAGCACTTCGTGCTAGTGATAAAGTTGCAGCTTGCTATAAAAATATCGAGAATCAAGAGAACAAGAATCTTAATATTTAGACATGGAATACAATGACGTTGATGTCAATCTTACCCTTGCACACTTTACGAACAAATTAAAGAAGAATATGTGCAGCCACTAGATGCACCAGACTTTGATTAACACACTTTATCAGTTCCTTTGCCATGAACAATGTTTTTGGAATAATTTCTTTATAGTTTTTTAATCTATCCCACTTTCCCCCAAGTTTCTTCTTTCTCTTGAAGACTATTTTACGATTTTTTTGGATTATGAGGACTTATTTTCTATTTGCATTGAAATAAATGTGGGATACATACTTATGCCTATTATGTCATATTGCAAACTTGGATTATATATGTGATTCATCCGTTATACAGACATGAATCGAGGTGAATTTGAATGCTAATTAGATAGTAAGGCTACCTAATTATTGTGAAATAGGCAATTATTTGAAAACTTAGTGGTTTATAATTCATCTGTGACAACAATGATTGGATCATCACATGTTATTCAAGGACGAGGTACGATGATTGGTTGATTAAAGCTGTAAATCCTCTATTATTTCCTAGAGCTACTCGCACCTTATTAAGTTTCAAAGACATTCCTGACAATGGTTTTCATATTGAAACCCATTGTGAGGATGACATAGAATACCTTTAGATTACCTCTAATGAATGTGGAAGAAAGTGCATCTTAGAGAAATTTAAAGGTAAATGTAATGGATTGTGCATCACTACAATTCAGATAACTGAGTCTTATTCTATAAGCCATGATGAAATATGAGATACTGACTGACACAAGCTTTGCCATGATAGACTAGGCCATCCTAGTCGTGACATGATGATCTGTATCTTAAAAAATTTTCACAGTCATCCATTCTTTCGTAGCAAGGACAAAATAACAAAAATCCCACCACAACGTATAGTGTTGGGTCTAATCTTGCCCAAAGTAGACGAATGACTTAATTCTAACGTAACTAAAGAATCATTCGCGTGTCATCGTGCCCAATTAACCTTTTCAAAGGCTCAAAAATCCTTTTGCAAAGCATGCTCATTAGAAAAACAAGATCGAGACCTTCATATGATAAAAAATCAAAAGAAAATATACCATTCCTACAAGGAATACAAGGAGATATATGTGGGCCTATCCAACTAGAGAGCAGAACATTTAGGTACTTTATGGTTCTGGTTGAAACCTCAACACGTTGGTCACACGTCACATTATTATCAACGAGAAATGTTGCATTTTCAAAACTCTTGGAACAAATCATTTGTTTGAGGGCTCACCACCCTGACCACCCAATCAAGTCTATAAGACTTGATAATGCTGCAAGGTTTACATCAAAGAACTTTGACGAGTATTGCATGGCTATTGGGATCGATGTAAAACATCTTGTTTCCCATGTACATACACAAAATGGTCTCGTAGAAGCTACCATTAAAAGATTACAAATGGTAGATGAGGCATTGCTTATGCGCACAAATTTTCCAATCTCTGCATGGGGTCATGCCAAATTTCATCCATCGTTACTTATTCGCTTTAGACCCACCAGCGCACAACCGTTCTCTGCATACCAGTTAGTTCTTGGTTATAAGCATTTTATTTCACACTTACAGATTTTTGGTTGCACAGTGTATGTGCCGATTGCGCCCCCACAGTGTACTAAAATGGTCCTCAAAGACGATTAAGTATTTATTTTAGATATGAATCACTGACGCCGAATTAAATCAAGGGTAGGGCTAGAACGAGAAGAACAACGAAAGAAAGGGAATGATTGAAATGCTAGGGGAAGAGTTACGCTCTAGGTATATGAAATATTCTCAAATAATGATAGACTGAATGAAATATGCCCACAAGCTGGGCTATAAATAGTTGAAAAACGAAGGGAGTGAAACCCTAAAAGATGGAAGACAAAACAGGCCTAAGAAAAAAATAAATGAGGCTAACTAAAAGATAGGTCGAAGGCCCAAAGACACAAAAATTTAAAAATGAAGACCTTAACAAGGAGTTCACGTTAGTCTTGATCCTCTCCTGCATCAGTCTCCCCGGGTTGGAAAGAACTCGTCCTCGAGTTCACATCATCTTCCTTAGAAACCAAAAAACAAGGAGTTAGGTGCTTCACATTGAAAACATCAGAAGTTTTCAAGTGACTAGGAAGCCACAATCGGTAAGCATTATTATTGATCTTATGAACTATCTCGCAGGGTCCAATTTTCCGATCATTGAGTTTATCATACTCGCCAACAGGGAATCAATCCTTGGTCAACACAGCCCAAACAAAGTCTCCAACATCAAACAGAACTTCACGTCGATGTTTGTCCACTCGTGCCTTGTACTTGTTGCTTTCTTCAATCTTAGGTCTCACTTGATCATGTATGCTCCTCAGGTTCTCTATCATCTCTTCGGCTCTAGGATGACTGCGACCCACTCGTGGAATTGGGGCCAAGTCCAGCACCCTGGATGGGTTCTGACCCAAGACAATCTGAAATGTGCTCGATCTAGTGGTCATGTTTATTGATGTGTTATAGGCAAACTCCGCTTGGGGAAGCGCCAAATCCCATTGTTTTGGCTTAGATCCTGCCAAACAACGTAGAAGATTTCCCAAGCTACGGTCCACCACCTCCGTCTGGAGTCTGAGGATGATATGCACTACTAAAGTTCAGATTGGTGCCAAGCTTCTCCCATAAACTCTTCCAGAACTGGCTCATGAATTTTGTGTCACGATCTGAGGTGATAGAACGAGGAACGCCATGCAACCTCACAATCTCTCTGAAATATAGGCGAGCAATCCGCACTGCATCCATGGTTTTCCTGCTGGGAATAAAGTGTGCCATCTTGGAAAACCTGTCAACAACAACAAAGATGGAGTCTGTCGCCCTTTGGGTGCGGGGTAAGCCAAGTACAAAATCCATGCTAACATCAAGCCAAGGGGCTTTTGGAACAGACAATGGGGTATAAAGGCCTGCATTTGTGAGAGCTCCCTTAGATCGCTGGCACACATAGCAACGATCCACAAAATGGGTCACTTCACTTTTCAACTTTGGCCAGTAAAAATCAGCAGACACAAGAGCGAGAGTCTTGTCTCGACCAAAATGTCCTTCGTTGTGCAATTTACTGATAATCTGCTGTCGTAAGGAACAATCTGGGACGCACAGCTACCGACCTCGAAAAAGATAGCCATCGTGCACCAAGAAGTCATGGCGGTGTCCTGAAGTCACCTCCAAGAAGATCGTTCCAAATAAAGGATCAGCTTCGTACATGTCTGCAAACACGTCAAATCTCTTCACTCTACTACTCATGGTGGAGAGAATATTATTGCGTCGACTCAAGGCATCAGCGACGCGGTTGACACTACCTGATTGGTGTTTGAGTACAAAGGTGAACTCCAGTAAGTACGCCACCCACTTGGCATGACGCCTATTGAGTTTGTGCTTCCCATTAATATACTTCAAAGCCTCGTGATCAGTGAAAAGAATAAACTCCTTTTGGATTAAATAATGACGCCAATGTTTGAGTGACTAAACAATGGCGTAGAACTCGAGGTCATAAGTCGATTAATTCTTTTGGGAACCAGAAAGTTTTTCACTGAAGAAAGCAACTGGACGTTCGGCCTGACTAAGCACACCTCCAATGCCAACACCAGATGCATCACAGTTGACCTCAAAAAATTTGTCAAAATCATGGAGGGCTAATACTTGAGCCTCCGTCATCTTCTATTTCACCTTCTCAAAGCTTGACTCCGCGGGCTTCTGTCCACTGGAGGTCACGTCCCTTGAGACACTCAGTAATGGGCGCGATCAAAGTGCTGAAGTTCCTAATGAATCTGCGATAAAAAGAGGCCAGACCATGAAAGCTACGAACGTCATGCAATGTTCTAGGTCTAGGCCACTGCACAATGGCCTCAATCTTCGAGGGATCTGCATGCACACCATCAATAGAAACCACAAACCCCAGGAACTGTACGGAGGTAGTAAAGAAGAAATACTTCTTTCTATTGATGAATAAAGTCTTCGCTTTCAGCACCTCAAAAATAGCACGCAAATGTTCAAAGTGGGCAGCCCAAGATGGACTATAGATAAGGATGTCATCAAAGTAAACAACAACAAACTTTCCCATAAAAGGTCTCAAAACCTGGTGCATGAACCGCATGAACGTACTAGGTCCATTGGACAGACCAAATGGCATCACCATCCACTCGTACAACCCATGTTGTGTCTTAAATGCGGTCTTCCATTCGTCGTCAGGCTTGATTCGAATCTGATGGTACCCACTCTTAAGATCAATTTTGGAAAAGATCTTAGAGCCAGAATGTTGATCTAGCATGTCATCAAGTCGGGGAATGGGAAATCTATACTTCACTGTGATGCGGTAGATGGCCCTGCTGTCCACACACATGCGCCAAGAACCATCTTTCTTCGGCACCAACAAGGTTGGAACTGCACATGGACTTATGCTCTCCCTGACATAGCCTCTTTCAAGCAACTCTACAACTTGTCGTTGCAATTCTTCTACCTCTTTGGGACTGAGGCGATATGCTGGTTTGTTTGGGAGGTTAGAGCCTGGGACTAAATCAATTTGATGCTGGATGTCCCTCAATGGTGGTAAACCAGGAGGTAGCTCATCGGGCATCAAGTGTGAGAACTCATCTAGAAGTTGCTGCACCTCCACAGGTAAGTCACTATCTTCATCACCTGCTTGGTCATCACAAGGCAGCAATGCATAAACCACCTTTTCATGCTCAACCTTCTCTAGGAACTTGGACCTAGATAGCAGATTAGTAGAGCCTTCTGTTGAGGGTGGAGGAGGGTCCTCTCGACATGGTGCTAATATTATCCTCTTGCCTTTCATGACAAAAGAATAGGTATTCTTTCGTCCATCATGTACAATGCTACGACCATACTGCCAAGGTCTTCCCAAAAGAATGTGACATGCATCCATCTTCACGACATCACACCAGTGACTATCATGATGCTTATTCCCAATTGAAAAGGAAACAAGGCATCTCTTGTCAACTCTCACCTTGGAACCCTTGTGTAGCCAGGACAACTTATAGGGTTTGGGGTGGTGTTCTGTCTTCAACTGCAATTTCCGGACAGCTTCGTCAGAGATGATGTTGTCGCAACTACCACCATCCACGATCATCTTGCATACTTTTCCTTCAATGGTGCAGGTTGTGTGGAAGATGTTTGTCCTCAACCAGTCGTCTTTAGAATCATCCTTTGGGGCCAGAAGACTCTTGCGCACAACCAAATTCTCTCGACCATCCCCGTAAAGAACATCATCTTCTAAATAATCATCATAGACTGGATCTCCAAACTCTTCAACTTCATCATCGTCAACAACGATGTTCTCCTCCACGAACAGGCTCTTACTCCTATGTAAAGCGGGTTTCTTGCATTCATTTGCCCTATGTCCAGGTTCACCACAACGATAGCACTTAATCGTACTACTAGAAGCTCCCTGCATCCCCTGGGCGCCCTGTGTGGTCGGTCGAGGCTCTTGGGTCGAGCCGGACGGTTGTTGGTCACCGGCTTCCTGTTCTGCTGCTTCTCAACTGCAAGGGCCCTTTTGTATGCCTCAAAAACAGTCCATAATGAATGGAGGCTGAGAACATCCTGCAAGGACTGACGCAAGCCTACCATATATCTGGCCACAAGCTACTGGTAAAATTCTTCTGTGTAATCATCAACGGACCTCGTTCCCAGCCTCAACGTATGGAATCGTTGAAATAGGGTTTGTGTGTATCCGAAGGGAAGAAAGTGTGCCCTCATCTTACCCTTCATCTTCTCCCAATCATTGATCTTTGGCTTGCCCTTCTTCTCACGAGTTTGCCGCATCTGTTCCCACCATGCAGAGGCTCGTCCATGGAGTTTGATCGCCACAAGCTTCACTTTGTCACGATCTGGAACGTCCTTATACTCGAAGATATGATCCACCTCGTTCAGCTAGTAAATGAAATCATCAACCTGCAGTGGTTCTTGAAAAACTAGGGATTTCCACCTTAAACCCTAGCCCTCCGCGATAGTCGTCACGGACGCGAAAATCACGACCGCGAGGTTCGCGATGATACCGGTTCTCGAACGATGATCGGGAGCCCTGATCTGACTCCTCATGATCGTCCATATCTCGCACCGCCAGGCGCTGTGTGAGTTCCGCGATTTGCTGCTGCATAACCTCGTTCTGCCGCTGTAGATTTGTTATCACCTCCACGTCGTCAAGGCGCTGTTCTCGTCGGGGGGGTTCGCCACCCATAGGTTGCCCACGTGTGCGACCTCGTGCACGCACCATTGATGTTGAAGGATGATCTTCCTTTATTCATCGAACTGAGCTCTGATACCAACTGATGCCGAATTAAATCAAGGCGTAGGGCTAGAACGAGAAGAACAACGAAAGAAAGGGAATGATTGAAACGCTAGGGGAAGAGTTCCGCTCTGGGTATATGAAATATTCTCAAATAATGATAGTCTGAATGAAATATGCCCACAAGCCGGGCTATAAATAGCTGAAAAACGAAGGGAGTGAAACCCTAAAAGATGGAAGACAAAACGGGCCTAAGAATAAAAATAAATGGGCTAACTAAAAGATAGGTCGAAGGCCCAAAGAAACAAAAATTTAAAAATGAAGGCCTTAACAAGGAGTTCACGTCAGTCTTGATCCTCTCCTGCATCAGTCACCAACAATTATCTGATATATATAGAACCGCTGACTCGTGATTTTTTTTTATTGCTAGATTTACAAATTGTCACTTTGATGAGACAACATTCCCGTCGTTAGGGGGTGATAAGGAAAACAAATTTCTAAAAAAATGACAGGAATTATCTTGGTGTGTTCCTACCTTGTCTCATTTTGATCCTTTTACGTCACAATGTGAAAATGAAGTAAAAAGAATAATTGATCTTTAGAATGTGGCAGATTTGATGCCCGATTCATTCTATTGCAAAAGTGACAAGACCACACATACCAGCTATAAATGTGCGAGGTTAGAAATCCCAAACAAGGGACACAATGCCATAAAGACATGCATTGCACCTACACCTAGTGGAAGTGCGGGTGAGGTTGTGGCTCCCCAAAGGGAGAGAGGAAGACCACTTGGTTCAATAAACACTCGCCCAAGAACGAAAAGGGCGTATACAGCAAAAACAAATCTATTAATCATCGATGTAGAACAACCATCACATGAGATTATTTGGGATTATAACTACGTCCATGAATCGTTACTGGAGGACGCTTTGATGATCAGTACAAAAAATATAATTTTTTGTGGCAAACTTTTAGTGGCAAAATTAATATTTGCCACAATACATAAATACTTCACAAACATATGTGGCAATTTAGAATTTGCCACAAAATATTAGATCTATTGTAGCAATTTTAAAGAATTGCCACTAAAAATAATTTTTTTAAAATAAATTTATAAAGGTGTTAAATTACTCTATAGGGCTCTGTATTTTTCAGAGGTGAAAAAAGGACTCTGTTCGCAAAAGAGTAAGAAACGACTAGAAGCGTTTTCTCCTTCTTCAATGATGAATGACGCGGAATTAGACCGAGGAGACGATGGGGCTTTAATGGATTGTGGCAAATGCTTTCATAGGATGTGATGGGCAAGGTTGGACATTGCCTTCTACTAACTTTGAAGTTCCAAAATCTGACGATTGAACGACTCGATTTGGGGCAAGGCAGAATGTCCAATTTAACTCCGAGGATCCAAATTTAAGCAAACCTGCAACCCAGGCTCCAGGTTATCCCAATCAATTACCCAGTCTCGTTTACCTTATCTTTTTTAACCCTAATTTACGATTAGTGTGCAAATTGTAGATCCTTTGTTTTGGACAGTATGCTTATGTATAGAGATCTTAATTTTGATTATCTATGCCCACTATGTAAATTTTAGTTTGTGTGTTAGTGAATTTTTCAGGTTATTTTTTTAAATCTTAGATCGAGGCATCTTATTTTGCATATATGCAATTTCCACATTGTAGAGCTTTTATATGTCTTATCACTATAGGCAAATCAATGTCTGATTAACTTGTAGATATAAAATACTAGAATTTTAACCCGTGCCATGCACGGGTGGAACGAAATTTTTGTAGATCCTGAATTTTTTCAATTCAACGTATTTTCTGGAATCAAGTAAATATATTTCTAACACAATTTTTAATCAATAGACAACAATGCTAAAGTAGAATATATAATTTTTGGGGAATTAAAAGTGTACTCAAGAAAGTCATTTTAATTCCAACTTTTCTATAAGACTCCAGGATACACAACATTTTTGGTATGGTTGTAAGGGTTTCGTTGTCATCTAGAACCAATATTTTTAATCATGCCTTTGTCTTCACTCGTGAAACAGTAGTATAAAGTTGACCATGAGTTAATACTGAATTGGTTAAAAATAATACCCCGGAGAATCTCAACCAAGAGCAGACTGGCCTAAATGGAAAGAAGCCATCGAGGTAGAACTACATTCTCTGGCAAAGAGATAGGTATTTGGTCCGGTAGTGCTAACCCGTCCAAGTCTAAAGCCTGTAGGACATAAATGGGTATTTTTCAGAAAGCGTAACGAGAAGAATGAGGTCTTAACATATAAGGCTCACCTTGTGGCGCAAGGTTTCTCACAACGCCCTGGAATTGACTATGATGAGACTTACTCTCCTGTAATGGACATTATAACGTTTAGGTACTTAGTAAGCGGATAATATATAGATTACATTAAGATAAGAACCTGTGTGGTTTGACTCGCAAGCCACTTCAGCAATGGCTTCACCAGCAAAGGCAGCTATTGCTTTGGGCTTAGGTTGAGCTTCATATACAAGTTTCATAGAACTATCTCTAGTGTTGTGCTGTAAAAAATGACAGCGTCTATTATATTGGGTCTAACTCATTCTGAAAGTATCCTCAATATGTGATATTTATGACCCTTAGCCCTTCTTTGCTATTTGCAAAGGCCGACATCTAAAAGTCTGCAACAACAAAACAAAACAATAAGTTCAGCACTACATCCCAAAACAAAACAATAAGTTCAGCACTACATCCAAACCCAATGAAGCATAGAGTACAATGCTTAAGAACAGACATCACTCTAAAAAGAAAACCAAAAACACCTGTGAAATGATGTGGGTATTCATTGTTCGGCCTATCAACCTGAGCAACTATGCCATGAATAGAGATTGCAATTGAAGACTAATAAGCTGTAAAATGTCAATACGGAAGTGTTCACTCATTCATTTGTTAAGAGCCATTTCAAGCAAAGTCAAATGCTACTCATCCTATTTATACGAAATGAAAACTAAAAACCACTAATCTTAGTAGTATTACCAAATTATCATCGTAGAGAATTTCAAGAGAAGCCCATGTCAGTGCATCACAAGAATTAAATTATAAATTTATAATTTGGGACCACATCAAAAGGCTGTTGATCCATCATTATGCAGCAAGGATGAATAAGCAAATTAAAGCAAGTGTGAAGGAACCTTAAATCCATCAGAAGTTTATGATACATCCAATCATCCCCAGTGCTCTTTATTTTTCCCCACATGCATAGCTGGCCTACCCCTACATATAAAAGGACACGTCCAATAAAAATATTAATAATAATATTCATATGAATATGAAAAATGACCACACAATATACGTGTTTTTAAAACGAATGTGTAATGCTTAGTATTGGGGATCCTGAACATGAGGCGCGTGTCTATTAGCAAAGGGAAGAATAACAAAGAACATTTGCAGGGGGAGTGACATATATAGACCTAGACATACAGCATACCAGCAGTGCAAGATGAGTTCACAGAATCAGGGGGCAGGACATTTTGTATGCTAAATCCATCAACACGTCGCAGGGCCCACTCATCCTTCTGCTCTCTATGGCCAAGCCTGCCAACTCAGCAGCAAATGAGCACTTGAAGTTATTTATACTCCATATTACATTGCTCTCGTTGCTATTATTAAGAAGAATAAAGCAAATGGCATGCTTGTAATTGATATAGTGAGCATACGGCCCTTCCCCACCGAAGCCCTAGCTGAAATATTTTTTTAGTAAAAAAAAGTTATTTACTATCGTGTGTGGGTGTACAAATCAAATGAGTCATTAGCTACACCAAATATGATGTAGGAAAACTTACGTATAAACATGTCCATTAGAATCAACTGCAACTGATCACCATAACATAAAACGAAAGGGTAAGGGAAATTAGCAACAACTACACAAAGAAGTATATACTTATTTTTGTTGTTAAATGAGTGTATGTATATAAGTGTACGGATACATATAGATTACATTAAGATAAGAACCTGTGTGGTTTGACCCGCAAGCCACTTCAGCAATGGCTTCACCAGCAAAGGCAGCTATTGCTTTGGGCTTAGGTTGAGCTTCATATACAAGTTTCATAGAACTATCTCTAGTGTTGTGCTGTAAAAAATGATAGCGTCTATTATATTGGGTCTAACTCATTCTGAAAGTATCCTCAATATGTGATATTTATGACCCTTAGCCCTTTCACATAGTTCTCCCTCAGCCCCATTATTTTTATCTCTTTTCCCCTTTTTTGTTCGTCCCACTATTTTTGTATCATATCATATTAGGTCATATATGTGTGGTTCACATTTAGACTTTATCCTACTTCTCAACACTAATATCAACCACACATTTTTATTTTTTTCTAAAATTATGTCCCTCTCATGTCTCAAAAATAGTGGGACTAAGGGAGTAGATTCAAACCACTCAAATGAAGTGCAAAACCAATGTGGAACACTCAACAGTCAACCCACTCCAACCCAAATTGAAATGGACAGTTGGGAAAATGGTGCCAAACTAACCCCCAAAAGAACTACCCCAAACCATCAATTATAGGGCACGGCTCATATGACTAATATTATGCTAAGGGTATAGCTCATCCCAAAAGGGATCCTCAAGATGGGGGTTGACCTCACACATGTATATTCAAAGCGGTTACAATTTACCCAGTTCAAATAACACTACATACAGAGCATTAAGCAATATGAAGCAATCACTTTAGACGAAAATACATCATATGTTACCTCGTTGTCAGTGCCATGGCCAAGTTGGCCATACTGTGGTAGACCAGCAGTTATAAAAACAATTAACAACAGTATGAGCAATTAGAAAATGATTTGTTTAGAAGATCCTTCAATAGAGGTCAGCCAAACAGTAAAATCAGCTCCACAAGAGACTGTTTTGATGTTAGATTGCAATTGAAGACTAATAAGCTACAAAATTTCAATACGGAAGTGTTTCCTCATTTGTTTGTTAAGAGCCATTTCAAGCAAAGAAGTCAAATGATACTCATCCTACTTATACCTAATGGAAACTAAAGACCAAGAATCTAAGTAGAAGTTTTACAAAATTATCATTGTAGAGAGAATCCCAAGAGAAAGAACTTAATTAGGTATTGAGTAGTCTGCCTCTAATGTCCCACAAAGCAGCTATTACAACAAAATTAGCTATTCCATAATGCACGCTGTAAGTTGAGAAAACAAAATTATAAATAAACCACCACATCAACTATGATGTCACCAAGTATAACTAAAAGCCAATTTTCACTAAACCTTTAGATTCATCTGGATTAATAAAAGAATGTATGTTTAAGACCAAAGGTGAAAATCTAGCAGCTACCAACCACTCAGACAAAGTTCATACTTCTTACATAGTTTAAATCTAGAGACTTTACTGTTGGGGTGATGGGATCAAGATGTATGCCTTCTTACCTTGAAAAAACAGAGAGGTTATTTTGAGATGTTCCGCGTGAATGAAACTGGTTGGAGGGAATGCAGAATGTGTAAAAAGGCAAGTATGGCTACAACCAAGACCAAGGTATCTACAGCTTTATCATGACCAAAATAATGGCTATCGACAATAGAAAAACCAGCCAAAAACAAATAAAACAGCTGCATCAACTACTTGATAGGTGCCCGAACTAAGATTTAGGCCAACAACCAAGTGAAATCACGTTAAAACACATAAGATAATAAACCAAAATACCATATAATGTCATTAGTTAAAAGAAAAATAATATTTGAATACTTAACATGGCTACCAATCATTAAACAGATAAGAAAGCGGGCCAAAAATAGCATTACCTGGCTATCAATCGGAATAACTAGTGACAAGCAGCCTTCGTTTAAAAAATCAGCAGTTCTTCATACATAAATATGCTTCTTTTGAAAGTGAAAAGGTAACTTGGTAAGCAGAACTCATCATCTAGACATCTAGTTGGAATTGTGAAGTCCAACTAACACCAATTCCCACCTGCATATTACCAACCTAAAAAAATCTACAAAAGAGAATTGAACAACCAAAACTCATTATTGTCAGTTGCCACTAACCAAACACAAAGTCCTCATCCAAATAATTACCAAAACTACATTTCAAAATACTTCGCCAATGCAACCCCTTGTTGAATACTAAGAAATCTTGATCTCAAATACATAATATGAAGTAATAGACATCAATCAGGCTTAAAAATGTAGCAAAAATTAAAAACACAACTACCCAACATGTAATAAAAAAAGAAAAAGAACATAGACTAGGAGGCACACACATTCCATGAAAAAGAACCCCCAGAAAACTTGTATATCCGCTTATATTAAACAATAAGAGAAGATGAGGTGAGAGGTAGGGTTCCCCTAGCATGGTTTTTGTTCCAGAGAGGCAAGGCGCGTAGGTGCAAGCCGCAAAATATACCAACAATTAAAAACAGGAGTGCTACTTTGAAAACTTTTTATTGAAAATCTCATCTCATCTAATCATGTAAAGCGTAATATATGTCAGCATAGAAAACATTTAAATCTAATATCAAATTCACAAAACCACAAAGAAAAACAGAGAAGAACTAGTGGAAAAAAAGTGACCAAGTAATGCAGATAGAAGGAGATGGATAAGAATAAGAAGTTAAGAACAGAGGCAGGGAGCATCAGGCACAAGAAAAGGAAAAAAAATAATGCATATAGCTGCTGATTGCTGAGTCTTGGAGCTGGGGAGCGACAACGTGGAGAGAAAAATAGACCGATATGATGTCTCTTACATATTAAGGACAAACTTTCAGTATATGGGCCTTATTACATAAAGTCGCACATACAATTACCTGCCTCACAAAAAGACTTGAGATGCGTCTTCAAAGTGTAAGCCTCTTCAAGTGAAACCTCAATATGTTGTGATAGACCATGTGTTGTGAAAGCTTTACCTCATAGATTAGGGGCTTGCTGAATTTTACCACCTATGAAAGGAATACAATGTTTGTGTGGCTTCAAGGTAACAACACTAAGTCAATTTTAAAGACACAAATAAAGGTAAAAACAGAGTCGGTTTAAGCTATCATGCTAACTCTAGCCATCACTAAAATATGATTGTTGTTCAGGCATTTTTAGGGTCCTGAACTCTTGGTTACCTTACAAAACTATGACCATTCTTTAGATTTTTGGAGCCTTGGCTGCATGTTTGCAGGAATGGTAATACAATTCATCTTCAAGCGTGTGTTTCATTTTGTGTTTCTCTTTCCAAGATAGGTTCTAGAGGAAACTTAAACCCGAATTGAACCAAGGTTGTATAAGAAAAGAACCGAACAACGATAAGGCCAAAAATCACAAAAGTGAAAAATTAATGGGTTAAACTGCAGATTTTTGAGTAAAATATGGACCCTGATGGGTCTTAGACAGATCGGGCCCCTATGCATCTTGCCGAGAGCTTTCCGAAAAGGTATAGACCGCTAAAATTGGACACCCGTACCCAAAGTTATGGCCCAAACAGTACGACGACCCGGCCTCAAACACAACCGAGGAGGCAGATGTGATGAACCCACTAACAAGCATGCTAGTTGTGGAAGTATGGCCAATAATGAACTTTTAAACAACCATAAAAGTTGTGGAGGTCATGGAGGCAAAGACTTGAACAAAAGCACTTTGACAACAACCATGGAGGTCGTCAAGGCGTAAACTATGAATCTTTTAAACCTAAACAGGATAATTGTGAGGGTATAGATGATAGATTCTTGCAGTACAAATACAATTGAACTGAGGGAAGCTCAAGAACAACAACAAAAATATAGAACACTAAACTTATGCTGGGGAATGCTATTATTTGTGCCAAAGAGTTAAACTTCAAACCAAATTGATAAACAAATTGTTGGGGTATCCCTCCTACATGGAGGAAGGAGTTCCTAAACAATACATTTGGTGTTAAAAATGTAATTTGTTTAGAGGTGGAGTAATATAATAATAATAATAACAATAATAATAATAATAATAATAATAATAATATTATTTATTATTATTATTATTATTATTATAAAGAAAGAATTAGTCAAAGTAGTGGGGCTGCCACTTTGTTGAAAAGGCAAAAGCCTTTTGGCTGGTCACGGGCAGGAAAGAACAGGCAGCAAAACAGAGAGAAAAAATAGAGAGAGCCGAGAGAAGGAAGAAGGGAGAAAAAGAGAGGTCCAGCCTGGTTTTGTGCTCCGATCGACGACCAAACGAGCTCCGATCGGGATGAAATTTTAGTATGTTGTTCCTCACATCCTCTTCTTCATATCCAACGGTGGGATTGTTGTTTTGACCTCTCGATGTCGGTAAAACTGCCTCTGTTTACTGCTGCGTTTTTTATTGGGGATTTCTCACTTTTGAGTGAAGATTATTGTTGTTTGGTGTTCCAAGTTGTTACTTGATGATTGTGTATACCTCTAATTGATGTAGAGAGGATTCTTGGTTGTACCCACTGATTTTCTTGGTGATTAGTGGGAGGCTTCGTGGTTTTTTCCCCGATTTGGGGTTTCCACGTTAAATCTTGGTGTTCGTTTATCGCTTGATTGATTGCTTGTTGTTGTGTTTGCTATTCTTGATCGTTCATATGATTTTGCCCATTTTGACAACACAAAGAAGGGAAAATTATTAATTGCTTCCGCTAGAAAACTGAGGTGATTTTCCCAACAATTGGTATCAGAGCTTGAGTTATATTTTTGGGTGATTTTCTTGTGTTGTTAAAATGGAGGATAAAGATGTTTTTGGAGGGATGATAAAATTGAACTCCTCCAATTATCAAAGTTGGAAACCCAGGATGGAAGATATTTTATATATTAAGGATTTGCATGAACCGATCTTGAATAAGGAGATGTCAAGCGGTAAACAGGAAGGTACTTGAAAATTGCTTAATCGAAAAACTGTGGGAATGATTAGGCAATTCATTGATGATAGTGTGTTTCAGCATGTTGCTAATGATACCAACGCCTATGAACTGTGGGAGAAACTCAAATGCATGTGTGAGAGAGAAAATGCCCTGAATATAGCCTCTATTATGAGAAGACTGGTGAAACTTGATTACAGGGATGGGCATAGTGTGGTAGAGCATTTGAATGATTTTCAGGAATTGATTAACCAGTTGTCTTCAATGAAATTGGTTTTAGATGATGAATTGCAGGCGTTGTTGCTCCTCAGCTCGTTGCCAGAAAGCTGGGAGACCTTGGTTGTATCACTTAGCAATTCTGCTCCAGAGGGTAAGCTCCCAATGGATGTTGTGAAGTCGAGTCTGCTGAATGAAGAAGCTAGGAGAAGAGAACTGAGTTCCTCCAGCTATTCAGATCAGGCTATTCAGATCAGGCTCATGTTGCTGAGGCAGAGGGTCGTGGAAGACACAGACATAGGGACTTTGAATCCAGGGGGAGATCTAAATCAAGAGGCGAAGTGAAATGCTTCTATTGTGATAAACCGGGTCATAAGATATCTCAGTGTAGAAAGATGAAGCGAGATAAAGCCCAGCAGAAAGAGGAAAATGGTCAGACTTCTGAGAAGAAAGAGGAGAAAGACACAGCAGCCCTTGTAGATGCGGATGATTTATTCTTCGTGTGTGATGACACTAACTTTGATGTTGCTTTTCAGGATTGCACTTGGATCATTGATTCGGGTGCCTCATGTCATCTCACACCTCATCGGGAGTTCTTCTCATCTTACACTAGCGGTGACTTTGGCTATGTCAAGATGGGAAAGGGTGACAAATCATCTAAGATTGTTGTGATGGGCACTGTTTGTTTGAAGACTAACACTGGTTGCAGGTTAATCCTCAGAGATGTCAGACATGTTCCAGAGTTTCAGTTCAACCTCATTTCAGCTGGAGGACTTGACGGAGATGGTTATGTTAGCCGCCTTGGTGAAGGAAAGCGGAAGCTCACCAAAGGTTCTTTGATCGTGGCCCGAGGTAAGAAAGAGAGCAGGCTTTACGTGATGCAAGCAAAGATGTGCAGAGGAGATCAGAACAATGCACCCTCCACGGATTTGTCGCACGAGAGGCTTGGTCACATGCTTGAGAGTTGTCAGAATATCCTCCCTGAAGGTGACATTCCTTTTCCTACCATTCAATCAGATCATGGGGGAGAAGATGGAGAACAATGTTGTGGTGATGATGCTGCTTGTGATGGTGATGTACTTGAGCCACCTCATTTTGAGCATGGAGTTACGCCGCCTTGTGTTCCTCAAATTGGTATATTTGAGAGAGATTGCTACCAGGAAGAAGTGAAGAAGGTGCACCAACGAGAGTGGGTTCAAGCCAAGCGAGATGGGGTTATATCCTTGCTTGATGGTCGTGGTCTTACCCTGGTAAAGTTGTATGGAAGCAAGCGAGCACCCAAGAGCAATCGGGTGTTCAAGTTGAAGAGAAGAGAGTGTTGCTCGCAACCTACGGACTTGGCGCAGTTGGTTGTGAAAGGTTTGTTTGATATTTATCACCATTGAGTTTTACCCCCCATGTAGGAGTGAGGGGGAGATTTGTTGGGGTATCCCTCCTACATGGAGGAAGGAGTTCCTAAACAATACATTTGGTGTTAAAAATGTAATTTGTTTAGAGGTGGAGTAATATTGTAATAATAATAATAATAATAATATTTATTATTATTATTATTATAAAGAAAGAATTAGTCAAAGTAGTGGGGCTGCCACTTTGTTGAAAAGGCAAAAGCCTTTTGGCTGGTCACGGGCAGGAAAGAACAGGGCAGCAAAACAGAGAGAAAAAATAGAGAGAGCCGAGAGAAGGAAGAAGGGAGAAAAAGAGAGGTGCAGCCTGGTTTTGTGCTCCGATCGACGACCAAACGAGCTCCGATCGGGATGGAATTTTAGTATGTTGTTCCTCACATCCTCTTCTTCATATCCAACGCTGGGATTGTTGTTTCGACCTCTCGATGTCGGTAAAACTGCCTCTGTTTACTGCTGCGTTTTTTATTGGGGATTTCTTACTTTTGAGTGAAGATTATTGTTGTTTGGTGTTCCAAGTTGTTACTTGATGATTGTGTATACCTCTAATTGATGTAGAGAGGATTCTTGGTTGTACCCACTGATTTTCTTGGGGATTAGTGGAAGGCTTCGTGGTTTTTTCCCCGATTTTGGGTTTCCACGTTAAATCTTGGTGTTCGTTTATCGCTTGATTGATTGCTTGTTGTTGTGTTTACTATTCTTGATCGGTCATATGATTTTGCCCATTTTGACAACACAAAGACGGGAAAATTATTAATTGCTTCCGCTAGAAAATTGAAGAGTGATTTTCCCAACACAAATTTACCCAAACACTAAAAACAAAACTGATTCAGAAAAGAAACAAAGTCAGATATTATAGATTAATGAATCAAGAAGCTGATTGGCTACTCAAACCCTTGTGATAAAACTAATTATGCGAACTCGTCATACTGGGAAATAAATTAAAAGTCATAAACCTGATTTGGGATTACAAGCTGTAGGGATTGTATCCTGAGAACTGGAATTGAATCGAGGGTAACCAAAAAACCAGCGGAAACAGTGGCAACGAAGCACTGGAAAGAGGTTGTATCCCTCAGCACTAGTCATCGGACGGAGTGGCGGTCGGATCTGGTGTATGCCAGAATCTGCAAGGTCAGCGGTTATCGGAATGACGAAATCTGCAAGGTAAGGTCGTGTATGAGAAACTAGTGATTTTGCCCTCGCTAGAGAAGAAGGCTTTCTGGAAAATACTCTGTAAAAATTCATCGGCGGCAATCCCCAAATTAGTTTGGTGCTGAATTTTTTTTACCATAATGAATACTTCATTCATTTTGGAATATATTTTAGTTTGGCGTGATTAGAATTTAAAAATACCGAGTATATATTAAAAATTTATTGTGAGATTATTAAAGTTCTATTCCCTCTGTCGTCCTAGATATTCTCAAACACTATTCACAGGGTTAAACTTAATTTACTTTGTTTATTTATTTTACTACTTATTTTATAAAATAATATAATGTTGTCACCTCTAGTTTTGTAAAAATTTTCATGTAGCTTATTATTATTACATAGATTTTATATTAAAATTTTACCCCTATATTTAAATAAATTGAATTGAAAATAAAGTCGGTCAAGTCTTGTAACGCGCAATGAGAAGATCTTAGGTCTAAGGTGTTTAAAAAAGAAATTTGGCTGAACAATAAGTTCCGAGTTATTGACAAGAATTATTGGGCTGCTCCCGTAAAACCATAAACCAATTCTCCATATTTTGGCCAAACTATGGGCCTAAAATAATGAGAGTGACCTGGCCCAAAAAACAAAATTTAATCGAGTTTCTTTACATACCCGGAGTATATAGGAGGGGACCCAAATTGTCTCTACAGTGTACCAAAGCAATACAAAGGTGAAGCTATGATGCAAAATTGCAAATGTAAAGGGGGAATGCTAGGAGTATTCCCATAATTGTAGATTATTTGTATGCCAAAATAAATACACACATAACTTTTCTAGCTGAATAGGTATAAAATATTTATATTTATTTTTAGTGTACAAATGGTGTATAATTGCTTGAGTAGTCTAATAATTTGGAATATAAAAGACATCCACGTGACCGCAAGAGTACAAATGTAGTGCTCTATTCTTTTGATTCAATTTATGTCTTGTTTTTTTAAAGCACATATAGATTGTCCTTGGACTGAAAAATGTTACTCCAGTAACATTTTGGACTTCCACAAAAAATAAAGGAATTTTCTTTTTTTTTCTTTGGCAAAAAAAAAAGTTTATAAGGTAGGAAATAATTATTTGCCATCCTCATAAGGTTTACTTAAAATCGTACAGATCCTTTTTTGAATGCTTAAGGTCTGTTTGAAAATAACGTTAAAGATTAGTATTAGTATTTTGAAAATGTTTAATAATCTGCACCGTTAAAATTTTATGCAAAATGCTAATGCTAATCTCTCACTTATTTCTAAACAAGCCATAAATACATCTAAACATTTGACTTTATTACAAAAATCTAAATTCACAATAATGAGTAAATTCCATAAAATATTCCCAGTTATAGTTCGTTTTTACATATTTAGTCCTTACATATCAAATATCAATAATTTAGTCCCCAATTGTTTTATTGTTTTCCACGAATGATCCTTTTTTAACATTTTCGTTAAAACACATGGATAAAATTTTGAATTCACACTCCTCTCTCTCCTCAATTAAGCTCCATCTCTCCTTTCGCACTCTTTTTTCCAAACTCATCGCTGAGTTTGAAGTTTTGAATCTAAAACCGAAATCATCACTCATCTCTCAATTGTTCATTTTTCTGTTGGAAACCAAAATCGAAACCAATAACCTTCATGGATATGGATGTGTTTTATGGGTTAGTCTTAGGAAATTGCAAAGAAAACAAACTTTAAAACTCATCCATTAAGTTTATTGGTTTCGATTTTGGATTCCACCAAGAAGAACATTTGAGAGAGGAGTGATGATTTCGGTTTTAGATTCAAAACTTCAAACTCAGCGACGAGTTAAGAAAAAAAGTGCGAGAGGAGGGAGAAAGCTTAAATGAGGAGAGAGAGGAGTGTGAATTTAAAATTTTATCCACGTTTTTAACGGAAATGTTAACAAAAGACTATTCGTGGAAAACAATATAATAATTAGAAACTAAATTATTGATATTTGATATGTAGGGATTAAATATATAAAACGAACTATAACTGGGGACGTTATATGGAATTTACTCTCACAATAATATACTACTCATCGGCCCATTTACGAAGTGCTCCATATGTTTTACGAATCTACGGGCAACGTTTCTAACTATTACTCTCTCCGTCTCTGAGTATTTAGTCACTTTTATTTTTTTCCTGTCAAAATTAATGACTTTTGATCCCAAATTAAATAAAAGTAATGTTAGATATTGATATAAAAATAATTATATCAGATTCATTTTATAAAATATTTTCAAAATATTATTCTATCTAATAAATATATAATATATATTTTATTCCATTATATGTCAAAGAATTGACTACAAAAATTTAAAATTCGATAAATACTCAATAATGGAAGTAGTATTTTGATAGAGTAATATTTTTAGAACACTAATTTCCATGATTGTTGCTAAACGGGACCAAGACAAAAAATTAAAATTTGAAAGTTTGTCAAAATTACAGCTCAATGAGAGCTCTTTTTTCTCTTCAAACGCCGTATCAACCAATAGCTGCAAATTGCATTTTTTTCAACCACTAGTGTTTTCACCCGTGCGGGGTGGAACCAATTTGTTTTGTTTTTGTTCTTTTTCATCGTTTCAACATTTTCAAATTTCAAACAACATAAAACATATAGTATTTGCTAATGAAAATTCTACTATATACATTTAAAATTTCATATTTTAAAGTCTTATTTAAATTAGAATATTTTTAAAAATGTTGAGGTATACAATATTTTTTTGTGAAATTATAAAGGTTACCAAAGACATCTAAAACTAATGCTTTCAATTTTATTTTTACTTTCACTCGTGAAATAATAATATAAAATTAACAATAAGTGAATACCAACTTGGGAAAAATAATATTATAAATGCCAATGTTTGACATTAACTTTTATATATAATCATAGCGAAATATAAGCAATTGAAAATTATATTTTTTTGAAACTTCGAGAGTACTCTTGTATAAAATAATATACGGAGTATAATTCATTTATGTTGTGTAACCCTTCTCTAAGACTTTATTTCCTAATACCACAATTGTGCCAAAGATAATTTTTCACAACTTTCGATGCTTAACCTTGTACTATTATACATTTCATATGGTTGATCGATGTTCATGAATAACATAATGGGTACAACATTCTTCAAATTAAAATTATTTTATGATTTGAGATTTACAAACATTTTTTTCATTTGTAAACTCAATTATTATACAATCATCATTGATGGGACAAATATATGATCCCCACATTGATTCAGATTATCAAAAAAAATTGATTTAAATCCTCGTATTGATATGATTCTCTTCTCTCAAATTAATTTTTTAAAAAATATGGTTTTCTTTACTTGGTTTAATTAAAAATAAAGAAATTCTATCCTATAATTATTCTTCATCGTATTAATTTAAAAAAATAGATTACAAACTTTATGATTCAACAAATATGATTCTTCTACCCTGCATCGCCACATTAATTTATATTAGTAAAATAAATATTATTCGTCTCTCTTACATTAATATGATCATCCTCCTTCGTATTGATCAAAAATATGAATCTTCTCTCTGTGCATGATTCAAAAAATAAAAGATTAGATTAGCAATATTATGATTAAAAAATTATAATTAAAAAAACTTTAAAAACCTAGTGATTCTACTCCCGTGCATTAATTCAAAAAAATGAATATAGAACCAATTATGATCCGATGATTCAAATAGATATTTACAAAAACATGTGATATTTTTTAGTTTTTTGGATGTATAATAGCTCGATCCTGTAAAACCGTTCTATTTTAATTTATTTGAATTAAATATATGATCATTTTAAAAAAAGTCTATTCATTTATTGTTTAATTTTATTTTAATTTAGAGATTAAAATATATTTTTATATTTTATTTAACGTTAATATTGAAAATAAATAAAATAAAAACTAACTTCATTTAAGTTTGACATAAACAAATACGGAGTACGATTTTTTTAGAGGTTAAGAAAGTATCCTTTTTAAGGAAAGAAATTTTATTTATTCATCGATAGTTTTATTATAAATAAAGTGAGCAAAAATAAAATTAGGAAAATACTCGTATTTTCTATTTAAAAAGATGATCTCTACTCCATAATTAAATTTAATCAATAATATTGAAATAATAAAGAATGTTAGTGTAAATACAATATGTCAATTATATTCTATAATGTATTGTATTGTATGATGTAATTAAAAATATATAAGGCTTCAGTTTTGTCCTCCTTGGACGTGTATTAAGTCATTTCTTTTTTCTAAAAAATTTAGGTAAGTGTTCCTTGACTTTACCACACCAATTTTGGTAAACTCTTATCAGGTTAAAAATATAATTAAAAATATCATATCATAATAGATAATTAAAAATAATATATTTAAAAAATAATTTCAATTAAGCTTGACATAAACAAATATGAATTTTTAGAGGTTAAGAAATATATTTTTTTAACGGAGGAAATCTTATTTGTTTTTTGATAGTTTTATTATAAATAAAGTGAAAGAAATGTAAAATTAGAAAACTGCTTGTACATTCTAAAAGCAATGATCTCTATAAGCTATCCCATAATTAAATTTACTCAATAATGTTAAATTTATAAAGAAAATTAATGTAAACATAGCATGCCATGTTGACACGTACACTTTTTTGAATCAATTGTACTCTATAATATTATTAAAAATATAATATCGTAATATAGATAATTAGTAATAATATTTTGAAAATTTAAATAATAAATTATCTAAGAACAATAAATCATAAATTGTCTAGTAATAAAATTAAATCATAAAATTAATATATTCGAACTATGAAATTATGTATAGTACTTTTTTCTTTTTTAGAAGCAATTATAATCTATTCGTTTCTTGTTTTATAAATATTTTTATTTAGTTTTTATCATATATGTTTTTAAATTTTACAGCAAATTGCATCAATATTCTATTTTAGAAGAAATTATAATCTATTAGTTTCTTTTCTTATTTTCATCGGCTAAGATTTACCTTCTACTCCATATTAGCCAATTAAAATTGAAGACTCCAATTAAATTTTCCTTTGTAAGAAAAATTTAAGCACACGCTGAAAATTTGGGGGAATATGGGTGAAACTTTGACTTATCCTATCCTATTCTATCCTATCCTATATATATGTAAAAGAGGGTTTCAAAGTTGTGGTGACGACACGTGTCATGCCACACGTGCATACTAATGACACGTGTCCCGCCACGCGTATATCACATGACACATGTACGTCCATCCATGCATGTGAGTTAATTTTGTATTAAATAATCCGTATTTTTATTTTTTATAAACTCTTCACTTTCCAACAATAAAAAACTATTATTTTTATTAACTTTTTATAAACTCTTCACTTTCTGACTATGTTAAAACCAATTTTTTGTTTTGACGTATCTTAAAAATATATGCACGATTATTTTATAATTTTAGAAAACTTATGTATATAATTTATTGATTAAAAAGATGTTGCTTATAATTTTTAAAATTATCCATCATATCAAAAAAAANGACATTCCTTAATTGATCTATTCGAGATTTTTATATTAATTTTTATTAATTAAAACAATTTTCATTATTATTTTATTTGATGACCATTAATTTTGCATAAAATGTTTATGTCATGGAGGCACTACACCTCCCCACATGTCATGTGGCACATGTATATATTTATTATTATTAAATTTTTATAAAAACTTCACTTTCTTACATTAAATAACTTATATTAAATTTTTATAAATCCTTCACTTTCTTACACTAAATAAGCATTACTGTTGAACAAAAAGAAAATTATTGTTATCAAATTTTCAAAATAGTATTTTAATTTTTTTTATCAAATATAAATAATTATTAAATACAAATTTATTTCAAACTTTTTATCCTATTACATACTACAAATAAAAGAATCCACCATTTATTTATATTCTTATTTCTAACAAATAACTATATTTTATTAACTCTATATTTATTAACTATATATTTTACTTCAAAATGTTTTTTTTGGCAACATTATTAAATTTTTTATATAATATTTCAAAACATTAAATTCAATAAACTAGATTTGTTTTTGTTCTAGGATAACATGTGGCATATGGGTCATATACCACATACGAATCTTTCAATGATTTATCATTACTTAATTAGTTTATTTTGCATTTTTATTTTACTTTTAATAATTATATCAAATTTCAATATTATTTCATTTGATAAAAATTTGATAATTTTGGTCAAGTCGCTCTATATATACTTTGACCATAAAGTGTACAAAAAATATATTATATTTAATTATAATGTAAATCTTGAAAAAATGTATCTATTTAAAATATTATTTTCATATATCAAGTTTTTATGACATTTAATTATTTAAAATTGTATTTAAAGTATTACATAGTTTTACCAAAAAATCCTAAAAGGGAGTATATAGATTAAAAATCTTAATATATTTTATTTGATTATTGTATTTATTTGGAGTTTATATGTTATACTCCCTCCGTCCCAAAAAGATTTACACGTTTCAAAAAAATTGCGTCCCACAATCCCTTACCAATTTCTATTAAAAAACCACTTTTACCCCTTACTTTTTCAAAACCTACCTATCACATCATACCTTTTTCCTAATAATCTACCCATCACATCCTACTTTTACCCATCACATCAAGGGTATTTTTGGAAAGTCAACACAAAATTATCACTCCCTTAATTTCAACTTTAGTCAAAATGGGTAACACTTTATGGGACGGAGGGAGTACCATTTAAAAATATGTAGCATACATAATTAGTTATATATCTAAAAAAGGTATAAAATTTATTAATCTTTTAAAAAAGAAATCCTGACGTTGTTTTCAATAAGGTATTTATCTTTTTATCTTTTATTACTTCATTAAGGTAAAAATCACGGCTAGCCAAATTTATATTGTTTCACACACACACACACGCACACACACACACGCACACACACACACACACACATATATATACACACACACACACACACACACACACACATATATATATATGTATATATTTGTGTGTGTGTGTATGTATGTATGTATGTATGTAAAAGATAGTTTAGGGGTTGTAGTGTTGACACATGTCATACGTGACAAGGCAGTAAACGCCAACGCGTACAGACCTCAAACATTAAACGCCAACGTGTAGGCCAATGTGTGCAGACACTAAGCATTGATGTTCGTCTTTCGCAATTCTCGCTTCAATAGTAACATGTACAGANAAAATCATTACAAAAAATGAATCTCTTCAACCACCAACATCAAATTAAAAAACCCCAAAATAGAATAATATCACTCTTCACATTTCACAAAACAAAAAGATACAATGTAGCCTTTCAAAATCCTACAAAACCAAAACATACACAACCCTTTAACACATGCCCAAGCGTAGCACGGAAGAAAATTAAATCATAAACCAAACTCTCCATTTTCAACCATCGCATCAATAACATTATGACAACGAGCCCTAATAACAAGCCCGTGCGTAGCACGGGGTAGAAAACTAGTTTCCTTGTATAACCACACGGTGAAACTTCCTATGTATATTTGATTTATTTCCTTGTATAATCCTAACAAAATTTATGCTCTTATGAAAATTGACTTGTCTATTAATACGACCCCTATACTGCCACATGTCAACACATCAAATTGCCACATGTCATAATTCTAGACTATCAACTCTCAAATATTAAATTAAAGGATGCCAAGGGTATACCAAGAAATGTACCTCAAGTTATACCACAAAGAGAAATACCATAATTTTAATGATTCACATTGACACAAAATGCTAGTTCAATCCAAATAATTGTACTGACATTTTGTGGCATTGTAAACATCACACTAGCATTACACTAGTACAAAATATTGGTACATGTCTTTGGGGTATGAAGTGGGGTATACTTTTTTGGCTACAAATAAATTTTTTTCATGTAAAAAAACCTCAACCATGTCAAGGGTACACTAAAAAATGTATCCCAAATTGTAGCACAAAGAGATGCACGAGTATTTTCACGGTTTACACTGACACAAAATGCTAGTGAAATAAAAAAAATTGCACTGACATTTTGTACCATTGTAAATAATCGCACTAGCATTACACTAGTACAAAATACATGCCTTTGGGGTACAAAGTGAGATATAATTTTTTAGATAGAAATAGTTTGTTCACAAAACAATCCATGGTTGGAATCGATGACAAGGTGGAATGACTAGCTATAATGATTTATTATGATTAAAGACAAACAATAAATAACTTGAGAAAGAGAAATGATAGAGTCAGAAACACTTCGGTCACAAAATACACAACCTTACCATTTGTGTACCTCACTAAATGAATAAAATGATGTTGAATAATTAAAAAGTAAACATTAAATACACAAATGGTAAATTTGTGTATTTTGTGACCAAAATTTTTGTGACTAGCGTTTCTCACTTAGTACTTCAGGTAATATAACTGCCTGTAATGTT
Organism: Cuscuta campestris; assembly: GCA_900332095.2. Classification (NCBI taxonomy): domain Eukaryota; kingdom Viridiplantae; phylum Streptophyta; class Magnoliopsida; order Solanales; family Convolvulaceae; genus Cuscuta; species Cuscuta campestris. The sequence continues at coordinate 298,693 of OOIL02006581.1, forward strand.
GGGAGACGATAGTCTCATATGTAAGCCTATGCAGCATGTTATATCAGCTTTTCACTCACATTTCCTACAAATATTTTTTATCCTCAAGAGTATCCTATCAATCTATCGGGACGGATGCAATGTTACGTCTAGGGATGTAAATAAGTCAAATATTTTATATTCGATTCGTGATTCGTATTCGAATATGATTGTTCGAATTCGCGTTATTCAAATACAAATTCAAATTCAAATATTAGTTATGATTCGAATATTAAACAAATACAAATACAAATAGAGGTGTATTCGATTCGGATGATATTCGAATATTCGAATATATTTATATACACAGACCATGCATGTTTTCAACATCAGTAATCAAGCAAACTATTTTCAAAAATATATTCGGAGTACAATATAAATTACATTTAAATTACTAAGATTTCATGATATTAACATAATACAAAAATTTAAAGCATGAAATTTTTAATAGTTATATTTTCAAAAATATAATTTGTGTAAGACACAGATGTATTAATACTTTTAGATATGGTATAAGAAATATTGTAAGTTAAATTATTCAAAATCGACATATAAATTACGGAGTATGATTATTCAAATATTCGTTTACGATTCGTTAACTATTCGAATATTAATCAAATACAAATACAAATCTTATTTTTAATTCGTTTTATATTCGTATTCGGATTCGTATTCAAAAAAAATAATCAAATACAAATTTAAATATTATGATATTCGCTTCGATTCGATTCGTTTACAACCCTAGTTACGTCCATGCAATGCGAGTCTAATTAATTACACTAATTTTGATATTAATAATAATAAAGTTCGATTTCCCTTAAAAAAAATATAGTAATAAAGTTTGACATTATGAATTTAATAGCTAGGCATAACATATACGGATATTCATTCTTGAAATCGTACTCCATCCGTCCATAAATAAATTAAAGTTCTAAATCTGCCTTTTCTTTGTCCGAAAATAAAATCCGTTCCTATTTTTAATTTTAATCCACACTCTTCCCAAAATACCCTCCTCTTCCTTTCGATGGTAGGGTATAGCGGCGGTGGAGGGATTGGCGGTTGTAGTGGGGACTAGCAACGACGAGGTGCGGGAGGAGATCGTGGGGTTGGAAGTGGTGGTGGGGGCCGGCGGCGATGGGGGTGTTGGTGGTGGGGTTGGAAGTGGTGATGGAGTTGGTGATTGTGTGAGGGATAGCGGCGATAGGGAGCTGGCAGAATTGGGCAATTGGCAGTGCGGGAGGCTAGCAATGAGAAGAGTATTTTGGACCATTCGACTCCATAGTCAACCACCAATAAAAATGAACAAAAGTCAGAATGAGAACTTGTTTTCGAGACGGGGGAAGTAACAATAATATTCCCTTCGGTCAGATTTAATATAGTCATTTGATTTTTCTTGATCAAAATTTGTAAACTTTAATTTCGATTTATGAAAAAATATTTTGTTTCAATATAAATATGATATCAATACTTTCCTTTTGAAATGTAATTTTGAAATATTAACTCTTTATAAAATATACTCCTGTTTTTAAAAATATTTCCGTCTAAATATTTTACGCACCCGACAAAATATTTCCGTCTAAATATTTCCATCTAAAATGCCTAAAATACATCCCATTATGTAGTTTATTACGGGTAGAAGTTGTTTTGGGGGTATTTTAGACATTTTAGGTAGAGTAAAAGTATTTTATGATGTGCCAAAAAATTTGGGCGGAAATGCTTTCAAGAACGGAGAGAGAATCTATATATAAATAGAGATATTAATGGTCAAAGTTTTACATTAGAGATCATCAAAAGTCAAGTGAGAAGATTAAATTCCAATGGAGAAAGTGATCTCATCTCTGCATATCGATGAAGAGTTTATTGCTCTAATACCCCCAACAAGTTTGTTAAATGTGCGCCGTTGCTTTTATGATTTCAAAACTTACGTCATTGCCACTTATGATTTTGACATTCTTACGACAATACCCTTCTAAAATCTTTTTAATATTTAGTTAATTTTATATTCATAACAGTTTTTTAACCGATGCCTAATAGATTTCGTCAATGACGTTGAGCCGGGGGTCTCTTTGGAAACAGCCTCTCTACTTTCGAGTAGGGGCAAGGTCTACGTACACACACCCTCCCCAGACCCTACTCTTGTGGGATTTAACTGGGTTGTTGTTGTTGTTGTTGTTATATAAAGTATTTTTATTCATATAGTTTTCTTTTTCGTTACTTTCTTTTCTACTCTTTTTTTCTTTTATTTTAATTTAATTTAAAACAAAAGAAAAGTTATAAAATTAGTTTTTAGGAAAACTTAAAAGGAGAAGAAAAAAACCAGGAAATAAATAGACAATCAGAAATGAGCTATAGTCCAAAAAAATAACGTTTCATTTATTTGGACAAAAAATAAAAATGTATAGTTTGAGACAAATAAATTGTGCATTAATTCTTTGATTTTTTATTTTTAAGACATTATAAAAATAGTTTTAAAAAAGAACTAAAAAAGAAAAAAAGATAAGAAAAAAGAAAAAATAAAGAAAAAAAGAGATGGGCGTTAGTGCACATGTTCAAAATCATAAGAGCACAAGCAGTGGCGAGACTTTCTCATGAGTCATGCCTCGCCCTGCCACATTATCGTCCCATGCCCTGCCCTCACCATGGCAAATGAAATATGACACGCATTGCAAGCCATGTGCGAGGCAATGACACCCATTTTTTTCTTCTTTTTCTCTTTTTTTTGCATTCATAACTTAATCCCTAAGTATTTGTTCTCTTTTGAATAATATGATATTATCTTTTTTAAATTAATTTTATATATACAAATTAGTAAGAAAAAAATTATTAATAGCACCGTGTTTAAAAATTATAACAAATTTTTTACAAAATAAGCAGCGATAAGAATAATTTATTTTATTAAATATACATGAAAAAGGTAAGCACAAAAAATATTATCAAAAATAAAAAATAGTAACTACATCATTTTTGGGAACGGAGAGAGTATAAACAAAGTAGAATTATTTTTATGAAAAAATTAAATAAATTAAATTTTAATAATTAAATACATAAAAATGTAAAAAAGTGACAAAGATAATGACTTGCCACTGTAATGCATGCCACTCCACCTTCTTGCCACACGATGACTGAACTATTTTTTATTGGTTGAAATGTTTTACGTTAACGTGTGGCATTCCATTTTCTGCCTTGCCATTGCCCGTGCCATACGATTCATCATATAGTTGATTGGTATTTTAATCTAGATGGACATTGTTGAAATATGACAACTATACACATTTAACAAAGCATATGACGTATGGGTGCGATAAAACTCTGTGAATGAAACAGGATGGGTTATCAAACATGGCGTCAAAAGCTTAATCTGACTTTGCATTTATGGAACAACATATTGGATCTATGTTTTAGCTTGCAAAGATGAACAATAATCTTTCTTAGAGGAACCATTTCTACTACTGGAGAGACTCCATTGGTCGGAGAACGCCGCCACGGAGGAAGAAACTCCAGCCCCACCGCCGCCGCCCTTCCCGCATTTAGCGACCGTCCTCACGCTCTCGATCAGCTCCTCAGTGGCGGACTCGTGCGACAGAATCTCCAACAACTGTTTGCGGCTGATCACTAGCTTCACTTTCCAAAATAGACTGCACCCCAATCCGCCCTCCCGTCGCCCTTTCCCGCCGGAGATCGACGACGCGCCGCCGGGATTGGAGTTCTTGAGTAGTATCCCCCGGCGGCTGCCGAACGACATTCTGTAGGAAGCAACAGAAAGCTCCTCCTGTTTCGGGTGCGGGGTCTTGTCGAGCGGGAGGAGGTAATAGGAATTCCGGGGAGCCAGAACTTCGTGGTGCGGCAATGGATTCCAGAACAGGTCGTGTCGCCGGAAGATGCCGTGGCCGGGAAACTCGTCGGCGATGGACTCCACCGTGACTGGCGCGTAAAACTCCATGACGCCGTTGGTGGACGTCATCACCCTAACGACGTCCCCGTTTCCCGCATCTCCGCGGCCGGCTGCTCCTCCGAACACGCAATTCCCCATCTTTTTCTTTTGTTTGCTTCTTCGTTACTGTTTTTAATTGGAGCGTAGCTTATAATTGGAGGGAAAGCTCAGACCGTAAAAGTGCATGAGACGTGGTCTTTGGATTCTCGGCGGATTTCTTTTTGGTAGAGACAAAATGATGCCAAAGTTTCGGTCCAAGATATCTCGATATGATTTTTAAATTACTACCCTCTTTAAACTACTTTTTCTTTAAACTTTTCTTCTGGCTTGAGTGGTGGGAAACTCATTCTCTAACATTTATGAGAAAGTTTACCCAATTCGAGCCCTATCAAAAGTGAATATATTGATTCTTTGTGTGTCATTATGTTGAGAATAGTATGAACATATACAATCTTGTAATAGAGTCAATATAATAACATTAAAAAAATGTTCTCTTTGAAATACTTTATTCTTAAAATAATTTCATTTACTCCCTCCGTTCATTAAAATCTTTTCTATTAATTATTTGAGGTACTCGATAACTTCTGATTGCATGTATTTTTATTAGTTATTTGATAAAATAAAATATTCTTGTTACTTATATATTATAGAAATTATGTAGTTTTTGAATATGCAAATTTTACTTTTTATTTTTATACCAATTTGTAAATAAAAATATTTTAAGAAAGATAAAGGTTTGTACATAATAAAAATGATTACGAAGAGGAACGGAAGAGTACAAACTAATTAAAGAGAGATAAAATGTACTCGGCACAACTTATATATCTATCATTTTATTTTGTATTAATTTACGAAATACTATGTATACTTATCGGGTGTATTCAATTGGGAGTATGTAGGATTTTTTTTTGAACTTTCAAAATCTGGGTGTATTCTACCCAAATTTTCAAAGTCTTTAAAAATATGAGGTATTTAATACACCTGAATACACTACTACATAAAAGACTTTACACAGAGGATAAATATGGCTTTTTCCATCGCAAAAGATCAAGATGTTGTCCATGCAACCGATGGGAAAGCTCTTATGTTTACCCATCGAAGAAATGTCCGTTTTGTAAACCTTACACATCGCGTAAATATCCACTGTGTAAACTAATCCCAATAGGTAAATATCTATTGTGTAAACATGAGAGCTTTCTCATCGGTTGCATAGACAACAACATTTTGTGATGGGAAAAGTCATATTCATCCGATGTGTATTCCTTAACAAATTTTAAACAGGAGCACCTAGAGATTGTATGATAAATCTAATGTGTAAACCTTAATGATGTATAAAAAAGTGTTTATTGATAATAAGGAAAACGTATACAGCTGGGGGTGGCCTAAACCTTACATAACGGCCAAGTAAAAAACCAAATGAAGAGTACAAGTGTTCAAAGAAAAGTGCTAAACATTTGGACGCAAATAGCAACAGACATAACAATTGAAATTGGCCACTTAATATAGTGAAATTTAATTTGCACTAAATGAGACTAAAATATAAGTAATTTTTTAATGTAGGACTTAAACTTTTTTATTCCCGAAATACGACTTAATAATGTCTAGTGTGAGGAATAATATCCAGTAAAGATGGATATTTACTTCTATAATGACTAGTTCATAATGACCAAAGGTCCTACATTGGGAAATAAAAACATATGGTCCTATATTGGGAAAGTCATTATGTTTCAGTCCTGTTTAGGTAAATTTCTACTTAATACTCCCTCCGTCCCAGAGTATTTGTCCACTTTCATTTTTACACACCATCCAATGCACTTCTTTAATCCATTTTATCTTGTAATTTGTATATTAAAAAATTATTGAAATTATATATTAATAATCTATATGTTAATACAAATCAAACAAGATCACACATGACTATATTTAGGCTTACACATTGAGAGAATTTGATGAGTCAAAGTGCTTTGATGAACAGTTCCAAAAGTCAAAAGTGGACAAAAATTGGGGGACGGAGGGAGTATATGCCTAGTAGCAGCTACCCAGTCTGGAAACTAGAGGTTTTCAACTGCAATAACGAAAAAAGATTAGTGGGCTGTTGAGTAGAAATGCATCTGAGTGAGTCTGTCATCTAGGATGCTAGATTTGAGTGTAACACCCCAACCCGCGTAACTCGAATACTCGGATTAGCAAATCAGGTTGTTACTAAATTTGTATCCAAACACCACTAAATTTTCAAAATAATTCAAGTAAACATTTCAAAATATAGTTTTACATTCATCAGAATAATATTCAAAACAGGTGCGGAAGCTCAATTCATAATTCAAAACACATGACTCTAACTTACTAACTTATGGCATACCTTGCCACTATTCCATTCAGGTCAGACCCTAGTGTTGACACTCATGTTTACTGTCATGCAACACATAAAGTCTCGAAATCGATCCTAGACGAAACTACAGAATTATTACCGGTTCAGGTACCTCACGGTACCCTCAACGATAGAAGGTACTGACCCCATGGTAACAGGGTACCGTCCCACGATACGTGCGTACCGTCCGTCACAGGTGTAACTCCCCTCTGGTAGGCCTGTCGCGGTAGCCTCTAACGACTTGGCGGTAGGGCCCATCCGCCCGGTACACAGGTACCGTTTGGTGATAGGTACCAGCAGAGAGGAGGGAAAACAGGGAAGGCGGCGGTATCTCGGATTCTCAGTACCGTGCCAGCGGTACTAGTCTACCGTCGTTCGCGGCGAAGCCTTACTCTTCACTAGCTCCGTATCAAACCAACATCAATCACCAATTAACAGCCATCAATAGGTTCTATATTTATATTCAAAACTTATCTAACATGCTCAAAAATCAAATCCAATTCATGCACCTCAAATCATAAACAGTGTAAACAAAACATAACTCACGCAGGGTTCACATAATTCAACCGCAACGACTCTACAACCGTAAGATTCAAACCTATTATTATAACCATATGTTAGATGTCCACGTACTCACCTCGAATTCGACGAATATATTACAACGATAATACCAACGATGAGAAGCAACGATGTCAAACTCCTCTTCTTTCATTCTTCCTTCTTTTCTTCTTCTCTTCTCTTCGCCGCTACTAGTTCCGTTCTTCTGCTCTGTTCTTCGGTTGAAAGCGAAAATGAGAGAGGGAGGGACTTTACGTAAATATGGGGTGGCGTAAAAAGGGATTAGGCGTGTAGGGTGTTTATTTATAGGTTTGGGCTTTTGGGCTCCGTAATAACTTAACGTACCTGGCCCAAAACGCACTTTTTGGGCTCACAAGCTCCAAATCTGAATCCATTTGCACCCTTGGATTCGCTCCATCCAATCCTACATAATGGTATAAACCTTTTTACCAAACGAAGAATGTTTCATAATTCCACCGAGCCCGTCTCAATAATTAACTAACTATTTTTAGTTAATTAATTCTGATAGGCCAAGTTTTGGGGCGTTACATTTCTCTCCCCCTTAAAATAATTTCATCCTCAAAATTACCTGAGTCATTGATCACTGAGGAGTTGAGGATACTTAGCTCTCATGGATTCCTCGGTCTCCCAGATTGCTTCTTCCACTGTGTCGTTTCGCCAAAGTACTTAACCAAAGGGACTGTATTGTTCCTCAGCTCCTTTACTTCACGCACTAGAATCTGTACGGGGTCTTCTTTGTAAGTGAGGCTCTCGTCGAGGGTGACTGCTCCCTCGAGCAGAACATGTGATGGATCTGATCGATATCTTCTTAGCATTGACAGGTGGAATACGTCGTGTATCTTTTGAAGCTCTGGGGTAACTCCAACCTGTAAGCCACTAGTCCTACTCGTTCAATGATCCGGTATGGTCCAATGAACCTAGGACTTAGCTTTCCTTTCTTTCCGAATCTCAACACCTTCCTCCAGGGAGAAACTTTGAGGAATACCCAATCATCCACATTAAACTCAATCTCTCTTTGCTTGAGGTCGACGTAGGACTTCTGACGATTTAAAGCAACTTTTAGTCTGTCGCACATCAAATGAACTTTCTCTTCTGCCTCATGAATAAGGTCGGGTCTTTTGAGCTTGGGCTCTCTCAACTCGGTCCAACAGACGGGGGTTCTGCAACATCTTCCGTACAACGCCTCGTACAGTGTCATCTGAATGCTAGCTTTGTAGCTGTTGTTGTAGGCAAACTCCATTAATGGTAGGTAACATTTCCAACAATCACAAAAATCGATGACTCAAGCTTTCATCATGTCTTCCAAGATTTGAGGGTGAAACGCTATACTACAATTCAGCTTGGTACCAAGAGCCTTCTAAAGACTCTTCCAGAATTGAGATGTGAATCGTCTATCGCGATCTGAGATAATAGACACTGGCACTCCATGCAGTCTCACGATTTCACGGATGTAAAGTTCAACTAGCTTCTATAAGGAGAAGTCTCGTTGGATAGGGAGGAAGTGAGCTGACTTAGTCAATCTATCCACAATGACCCAAACGTTGTCGTTCTTCTTGGTCGAAAGAGGTAACCCTATCACGAAGTCCATCGTGATCCTTTCCCATTTCCACTCGGGTATGGTTGGTGGATGTAGCAATCCACTCGGCACTTGATGCTCCGCCTTAACTTGCTGACAAGTCAAGTATCTAGACCTAAACTCAAAAATTTCACGTTGCATCGTCGGCCACCAGTAAGTGTTCTTGAGATCTTGATACATTTTATTACTACCAGGTTGCATGATGTACACAGTTTCATGAGCTTCTCGTAGCAGTCGTTCTCTCACTTCACCGCCACGTACCACTCGGTGGTCCCGATAGAACAAAATACTTTTGCTATCAATAGTGAAGTCTTGTCTCTCCCCCCTTAAAGACAAGCTCGCAAGTCTTTACAAAAAATTCGTCCGTAGCCTGAACTGTACGGATCTCACTGTCCAGAGTCAGTTGAAGTCGTAGTTTGGCCATAGTCTTTCGACTCAAGGTATTGGCCGCCACATTGGCCATTCCAGGGTGATAATGAATGTAGCAATCATAGTCTTTGAACAGCTCTAACCATTTTCATTGTCTCAAATTTCACTCCTTCTGAGGTAGTAAATACATCAAACTCTTGTGATCGATGTGGATATAGGTGGTCTCACTAAACAAGTAATGTCACCAAATCTTCAACGCAAATACCATTACTGCTAACTCCAAGTCTTGTGTAAGGTAGTTCTCGTCGTGAGGTTTCAACTATCAAGAGGCGTAGGCCACTACCTTACCCTTCTGCATAAGCACACAGCTGAGTTCGCTGTGAGATGCGCCGTTGAAAACCATATAGTCCACTCCAGGCGCTGGCTGTACTAGCACCGGTGCCTCGGTTCAACACTTCTTGAGTTTCTCAAAACTTTGTAGGCATGCAGCAGTCCATAAAAATTTATGGCGATACAATGGATGAAAAGCCTGCCAAAGCACCCATAGTAACCAGCTAGGCCAAGAAAGCTCCTCGCCTCTCGTGCTTTTCTCGGAGTCTTTCACTCCGTTATATCTGATATCTTACTAGGGTCCACCTCTATACCTTCGTTGGAAATCACATGCCCTAGGAATGTGACTTTGCTGAGCCAAAAATCGCACTCGGAGAATTTGGCGTAGAGCTTGTGCTCTCTAAGCAGACCAAGTACATTGTGCAAATGTCTCGCATGTTTTTCCAATGTCTTTGAGTACACCAAGATGTGTCGATGAACACTACTATGTACTAATCCATGCAGGAACGGAAAATGTTGTTCATTAAGTCCGTAAATATTGTCTGGGCATTCGTCAGCCCAAATGGCACTATCGTAAATTCATAATGCCCAAAGCATGTTCGGAAAGCTTTCTTCGGTATATCTTCCTTCTTCACTGGGATTTGATGGTAACTTGACCAAAGGTTTATCTTCAAGAATAGTGTAGCTCCTCTGAGCTGGTCAAATAAGTCGTCGATTCACGGTAACGGATAATGATTCGTGATCGTTGCTTTATTCAGCTGCCGGTAATTAATGCATAGTCTCATGGATCTGTCCTTCTTCTTTACGAAGAGGATTGGTGCTCCCCACGAAGACACAGTCATCCTGATGAATCCCTTATCCAACAATTCTTGGAGTTGAGGATTCAGTTCCTTCATCTACGCAGATGCCATGCGGTACAGTGTCGCAGAAATCGGTTCCGTCCCTGGAACCAAATCAATTCAAAATTCCACCTCCCTTAGCGGAGGCTAGCCAGGAAGATCATCGAGCAATACGTCATGGAAATCACACACAGTAGGGATATTTTTCTGCTCCGAGGTTTCCTTCCTAGTATCGTGAACATGACACAAGAATGCTTTGCACTTATTTCAGATGAGTCACTTTTCTTGCATATATGACATGAACTCTAGAGGCTTAGGGAACAGCTCCCCTTTAACCTACACGATGTTACCAGCGTCTCTTTTTAATCGCATGGTGCGCAATCCGCATTTAATTATTGCTTGGTGTTCGGCCAGCCAATCCATACCAAGGATAACATCGAACTCCTTGTACAGTTGGAATTTAATTCGGAGAAAGTTAGAAAGTGTACACGCTTTGGACCAAAATTAGTCCCACCAAGGAAGACGTGTACAAAAGCGCCTCCTACTCCACTACACCGATCGACCGCACTAAGCACATGAAATGGCTATGTCCTCTTCTTCCTCTTCCTACTATATAAGACAGATTCTCCATCATTCTTCCTATTTCTTCTTGCTATGAGTTCCTCAAAGTGTGGAGAGTATAGAGGTGCTGCCTAGAGAGCTCAAAGTCGCCAGAGTTGGTGGTAATCATCGCCGGAAGCTTCGCTGGAATTTTTCCAAAACCTTTGTTTAAGTGCGAAGTAAGCCTTTAGATATATCTAGTGATTAAAATGTTCATATAGATCGTTTTTACGTTCATAAATGGTCGTTTGGTTGAGTTTTATGTTTGACATGCTTTGAGAACCAAGAATCATAAATCTTGAAATTGTTGTTAGAACTTTGAATTAATGATACCACAATGATCTATGAACTTTGAAGAACATTTCTATATAGTTTAGTTGAAGTTTGATGACTAAAAATGAAGTTTTCAAAAATTGGCCCGAGGTTGAAGACGACATTGTTCAAATTTCATACAAAAACGGTATCGTGCTACCCTAGATGGTACTAAGGTACTGCCTGAACGGTAGGCCGTACCACTCGTAACGGTATACAGGTACCGTCCCAATCAAATTTCACTGGCAGTACTTGACACTTGGTGGTACTCGATACCGTCTGGGCGGTACCAAGGTACCGTGTTCTGGTACCGTAACGGATACCGTTTGAACGGGGAATTTTTCCACAAACTTGATTTTTGAACTGTAAAATTCTATTTTGATACCATTCAGCTATGACCAATATGAAAAAGATTTCTGGAAAAAATATGATGTTTTGACAAATTCAATAACCTTGTGTGATGCATGACAATAAGCTAGGGTATTAACACTCGATGCTAGGTCGCTATTTATTATAAAATATTATGATGCTATTATTGATGATTGATTATGATGATTGAACCATGATTAAAAAGAAATGTATATTCTGATTAAAATGTTGATTATGAAAATGATATTGAATAAATAAGGGTATCTAGAAGAACTCTAAGATATACTCATGTGAGCAATTTAGTTAGGTCTTGCGGGTATGATGTCCGGTGGCTAGGGCTAAAATGTATGTACGAAATCCACAAATCAAATTTGAATACCTACTCATTTGGGGGTACCACCCAACCCGACGATGACTAGTCCGTTGATCGGTTTTGAGCATGGCCTATAAGACTTATAGGATAGGTCATCGATTCTTATGTCCTACCTTAAACTAATTATAGCTTTAGAGCCCGATTAGAAATATTTTTCTTAGACTAATTATTGTTTAAGGGCTCTGTTATCAATACAAATTTGGCTTAGACTAAGAAAAATTTAAGAGCGTTGTTATGATTTGGCCTTAGACTAAGAATAGTGTAAGAGCACTGTTGATATAATGAATATTGATTATTTGAATTGAATAGTGATGATGTTAATTGTTTCAACCGGTTTTATTATTTTTACTGTGTCAAAATGGTAAACGAGCCTAACAATCACCAAAGATATGAAAATGCTATTTTTGACGTAGAAATCGAAATCGGAAGAAAACCATGGATCTTTTAAGGCGGTACCATGCCAACAGAGAAATTTTATTAATATCGGGGATTTGTACATTATACATGATATTGACTTCGTAGTCTTGAATGGAGCTTTTTAGCACTATAAAAAAAATAAATTATACAAGGATTATTTTCTAAGTAATGTGAGAGAGTATAAGTATATGGTGGTGTAGGAGAAAATATGGAAATTGGCCCCCCCCATACTGAAAGTGAAGGGGTCCTTTTATAGTGAGAGATGATGGAGTAGTTATGGAGATAAATATGGTAGGGGAGTAAATGAAGGGAGTAAATATGGTAGGGAGTGATGGGTAGAGGTAGTTATGATAATGAGTGAATGGTGGGTGTAGTTAAGGAAAATGAGTTGGCACTGAGGATAGTTATGGTAGGAGGTGTATTTTGTGGCCATTGTCTGATGATGATAATTAGGGTGATATTAATTGGGGAATTTGGATCGAGATGTGCGGGCCAAATAATATTTCCCATCATGAAGTCCTCCATTTTGTTTGAGTTGTGAGAATCATCAACTCAAGAAAGTAAATAATTGCTCCAAGTCCTATTTTCAATCTTCACGTGTTGTATTTTTGACGGGTTGGTATGATCATGATTCGCTAGTCCTTCTTGTCCTTCACTGGTATTTGAGCATCTTCGAATATATCTTCTAATATTTTTCGTCTTTTCATGTAAAGAGTGCAATATGTATTTATCTAGCCAATTGAGCTGCACTCAAGTATAAGAAATATCTTGATCACATAGCTCAATATTAGAGCAAATCAAATAACTCATCTCAATAATAATGATGTTAAATGGAGTGAATCAGTTTCGCAGTCATTCGTTTTGTCTACGGAACCATTGTTAATGCGTATTAATGCATAACGTAATTAGTATCCCCGCGGGTCGATACAAATTGAATCAACTGTTAAATCAGTGTTAGTCTCACTAACCGATGTAAGTAATTATCTCTTCTGTGTCTCTTAGACACGAATATAAAATGCCTCGTTTAGAGAGCTTAAATGAACCGGGTGTCCCCAATAAGAGGTGGCAGCGACAGGAGATTTTATCGCCGAAGGTGGCGACAAATCTAAGCCGCCTAGGCAAATTTCTTTCAACAGAGGCAACTTCCATTTACTAGATCTGAGTTCTTGGCTGACGTCGCTGCATGGAAGAAATCCTCCAGTGACACCGGGAAACACGCCTCAACAGTGCTGATGATTTTGACCTTTCCTTTTGAGAGAGAGAGAGAGAGAGAGATGATTTTTGGTAAATGGATCTCTTATGTGGTTGATTGTTCTTTGAAATTCAAGATTCTCTCTAGGCTCCTTGGATATTTTAGGAGAAATATTCCAAAAGATCACTTTTTTGAGAATATACTTCCAAAGTTTGTAGTGGGATCTTCATGGACTTTACATGACTCGAGCACCGATCTTTGAATGGCCGAACTTAATTGATCCCACGGTCAACGCCAAATGGTGGTGTTAATTATTTCAACTGGTTTTATCATTTTTACTAGGTCAACATGATAAACAAGCCTAACCATCACAAAAATATGAACAAGCTATTTTTGACGTGGAAACCCAAATCGAGAGAAAATCATGGGCCTTTTTTGGGGGTACCATGCCAACGAGAAGATTTTATTAATATCGAGGATTTGTACATTGTACATAATATTGACTTTGTATTCATTAATATAGGTTTTTAGCCCTATAAAGAATAAATAATACAAAGAGTATCATCTAAGTAATGTGAGAGAGTATAATTACATTGTAGTGTAGGAAAAAAATATGGAAATTGACCCTCCATACTAAAGGTGAAGGATTCCTTTTATAGTGAGAGATGAGGGAGTAGTTTTGGAGATAAATATTGTTGGTTCCATAGTGTTGGCTAATATTTTGGCAAAATAGATCCCATATTTGTTAGATGTTTTACTAGGTAGAAACCTCTATTTGTTAGGAGAGGTTTATTTTATTTAGACTTCCAGAGTTGTTGCAGTTTTCGAGGTTGACACAGAAGATGCTACAGCACGATGCTGCAACACCTTGTTCGGGATCAGAGGTCTGAGCACGGGATTTTAAGCTGCAATCTGAATTAGAGACCTATTGGAATTGTGATTACATGATAATAACTCCAGCTGTACATGCTAAGGAATCCCAACTCTTTAGGCTACTTGTGGATCAAGATTAAGGAAGTAGAGTTCAAGCCAACTTCTACTATCCTATTCCTACTAGGATTGTGTTAAGAAGAGCCTATAAAAACGCAGCAGGTCCCTAGGAATTACTTGGAGCGATCGAGAGGGAAAACAAAGAATATACACTGATGTAGAGCATTTCCGTCGCGTCCCGGAGCTTCCCGTGCGTGAAGAAGGTCACGATCTACATGAAGGAGGAGATCTTCAACGCCAAACAGATCGTGATGTCCAGAAGATGAACCAGAGCTTAAGGAGAGGGCTGCCAACACGTTTGTCCTCGTGATCTCGGTGGAGATGTGATAGCCAAAGCGGATCTGAACAGAGTTCGAGTTAGAAATCCTAGATTAGAAGTTTTGTCATAACAATTCGGAGAAGTGTGTCTCATCATGTTGTTATGTACCGGTGTAACTTGCATATAGTGATTTAGTGGAGGGCTATTACACGGACGTGGGCCCCGCAGATTAGGAGAATTTGCTCCGAACTGCGTAAACATATCTGGTGTCATTTTTTACGCATTTTATAGTTACAGCATTCTGCCCAGTAGACGTTGTAACGCTCTCTGCATCATCTGCTTCTGTGTGCGTGCTTGTGACAGAGAAGTGTTATAGCACACTGTCCGTCATATGTTACTGTGACAGTGATGCAGCGTCTTCTCTGCAGCATAGTTCGATGATTTGTTTGCATAGCTCTTAATTGGTGTTATCCGCTGCGCCCCCACGAACTTACAAATATGGTAGGGAATGAATGGTGGGAGTAATTATGGTTGGGAGTGATGGGTGGAAGTAGTTATGGTAATGAGTGAATGGTGGGTGTAGTTAAGAAAAGTGAGTTGACTATGAAAATAGTTATGGTAGGAGGAGTAATTTGTGGCCAGTGTTTGGTGATGATAATTATGGTAATATTAATTGGGAAATTCTGACTGAGATGTGCGGGCCAAATAATATTTCCCATCAAATAGCATATGTTTGATATCAAATGATCTGATATGAATTAATACTAAATATTTAAATTGAATATTATGTGCATTGTATCAAATGATTTGATTATGAATTAAGATTCAATTTATATGGATGCTCGATGCATTAGATATCCTTACTCAGCTTCACCGCTGAGCGTGTAGCATGTTTTATTTGTTATACGCAGGTAACCAGAAAGAATGATGTGACGTGATCTTGGCGAGAGACGGGGTGGCGAGATTGTCGGGATGAATGTGATGGTTTTGAATTGTTATTTCAAAAGACATGAATTAATATATTTTGTGATTGTGATTGTGATTTGTTAAACTTCTGCAACATTGAAAATTCTGTACTGTTTCTGTTACGAATATTATTTTGTGTTGAATAAAAAAGTGTTGAAATGTTTTAAACTTTAAAATTACCCAGTTAATACTTTTATCCGAAAGAGGATGCACATCTGAACGGATTAATAATCCAGTCAGCGTGTGGCAAATGAGTGGAGTGGCATGCCTTGCAGTGGCAAGTCACTATTTTTATTACCTTTTTCATTTTCTTGCAATATTTGAATTATTAAAAGATATTCACCTATTTATTTTAACATAAAAATATTTATGTAAAACTCCTTGTTTTTTATATTCATTTTATTTAAAATTGGTAAAAGAATAAAAGTAAAACTTACAAATTAAAAAACAACATCAAAAAAATAGTTCCACTACATCTAAAAAAATTCTTTCTAAAAAATAAAATAATTCTACTTTTGAAAAATTTGTATTACGCCACAAAAAAACAAAGAAAAAAGCCAAGGAAATGTATGCACATGCGCGAGGCAACAAAGAAAATAGACGACAAAAGTGCCTCGCAGCCTACTTGGAAACCATGGAGGAACGGTATGCACACGCGAGGCAAAGAAAGATTTTTGTCCGAGCTGGCAAGCGTGGCATCTCATTTACACACCATTGCTTTTGCTCTAAAGCTTGCATTTATCCACACCCAAACAAAATGTGAACCGTTGGCAGGTTTTGAGCCGGGTTGGGACTATTTTTTTTAATACCGCCGGTCCAGGCTACCATTAGTCTTCGAGTTAGACGGGACGGACTCCAAATGTATCTCCACTTCTTGAATTAAACTGCCCTTTTCGATTCCGCCAGAGTTTTCCTTCGTTGAGTTCTAGCAGGAAATCGCTCACCGGAGGGGAACGAACTTAGCTTCCGACCTAGCCTTCTCACTGCCGGAATTCTGAGCTTCTCGAACATCTTTCTTCAAAGCCGCGTATTTTGCTCCACATGCGCACCAGCGGAGAACTTCAGTGACGAGATTTCCTCCTCTCGGTACACATCATTAAACTCTATCGACGATTTTCCGTGTTTTATGAGTTTAATCAAGAAGAATCCCATATTTGGGTTCGAGTTGCTCTTTTTTTGTCTCAATCTTATAAATGATTCCAAAAATTTAGGAGTAGATGTCTAGTAGATGTCTATAACTCGAGCAATTCTTGTAGAACCGGGGTTAGTGTAGGCTTTTGTTTCAGTTAGGGTTAGAGATAGGTAGAAGCATGAAGGCCAGATCGCATGGTCTGCCGATGCCTAATCAGCAGGATGACTGGGGTGATGGTTCGTGGACTGTGGACTGTGTGTGTGGGGTGAATTTTGACGATGGAGAAGAGATGGTGGATTGCGATGACTGTGGGGTGTGGGTCCATACACGGTGTGTTCGATACGTCAAGAGCGAGAAGGTGTTTGCTTGTGATAAGTGTAAGAATAAGAACACTAGGAATGATAGCGAGGAGACTGAGGTTGCTCAGCTCCTCGTCGAATTGCCAACTAAGACACTGAATATGGATAATCCCATTACTTCAAGCTTGCCTTCACAAAGGCCGTTTAGGCTCTGGACTGAGTTGCCCATAGAGGACAGGGTTCATGTGCAAGGGGTTCCGGGAGGGGATCCAGCTTTATTTGCTGCTGGGGTCTCATCTATTTTTAATCCCCAGCTGTGGAAATGTACTGGTTATGTGCCCAAGAAGTTAAATTTTCAGTATAGGGAGTTCTCTTGTTGGGACACTGAAAGTGATGTTGGAGGTGACATGCGAGGTGTTGAAAACAATGGAACTACTGCAGATAATAATGGTGCTGATGTTCTGTTCTCCTTATCAAAGGAAAACAACTTTCTGCCACCTATGACTAACTCAACCATGGTAAAAAGTAATACCAATAATGGTAAGTGCAATGTATCACTATCTTCCAAACATACAAAGAGGTTGGATGGTCTCAAGTTGAATACAAACATGAAGAAAGCTTCGAATTCACCGCATCCCATCGTGATACACTCTGGAAAGCGTAAGCAAGATGGATTCAAGATAGAAAAGGAACAAGTGCGAAAGAAGAAAAAGAAGGGCCAGATGACTGACAAAGGAGACTTCAAGAAAAAAAGCCCGTCAATCAGGAAAGGTGATATTTTAAAATTCAACATTTTAGGTTGTCTAATATTTATTTATTTTGAAGCCATTGCATATACCTGTATGTTGTAATTGTCTTGACGTCTTAATATAGCTTGTCATTTGCAGTGATTCCATTTTTGTTGTTTGGAAATCTGCTTTACTTTAAATTATATTTTTAATTTGAGTATTCTTTTTATCTTAGCTTGCAAATTATTAAATGGAGAGAAGGAAAGGAAATTTAATGAAGATAGAGGCTCTAAAGTTGTCAATGCGGATTCTAACAGTACAAGAAGTGGAAGTCGGGAAGGGGCTGTACTCACTGATCACTTGGCAGAAGATTCTCAAAGATTGGATAATGGGTATAGTAATTATAGAAACACTTCAAATTCAAGCGAGCACCATTCAAAAGTATTTCCATCCAACGTGTTAAAAGAAAATTCTTCAAGTGAAACACTTCCCCCAGAACAGAATGAAAATCAAGGTGCTTCAAAGATTCATATCTCACAGTGGGAAAAAGACAAAGATGGAATGGAAGCTATTCCAATAAAAGAGGAGGTATGATGTAAGATTATTCATGATGTGCTTTTATATGGCTATGTTGAGTGTAGCTACCTTTCCAGATGTTTTTTTGTTGTTGTTAGCTGCAGCACGAATCATTCTTATCTTTTTGAAGCGCACTATTGCTTTCTCGACATTCTGTTGGCTTAACATAGTTCTATCATGGTTAGGGTGTTGCTTTTCCTGGAGAGGCTTTAACTATTTGTGCCAAGGTTGAATTGCAGAAGTCAGAGTCTGTTACTAAAGCCCGTGTAAGTGATGATCTTGAAGTAAAGGGTCTTCAAATCTCTCGCAATTTGACTGGTGACAGCTTGACTTGCTCTTCAGTTCCTGAAACTGAAGTGAAAGCTGATGATGGTTGTGGAGACTTTGATATCCATTGTTCATCTGCATGTGATCCAACATTGGAGAGAACAAGATCATTGCCACATCATGCAGACACATCTAATGTTCTATTGGGTGAAAGTGCTAACAGAAAAAATGATGTTCCTGTTGTTAACTCTGAAGGTAGATGCCATAAAGCGCAGAGGGTTGACAGTAATAGCTCAATTCTTGGATGTAAAAAAATGACAAATGCTGATGGGTTATCTCACGATCTCTGTAATTCTAATCAAGAAACGACATTATCTGAAGATGCCGAAAGAGCACAGAATAATGCATTGGGGCTTAAATGTGGTAGTACACAACGTGCTGGAGATGCAGCTACTAAAACCAGTGCAACAACTCTTATAGGGACTGCTCTGTGTCAGCGCAAGGTTAGAGTCACTATAGGGAAATCTGCTGCGACCTCATCAACATTGGTTCTCAAACCCTCTCCTGCAGAGAGCTGCATTTATTCCACTGGCGTAAAGAAGGGAATGTCTGACACTAATCTTAGTAGCAAAGGGGAGGCTATCTCATCTAATGCTGTTATGGATGAAGAGGGGCATGAAAAATCAAAGAAGATGGTAGGAGAGCTACCAAAGTCTTCTGTTAGTTCTGCCTCAAAAGCCCAAATGACCAAGATCACATATGTTTCATCTTCTAAGAGAGAGACCTTGTCTGATTCGAAGGAGTCCATGCCCCATTCATCTCCTAGGAGCATTTCAGTGAGAAATTTACCTTCAAATTCAGGCTCTGGTGAGTCTTCTAGTTCGTTGCAAAGTGAAGGGGCATCAAGTTTACCGAATAAACCCACGCGCACAAATTTACTCCAAAAGGGTGAAAAGGTGAAGCCGCCAGGAAGCCAGTCTTCATTAAAAGTGAATGCAACTCTGATGCATCCTCCAACATTGTCATCCTCCCCTGCTGCACTGAGCGATGAAGAGGTAGGAAAAACTAATTGATATTCTCACGATCTCACTGCAAAATAAATCAATTACAGGCTTAAAACTTTATTTTTTCATAAGCAGCTTGCTTTACTCTTGCATCAACAACTAAATAGCTCTTCTAGAGTTCCTCGGGTCCCACGTATGCGTCATGCTGGTAGTTTACCTACTTTAACTTCCCCAACAGCTACAAGCATTTTAGTGAAGCGAGCATCTAGTGGAGGAAAAGACCATGGGTTGGTAAGCTGCTACAGATGTTCTTAAGCACTTCCTTATTTGGCACTCTTGCACTTATGTATCTAATTTACCTTGCCTTTTTTTCTCATTACAGTCATCTAGAAAAAGAAAGGAGTCGGCTAAAGATGGTTCCATCAGTGCTCAGGAGGGGGCTGCTGAATCTTATAAGAAACGAAATGGATTAACTTCTACTGATTATAAAAGAGACGATACTCATGTCAAGCGAGAAGCAGACAATTCTTCTATAAAAAGTGTAATCTCTTTGAAGACTAGCCCTTCTTCATCTACTGCAGGTGGTAGTAATTGTGTTCCTTCTTCCCATGAAGTTAAAGAACCAAAATTGTCTTCCTCACAGAACTCGCAGAGAAATACTGTTGGTAATGATGCTAGAGTGTCTGAGCACCCAGCTCGTACTTTACCAGGTTTCTTCATTTAGGAAACTCAAATCTCTGCAAATTTTTTAACCAAGGGTTCCCGATCAATCATAATTTTTTTGTATTAATTTTTTTTGGGAACATCATAGGCTTGATAGCTGAGATTATGAGCAAAGGTGAACGCATGACATATGAAGAACTTTGCAATGCTGTTCTGCCGGTATGGTTTCTTTAGGAATATACTCCCTCCATCTTAAAGTAAACATTAAACATTCCTTGTTTGTCCGTCTCAAAATAAATGTTATACTTCACCAATTTCATTTTTAGGAAATGAATATGTGCCTTAAATAATTTCTCTTCCAAACAAATTTCAACCATCTACTTTTTACTTTTCAACATTTTTCTTATACATTGTGAAATCAATGTGCCATGTTCATTTTGAGACCATAGGGAGTAATATTTGTTCCTCATTCAATTTTGTATTTGTTAATATTGTATTCATGACACATAATGGTGCTCGTTAACATCTCCTTCATCTTTTCTTTTATGCAGCACTGGCCTCACTTGAGGAAACACAACGGAGAGCGTTATGCCTACTCAAGTCATTCTCAAGCTGTCCTTGATTGTCTTCGAAATCGAAGCGAATGGGCACGCCTTGTTGATCGTGGTCCTAAGGGTGGTCCCAGGGTTTGTTTTTCGAAATTTCAGCCAATTTATAACAGAAAATAGGAAAGATAGAAATAAAAACTGATGGGTAAATAATTAATTCTGTTTTTTTTACAGTTGACGGCAGGCCGAAAGAGGCGCAGAATTGATGATTCTCAGAGTAATGAGTTGGGCGACGAGAACGGAGGCGGAAGTGGCGGGGGCAGGGACAAAGATGAGGGAAACAGCAAGTCATTGGATCAAGAAGAGTTACCCAAGGGTAGGCGGAAAACTAGGAAGCGACGGCATCTTACCCAAGGGGGAAGAGGGAAGAAGAAGGATGGTGTTAGGAGAAGACACCATCGCACGGGGGTGATCAGTGACGATGACGATGAACCTGCCTCATTTTCTAGCTGTAGTGACGATGACACCGTGTTTTGCGAAGAAGACGATGATGACTATGATGATGATGATGATGATGATGCTGATTATGGTATGGAAGGCGCTGCGGCCTCTCCTAAAACAAAAGTAACGCCTCCTAGTTCAGCTCACTGAACTCACGCCATGATCTACTCTCTATTTCTTGGCTGTTTTTTTAGGGTTTAGGTCCGCTGGGCGGTGTAAACATATTCCGGTGCTTGTATATCATTGTAGCAATATCATTTTTATTTTCTGTTACTCTGTTAGAAAAAATTGTATAACGCATCATTTTATATAACGAAAATGTAACGCATCATGGACTTCTACTCTTCTACGGAGTATCATATATATAAAATGCACAATGCAAAATTGGATCCCGATTCGAGCAAGGTTAATTTGAAACCAATTTCACCTTTTAGAAAGTTAGACTGCTGTTAAAAAAAAGGTACACAGTATAAAAGGTGTTTGATTGCATTAAAGTATTCTGCGTATTCAGATGGTTCGTACTTCGTACAACATTTTTTTATTTACGATGTTTCAATTAAATTATTTTCAAATCATTTTATATGAAAAACTGTATAAAATTAAAAAATAAAAATTACATATTTGAAAATTACATCAAAAGATTTGTAAAACTACTAGTGACATGATCATATTATTTAATCAAATAATTTACGAAAATAGGAAAACAAAGTGAATGAATTTTGATCATGTGAATAGTAAATACACAATTTAATTTAGGACGAAGGGAGTATAAGAGATTCTATTCACGTTAAAATTTACTCTATCAAGTATCAACAACAATGTAAATAACATGGGCCAAATTTCACAAGAGTTATGGCTAGGGATGAACAAGAATCTTGATCCCGTTGTCACGACCTGAAATATCTCGATTGTATTATTATAATATTTCATTTTTTATGGAATAAAAAAATTATCTCAAACCCGTTCCAAACTAATTTAAAATGGGACGAGACTTGGACACATAAATATTTTACAGTCTCGTCTCGTTGTCCCGTATGTGCGTATATATAATATATATCTATTTACTACGTATTTATTTACATAATATTATAACACAAAAAAAATATCACAAGTTTTGTTTTTCCAATGATAGATAAAAATAAATATCCAGATTCAAATATTTTAGAAAAAATTTACTAGGACCGCAATGCCTAAAAACCCAGACCATTCTTACCCTGCCCACCCCAATTTGTGATTCATAGTTTTTATAAAGCTTACAGTTTTAACTTTTAATGGATGTTGTAGCGTTTTTTAATGTTGCCTTATTGTTTTTGGCTTTTCCTAAGATATTCTAAATAAGTAATTCATTTTTTCTTTACTTTGCAAGTTTAAGTGGGTTGTCTCCCCTTATGTATTTTATATTTTTATATCTAACTTCAGAAAATGACAAAGCAAGAGAACTCGAACCTTTTCCCTTTTGTCTGGATCTCAAATATTAAGGGACAAAGAAAAATAAGCTTGTGGCCACTAACGGATCTATGCCTAGTATATCGGAGCACCCGCCCCAGTCAATTTTTTTAAGTGTTAAATACTCCGTATGTTTTTAATCCCTGTAAAATAAATGAATTTTGTTTTTTGTCTCTGTAAAAAATTATTTTGTTAAGTCATCCTTACAATTTTTTTCAAAATGTTCTCTAAACATAACATACACTTCTCTTTGTTGAGATAACCCATTTATTTCATACTCCTAGACTTGGCAAAAAAAAATTATCCGACCTGTTTTTGACTTGAGACCCGACCCAAAAATACTGGGTGTTGAACAAAGGTTTTGCTGACCAAACCCCGAAGTTGACCGAACCCAAAATGACCCGCTAAAAATGGGTCAAACCCTACTGAACCCGAACCCGACCTGACCTTCCCGCTAATCTAAGATTTTTTCAAAATCATACATTTTAATATGAAATATAATGTTATAAAAGAAGATTATAATTATATTTCTTTGCTTACTACTCATTTTTTGTGTATAGATTTATGCAAATTTTAATGATGTCGCATAATTATCTTACATTTTTCAAAATTTTTACATATTTAATTTTTTTATACGTAATATTGACACTAAGTCATAAAATTTACTTAAAATTTTTTTAAAAAATAAATGAAACTCATAATCCGTTAAGTCAACCCGAACCCGATGACACTGGGTCATGAACATGTAGTTATCAACCCGAACCCGACCGACCAATTTACCAGGTCTACATACTTCCTCTGTCCCAGTGTATTTATCGAGTTTGATTTTTTCGAGTCAAACAGGATAACTTTGAGCTTCAATTATTCTCAAACCCTAGTGTATTTTAGTATAAAAATAAATTAATTAGATTTATCATATTAAAAATTTTAAAGATTATATTTCATTATACTAATATGCAATACAAACTGAGAGTAATTCAAGCTTAAAATTTGTCTAGTTTGACTCGAAAAAGTCAAACTGAACAAATTTACTCGGACGGATTGGAGGGAGCACTCAACATCTTAATCTTACATTTCTAATTACCAAAGTGAAATATCTCATGCCATAGATACTCTTCTTCATCGAATTACCACCTCAATTTCTAGATTTTATTATACTATATTCCTAAAATATTTAGGAACTAGAGATGTAATCTTTATATATAAAATTTGAGTGTTAGGCTTCTAAAATTGTGACATGTGGCGCGCTTATTAGACAAGTTATATTTTAAGATTTAGTTAACAAAAAACGTATTCTATAGAAATTAAATTTCGTATTTGTTATGCAAAAGTTTCTCAGAATAATTGCGTTTAAAAACTTTTATATCTTAATTCATTATTGGAAAATATTTAAATTAAATAATATATTTTGAAATTGAAAAAGAACTCATATTCAAAAACAATAATCAAAACAAATAAATTTATTCTAAGAACGGATAGATTGGTAGGACTAAAAGAAATTACGTGTGAATATTTATTTTTAGTTTGAATAAATACTAATTGGAGAAATTTTCCAACTTTGAAAAAAGAGAAATAAATATATAAAAGAAAAGGGATTTAATGAGAAATTATAGAGCAATAATTTTATTCCGTATATATGAAAAATAATCCTAATTCAAATAACAAATAAATATGATTCAATTTAAAATTAGTATTGATGGATACCCGGGAATGGGGGTATCCAGCCCAACAGGAAGACGACCCAGCCCAACTACGCCAAGGCCCACTTGGCGGGACCAAGGCAAAGGACCAGTGAAGACCACCTCGACAATATCATGCACTCGGCCTCGGCAGGGTCAATCATCCTCGGACCACCCCGGCCGGCCTTCCGTCCGGAGGCTTCCGAAGAAATGTTATGCGCTCCGCCTCGGCCTTGGGCAGCGACAGACCGGACCTAGACAAGGAAGCTGACTGAAGTCAAGATCAAGGGGCCCACGATTAGACACCTGCAATACCTCTGGCAGAGTTGCTATAGCCACCCTATCTGTAGCCTACTTTGTATAGCAGTCCTAGGGTTAATTATGTGGTTGGACGCCGCCGGTGAACAACCCAATCTTAGTGGGCCCAGACCGTTGGATTACGGACCAACGGTCGGAACCCTAGCTGCAACTTGTATATAAACCTCATCCCTTCTAAGTCGGCATTAAACAAAAAAAAGGAGTGAACCCTAAGTGGAGGACATCCCTCCGGAAGGACCCACGTCAGCAATCCCCTCGGAGTAGGATGGCTGTTCTGACTCTTCGTCGGTTTCCACCTCCTCGTCATTCTCCTCTTCTTCGTTCCCCGATTCCAGATCTTCCGACCTCGGAGCGCTCTCCTCAAGCCCATGCTTCGGGCGACTCCCAAGTACGGCTTCAGATTGCTCGAACTGACGCTCGAGGGAGATAAGGATCCCCACCTCCGCTAAGTTCTGCTCCGTACACACCGTGTACACGTGGGGTGGTTTAGGACGGCAGTCTTCCAACAGTTTTTGCGCATGTGCGAGAAGCTCGGGAGTGGCCTCGGGCCAAGGATGACGAATAAACGTGTGACCGTCGGGAAACCTGGCTTGGGGAGGGTGCCGGTTCCCGGGAAAGCCAGAAACGAAGACAAATTTGGCTTTCCAAAGTTTCAGGGATGTGGGGAAGACATCCATTCCACACTCGGACTGAGAAAAAACGACAGCGTACGAATTCCCTTCGCGGGCCCCGACTTTGGAAATCTTAAACATATAACGGAACAAATCCAGAGACCAGGGGACTCCCCTCTGGTGACACTTAATCAGGAAGATCGAGAAACAGTAGTAGGAATGGGGACTGAGCTGACCCGGCAGAAGACGGTAGAAATTTAGAAATTGGACTATCAGATCGTGAGGAGGGAAGCGAAGGCCGTAGCGCATGGACGCCACGTGCACCCCGACCTCGGAGTCGCGACAGGTCACCGAGAAGACATGGTTAGTTGTGT
Organism: Cuscuta campestris; assembly: GCA_900332095.2. Taxonomy (NCBI): domain Eukaryota; kingdom Viridiplantae; phylum Streptophyta; class Magnoliopsida; order Solanales; family Convolvulaceae; genus Cuscuta; species Cuscuta campestris. The sequence goes on from OOIL02006581.1 coordinate 324,327, forward strand.
GCGGTCGGCGCACCACGTAACCGTCTCCTACAAAGCGGAGAGCCTCGTCAAAGTCAACGTCCAACAGGAGACAACCCGTACTTGTGATCGGACCCTTATCCAAAGCGGTGACAGGCAAGGATTTGCGGGTCCTCTCCTGAACGATTTTCAATTTCTTCTTCTTCTTCAGAGGCGCCGCTTGAGATGACGACGCCACGGTGACTGACGTACGCAGAGGCAACGCGCTCAAAACCCTAGAATGGTCAATTCCTCCCACCGGACCGTCGGGGCGGAGGAAGGTATTTTGACGGTACATTTCCTCAAAGCAAACCGTCGCTAGGTCGACAACGGGGGTGGAAGTAGAATCAGAAGACGTCATGAGAGCGGGGAAGAATGGACTAACCTTCGGGTTGGGCTGCGACGGCGACGGCGAGTGAACGGAGATGATGAATGAAATCGACGGCAAAGCTGCGGCGCAAAAATGGCGAAAGTGGAGAAGATGGGAAAAATTCTCAATTTTATACGCTAAGAGGATCCAACCCGACTCAGTAAAGTGACGATTACGAAGAGACGTGGCACTCCCTCACGCGTACGATCACGAGTCGTCATGAACGGCTGGCAAAGAGACAGTACAGAGACGTTGCGTCTCCCAAGCAGTACAATCATGTTTTTCAGAATCGAGGGGACACGTGTAAATCTTGCCAGGTGGAACACTCCCCAACCCTCGTCAGTACTCAAGTTGGGCAGCGGGGGACTCCTACACAGGCCAAGATTTTCAAAATTTGAAACTCAAAAATTCAGAATCCTAACTTTTGGATTACTTCCCTCGGCTTCGCTACGCTCGGCCGAGGAAGTAGGGGACTCATGATGGATACCCGGGAATGGGGGTATCCAGCCCAACAGGAAGACGGCCCAGTCCAACTACGCCAAGGCCCACTTGGCGGGACCAAGGCAAAGGACCAGTGAAGACCACCTCGACAATATCATGTACTCGACCTGGGCAGGGTCGGTCATCCTCGGACCACCCCGGTCGGCCTTCCGTCCGGAGGCTTCCGAAGAAATGTTATGCGCTCGGCCTCGGCCTTGGGCAGCGACAGACTGGACCTAGACAAGGAAGCTGACTGAAGTCAAGATCAAGGGGCCCACGAATAGACACTTGTCATACCTCTGGCAGAGTTGCTATAGCCACCCTATCTGTAGCCTACTTTGTATAGCAGTCCTAGGGTTAATTATGTGGTTGGACGCCGCCGGTGAACAACCCAATCTTAGTGGGCCCAGACCGTTGGATTACGGACCAACAGTCGGAACCCTAGCTGCAACTTGTATATAAACCTCATCCCTTCTAAGTCGGCATTAAACAAAAAAAAAGGAGTGAACCCTAAGTGGAGGACAGACCTCCGGAAGGACCCACGTCAGCAATCCCCTCGGAGTAGGATGGCTGTTCTGACTCTTCGTCGGTTTCCACCTCCTCGTCATCCTCCTCTTCTTCGTTCCCCGATTCCAGATCTTCTGACCTCGGAGCGCTCTCCTCAAGCCCATGCTTCGAGCGACTCCCAAGTACGGCTTCGGATAGCTCGAACTGACGCTCGATGGAGATAAGGATCCCCACCTCCGCTAAGTTCTGCTCCGTACACACCGTGTACGTGGGGTGGTTTAGGCCGGCAGTCTTCCAACAGTTTTTGCGCATGTGCGAGAAGCTCGGGAGTGGCCTCAGGCCGAGGATGACGAATAAACGTGTGACAGTCGGGAAACCTGGCTTGGAAAGGGTGCCGATTCCCGGGAAAGCCAGAAACGAAGACGAACTTGGCTTTTCAAAGTTTCAGGGATGTGGGGAAGACAGCCATTCCACACTCGGACTGAGAAGAAACGACAGCGTACGAATTCCCTTCGCGGGCCCCGACTTTGGAAATCTTAAACATATAACGGAACAAATCCAGAGACTAGGGGACTCCCCTCTGGTGACACTTAATCAGGAAGATCGAGACATAGTAGTAGGAATGGGGACTGAGCTGACCCGGCAGA
>OOIL02006581.1:329500-372047 GCA_900332095.2 Cuscuta campestris
GTGCGAGAAGCTCGGGAGTGGCCTCAGGCCGAGGATGACGAATAAACGTGTGACAGTCGGGAAACCTGGCTTGGAAAGGGTGCCGATTCCCGGGAAAGCCAGAAACGAAGACGAACTTGGCTTTTCAAAGTTTCAGGGATGTGGGGAAGACAGCCATTCCACACTCGGACTGAGAAGAAACGACAGCGTACGAATTCCCTTCGCGGGCCCCGACTTTGGAAATCTTAAACATATAACGGAACAAATCCAGAGACTAGGGGACTCCCCTCTGGTGACACTTAATCAGGAAGATCGAGAAACAGTAGTAGGAATGGGGACTGAGCTGACCCGGCAGAAGACGGTAGAAATTCAGAAATTGGACTATTAGATCGTGAGGGGGGAAGCGAAGGCCGTAGCGCATGGACGCCACGTGCACCCCGACCTCGGCGTCGCGACAGATCACCGAGAAGACATGGTTAGTTGTGTGCGGTCGGCGCACCACGTAACCGTCTCCTACGAAGCGGAGAGCCTCGTCAAAGTCAACGTCCAACAGGAGACAACCCGTACTTGTGATCAGACCCTTATCCAAAGCGGTGACAGGCAAGGATTTGCGGGTCCTCTCCTGAACGATTTTCAATTTCTTCTTTTTCTTCAGATGCGCCGCTTGAGATGACGACGCCACGGTGACTGACGTACGCAGAGGAAACGCGCTCAAAACCCTAGAATGGTCAATTCCTCCCACCGGACCGTCGGGGCGGAGGGAGGGATTTTGACGGTACATTTCCTCAAAGCAAACCGTCGCTGGGTCGACAACGGGGGTGGAAGTAGAATCAGAAGACGTCATGAGAGCGGGGAAGAATGGACTAACCTTCGGGTTGGGCTGCGACGGCGACGGCGAGTGAACGGAGATGATGAATGAAATCGACGGCAAAGCTGCGGCGCAAAAATGGTGAAAGTGGAGAAGATGGGAAAAATTCTCAATTTTATACGCTAAGAGGATCCGACCCGACTCAGTAAAGTGACGATTACGAACAGACGTGGCACTCCCTCACGCGTGCGATCACGAGTCGTCATGAATGGCTGGCAAAGAGATAGTACAGAGACGTTGCGTCTCCCAAGCAGTACAATCATGTTTTTCAGAATCGAGGGGACACGTGTAAATCTTGCCAGGTGGAACACTCCCCAACCCTCGTCAGTACTCAAGTTGGGCAGCGGGGGACTCCTACACAGGCCAAGATTTTCAAAATTTGAAACTCAAAAATTCAGAATCCTAACTTTTGGATTACTTCCCTCGGCTTCGCTACGCTCGGCCGAGGAAGTAGGGGACTCATGATGGATACCCGGGAATGGGGGTATCCAGCCCAACAGGAAGACGGCCTAGCCCAACTACGCCAAGTCCCACTTGGCGGGACCAAGGCAAAGGACCAGTGAAGACCACCTCGACAAGATCATGCACTCGGCCTCGGCAGGGTCGGTCATCCTCGGACCACCCCGGCCGGCCTTCCGTCCGGAGGCTTCCGAAGAAATGTTATGCGCTCGGCCTCGGCCTTGGGCAGCGACAGACCGGACCTAGATAAGGAAGCTGACTGAAGTCAAGATCAAGGGGCCCACGATTAGACACCTGTCATACCTCTGGCAGAGTTGCTATAGCCACCCTATCTGTAGCCTACTTTGTATAGCAGTCCTAGGGTTAATTATGTGGTTGGACGCCGCCGGTGAACAACCCAATCTTAGTGGGCCCAGACCGTTGGATTACGGACCAACGGTCGGAACCCTAGCTGCAACTTGTATATAAACCTCATCCCTTCTAAGTCGGCATTAAACATGTGAATGAACAAGATGGAAGACACTTAGACTACATTTAGATGGTTACTTGAACACGTAAATCCATGCCCAAATATATGCGTTGTACTTGTATGAACGTATGTGTATTTGTTGCTTTATATGCTCTACTACTTGGCATAATCTTCGTTGAAGCCGTATGATCGTAGTTTTCTCGTTATAAAGATATATGGTATGACACTCATTAAAAGAAATCACCTATCAATCCGTTGGCATGTATAAGTACTACATATATGGATATATTGTAATCTTGAATGTTCATTATAATTTTCAAAAGGTTGAACGTGATCTGATAGACCAAAGTAGAATCTGAGTTCTATGATAATAGATTGTCAAGTTCTGATAATCCATTATCAGTGATAATCCATTATCAGGTGTTGCTGAACTTTGATAATCGATTATCACCAAGTGACAATCGATTATCAGAGGCTGCTGAACTTTGATAATTGATTATCACCAAGTGACAATCGATTATCGGAGGCTGCTGAACTTTGATAATTGATTATCACCAAGTGATAATCGATTATCAGAGGCTGCTGAACTTTGATAATCGATTATCAGGGGCTGCTAAACTTTTAGAAAGATCCAAAATCAAAGTGCTTTCAAAGTAAGAATCAATAATTGAAATCCTTTAATATAATAAAGGAGACTCGGATCACCAGAGCTCGACAAGTGGAACGTCTATGTGGAGTCTTTATTGACACGTCAACGATGACAGTACACGGATCTAAAATCATTCCTAAAATAAAGACTTCATATATGAAAACTTTGTTTATAATCATTGACCATTTAGTTTATAGTAACTTTTAAAACTTGATGTTTATATACATTTGATAAATTTAAACTTATATATTTGATATTCCAAAAAAAATTACATGCTTTAAATTCATTTAACTTATTCATATCTCCAAGAGTCAAAAATCCTTTATTATAATATTTGAGACTCGGGCTCACAGAATGTCAACATGTGGCGGGTCTACTTGACAAGTTTTTTATGAGTCAACTTCCACCTTTGATAACTTTAATGACTTGGCACTTTAAAGATCCAATTCTAATTAATATGCCTAATATATACCTTATACGGCGACTAAAACATAATTCCGAAATAGAAAAATAAGAAGATAATTATGAGTAATTTTTAAACTTTTTTCTAATGTATTTTGATTAATTATAATGAGTACAATGTAAAAAACACCATAGTTCTTTCTATTGATAATATATGTTCAATTTATTTTTTATGTAAATTAATGATTCCATTGAATAATAATAATAATAATAATAATACGTTTAAGTTAGAACAAATTGAAAAGGTTAAAAAAAAGAGAAAGACTATTATAGAAGTAAAATATAAAAAAAGTATCAAAATTACTTATTTTGAGTTCTACCTCAATACTTCTCCTCCAAACTATTACTGTCATTTGAGTTTACTCTCATATTTTCTTATTGTGTATTCTAACGCCTAATATTTGATAATTTTAAAAATAATTAAAATTTTGACTCTAGGTCGTATTTTTTTAACTGAGAAAATTATAATATCCTAAGTGGACACTTCACAATTAATCATAATGTTCAATAGAGAGAGAATCATGAGTGTTTCTTTGGTGGACCTTCTCACATAAAAAATATATTTCTTTTACATTTTTTATTTATAAAAACAAATGCTTATTTACGTAATAAAAAAATACATATTTTGCTCATATGTAGGTCCATGGTAGACCTTTAGTCCACCATAGAATTTTTCAAGATTCATTAATATGTTTAAAACGAAATTCATATATTGAAATAAGACTTTCAGTGCGTTAAACCAACGAAAATAATTGATATAGTTGTATTGTCAAAAATGTAAAAGAGATTAATTTTAGAATTACTGAAGATATTTTTTTTGAAAAAAATGCATACGCAATGGTGACTACTTATGTAAATTGTTTTTTGGGAAACCTAATATAAATAAATAACCTTAATTGTTTGAAGAAAATTATACTACATCCGTCCCATAAAACTTTTCAAATTAAAAAAAGGTGCACCCTAAAATTATTTATCCTACACATGCATCATAACTTAGCTTATTATAAAGTAAAGGAAAAGTTAGAAAATAATATCAAAATTATACATTTTTAAAGGAGTGCAGTGGTATATATGTTATTTCCAGATGATAGTCAATTAATAGATTTCAAAATAGTTTTTTGATTGAGAAATTGAATTATGACAAAGAAAAATTGTTATCTGATTTTAGAGGATATTTATCTACGATGAATGAAGATCAAAGAAAGATATTTAATGTGATAATAGATGTTTGATATCTGAAAGAGGAGGTTTCTTTTTTGTATATGGTTACGAGAGACTTCGAAAAACATTTATATAGAAACCAATGTCTACTTCTCAAGAACGAATGGTATGTAAGGATGTTTTGAATGTTGCATCCAGTGGCATTGCAGCATTGCTTTTGCTTGGTGGAAGGACAGCACACTCGAGATTCTCAATCTCTCTGGCTTTAACTGAGTGCTCAACGTGTGCTATCAAACAAGGGAGTCCGAAAGCAGAATTAATCTACCAAGCAAGTGGAATCGTATGAGATGAAGCATGTGCAATGAATAGATTTGCTTTTGAGGCATTGGATCACACAATGAGAGATATAATGAGGTTCTATAATAATAACTCTTGAAATGAACCATTCAGAGGGGAAATATTAGTACTCGGAAGTGATTTTCGCCAAATCCTTCCAATTATACCAAAGCTTCGAGAGAGAAAATTGTAGGTGCTATCGCGAATTCCTCAAAATTGTGGTTGTATTATACATTTTTACGTTGACCAAGAATATGATATTGCATTCATCTATGTTTTCTTATGCAACTAGGGATACACAAGCTTTTTTCTGATTGTATAATCAAAATTGGAGATTGAAAGCTTGGTCAGGTGATTGATGAAATTTCTGCTGTGAAATTCCACCCGAATTCTTGATTCTTGACGTAAGTTATCCTCTCAAGAGTATATTATTGAAATTTACTTATCTGAACTTATTGGAGAATATGAAAAAATATTATTTTTTAGGATAGGGCACCATTAGCATCCACTCTCGAAGTTGTTGAAATGGTAAATGAGTTTGTCATATTCCTCATTCTCGGTGATGAAAAAGGAGTACTTGAGTTATCATTCTTAATGACAAGCAGATGCCAATGTAGGTATTGATGCTTATTGGATAACATTTGAATTTTTAAATGAAATCAAATGTTCAGATGTTCGGGGATCCTAAACCAAAAAGTAATTTTGAAAAAAGGGTACTGATTTTGTTATTTGGATTGTATAATGTTATAAGATTAATTGTTGAATAGCTGCGAAAAATGTTAATCGTGCAATCGTGGTTTCGAGAAATCGAGACGGGGAAAATATTTACATACCTCGAATAAATTTGGTACCATATGATCCAAGGCTACCCCCTAAAGTTTCAAAAAAGACAATTTTCAATAGTTATGTTTTGCTATGACTATTAACAAAAGTTAAGGTGAAACATTATCTTTTGTTAGATTATTTTAACCAAGTCACTATTCACTTATGGTCAATTTTATGTTGTTGCTTCACGAGTAAAGACAAATGCATGATTAAAAATGTATAGTTTAGATGACAATAGAAACCCTTGCATCCATACTAAAAATGTTGTATCCATACCCTGAAGTGTTTCATAAAATTTGGATGTTCATAAGTCTTTGTTTTGTATAATTTCAATTCTTCAAATATTATTTATTCTACTTTGACGTTGATGTATATATTATTAAAAATCATGTAAAAATTTATTTTCTTTAATCCGCAAAAAATATTACATGAAAAAAAATAAGAATCGACAAAAAATTCATTCGGCTCCGTGCATGGCACGGGTCAAAATACTAGTATGGATTAAAAACCGAGACTTAGCTTTCAAAATAAGTCTTCGGGATCATAAGTCAAGCATGCTCAGTTAAATCCATAGGTATTACACCATTCATAACATCATATCATCATCCTAGACGCATGTCGTAGGATCATGACATACCATTGCATACCGCGCCAAGAGGTCAGGCCTAGTGCGCCTCTTCCGCGGGCCTGTCTAGGAGCCTTCGGGATCCAACGGGTTTCATCAGGAGGACTTGTGTACGTACATGGTAACTAGTCTTTCAGTTACCACCCACAATTTCTAGTCTCCTCCAGGAGACTAAAGCGTTCCTCGGCTCATCACCGCGTGGGGATGATCACCGAAGGGCAGGGGGGTCCCTGCGTAGTCTAACTCATGCATCATGAATCATTTGGCATTGCATTGTTTGTAAGTAAGTATGCAGATCTTAATTATCAATTTGTATGTGGTATTGCAAAACGTACAGCACTTCATATCTAACATCGTCGACGACAAGACCAAGGTATTTATATTTGGATAATATTCCAAAATGAATGTCTATGATATGTATACGTGTATCTTGTATCTTGTGTTACCTACTATGCAACCATGAAAACTATGTGGCCAATGTGATGCATGGTATTTAAGTATAAATATGTTATCGATCTCTCGCATTATCGTACCACTCAGCTTTATGCTAAACGTGTAGTGTTTTATCTACACGTAGGTTGAAGGACAAATTTAGTGAACCACCCGGAGGACGAAGAAACGATAGGATGGCAGGTTGACATGCATGACTTTCACAAGCATTGCATTTGAAGTTTTGGATTTGACCCACATCATTGTATTTGTATTATTTTAAGTCTTCCGCTATCTCTGACATTTTGTAAAAGGATCGATCCGAATTTAATATGTTGTGTTTCGAAGTTTTGTTTTATGAATTTCATTTAATGATTTGGAAGACTTTTAAAAATATTTCTCTCGTTTCACCCTAATTCTTATAATTCCGGGTTATATGAATTGGGGTGTTACAATTATGATGCTAATAATGTCAACATATAATACTAAAAAAACATTATGTAATTTCAATATATAATGTCACATTGTGACAATGCAAAGATCCTCTTTTGAAGATAAAAACATGTCACTCATATTTTGTGAATATGAGTGAATATATATTTACTCATATTTTTTATGATATTTTTTATGATATTTTTATTATATTTTATCAAATAATCAATAAAATTGCATACAAAAATAAAAATTATTAAAAGTCTGAAATACACACTCCGTCCAAAAATGTTCATATTAACTTTTCACAGTCCTCAATATTCTACTTTGATCATTAATATCTATATTTATACATACATACATTTTATAAAAAATTGATATTTAAAAACTACGATCAATAAAAATACATTATTAATATTAAATTTATATCATAACACAATATATTTTTTCTACATATCAAAATCAAAATTTATAAACTTTGACCAAAATAACATTTTCCCACACGAATAATAAACATGACCATAGTTTTGGTATAGTTATTAAGGGATAGACGACGGTGAAAATTCAAGTGTAAAGATGAACATCTAACATGCCCACGAAGTGATCTAAAGAAGTAATTTTCATCCTTGAGCCATTTATAAACAAAACTCAACCAGCAAATTGATGAACTCTTGTTTGGTGTCATAATAATCTACATCAAGAATGGACCAAAAAGTAAAGCACTTAATGGAGGAAAGAAAAACATCTAACATTCCCACCAAGTCATTATCTGCTTTTATTCTGAGCGACATAGTTTCACACATATCAGGACAAAACTTGATGAAGTAAAATTGCACCTAGGATGACTCTGACTCTAGAGCAAAGCTTAAGAAGACGAACCGAATCTGAAGAAATGGACAGATATCCCGAAGCCGAGGGATCCGGTGGAGATGAAGTTGACGGCGGCGGCAGGAATGCCGGTGGGCTATTATTCCCGGTAGCAGTACTACCTCCAGAACCGCCGGTGGTGTTGGTACTGATGGTGATACCGAGAAAATATGCCGGAGTTCCGTCAGGCTCGAACAGGCCGTAGTTGCGCTCTGAAGCCGGCCCGGGCTTCAAGTTCTCGTTGAACATGGCGAACACGAAGATGTTCAGTTCTTCTTGGGGCCGCATCGGAGTTCCCTTCTTCTGAGTCACCAGATGCATAAGGTTGCAGTTGTACTTCCTGGCGTTCTCCGGCGTAGCTCCGGCCTCGTCCGCGTCCCCCTTCGACGGCCACCCGGTCTCCGAGATCTGGACGCACACGTTCCTGTACCCCAGCGGCCCCAGCGCCGAGTGGACCGCATCGATCTGGGCAAACAGCATATTGTCATAGTGGAGATTGGTTTTGGGGTCGACGATCCCGTCGTTGGGCTGGAAGAGCACGAAATCGAGGGACACCTGCTTCGGATTAGCCTTGTACGCGAAATACGGGTAGGCGTTGATCAGAAACGGCGACCCGGTTTTGGAATGGAATTCCAGGATCCTGCAGATGCATTTGACCAGATCTGGCCGGAATGACCCGGCGGAGGGCGGATACGAGGTCTCGAGCACGGCCAGCGAATGCGCGGTGGTGACTTTGACTTTGGCGTCCAGGCCCAGATTCACGAGGGCTGTGTGGATGCTCTGCATCGCCGGGAGCAGGTTGCCGGAGAGGGCGGTGTCGTTGAGGGTGAGGACTTCATTTCCGACGGCGATGCAGGCGATTCTGGTCGCCGGCAAGTACGCCTCCACGTTCTGCTTCACCCAAGCTTCGGCCTTGGCCGGATCTCTGATTCCGGCCAGGTCCTCGTTGGGGATGCTCACAACGAACTCCACGCTTGTGTTGGCGAAAGCCTTGAGCACTTTGGGATCCGCGTCGTAGAGCTTCAGCCTGGTGGCTCCGACGGCTTTCACTAGCGGCACCACCTTCTCCGGAGGAGGCAGATTGTTTGCCACCTGGCCGTAGTTGATCCCAAACGAAGATGCCATTGCCGGTGGTAAGATCCATAAAAGTCCTACAAAAGGACAAAACAAAAACGCCCATCTATCATATCATATATATATATACAAGAACAAGGGTTAAGCAAATTAAAGCAAATGAAATTCAAGAAAGCTGGAGCTACCGGATAAGAAAAAAGGAATCGCTAAACGGAGGCGAGAATGGTATGATACTCCGCCACCGTCCTCCATTAATTTAGGCGTAGTGGGAGAGAAGTTTTAATTTAGACGGGGGAGCAAAGGGAAAGGGAGCCAGTGATTCAGTAGGTGTGTGTAGTGAGTGAGTAGTGGGAGTGGGTTATACTCGTTCGTACTATATATTACCTCCGTCCCTAAATAGATTACAATTTTTTTTCTCTTTCCTTTCGATAACTTTTGTTTGTTTATGCGATTTCGTTAAGTATTTGATAAAATAAAATATTCTTGTCATCTCTTGTTTTGTAGAACTTTTGACGTAGTTTTTTAATATGTACCCGAGTAATTTTTATTTCTTATTGATATACCAATTTGTAAATAAAATGATTTCAAAAAATAGGAAATTTTACTCCGTAACCCGCAATTTGTAATCAAATTGGGGACGGAGGGAGTACAACGGCGTCAATAATAGCCGTTAAAGGTTGCACTGTTGGGCTACTTTAGGTCTCCCCCCCTGCTTTTACCAAGGGACACACTTTACCGTGTCATAAATTCCCGTCCGCCCAATGGGTTGGATTAGACGAATCTTTAAAAAAAATGGTGCTGGGAGCCCCTCCTCAAATCTAATGGATGGTCACTGGGAGCCCCTCAAATCTAATGGATGGTCAATTTTTAGATGAATCTTTTGAAAGAGGATTTTTTCTTTGATATATTTGTACTAAATAATACTAAAACTTAAGTCATTTCTCTAAATAGTAGTTAAATTGTTTTATTTTCTAAATAGTACTTAATAATGTTCATAATGACCAGTGATGACAAATATTTATTTAAATAATGATTAATGAATAATGACTAAAAGTACTACATTGAAAAAAAACACATGTAGTGCTATTTAGAGAAAATCATTATGTTTTAGTTCTATTTACGTAAATTCCTCTTTTTCTTTGGTGTCGTTGCAATTGAGAGATTGACGTTTGTACTTGTATGCTCATAATACTTTTACATATGATTAATTAATAAATTTTATTTGTTTTTCTAAAATTGCAAAATTTCCTCAATCTCATTGTACGCTTTGGTCATCCTACTTTTTTAGTTTTATTTAATAATAATAATAATAATAATAATAATAATAATAATAATAATAATAATAATAATAATAACAACAACAACAATAATAATACTTCCTTCGTCCGAAAATGATTTTCTCACTATACTTTTCTTACATATGGAAATGATCTTCCCATGCTCGAATCTTCCTTAAATACCCTCATCTTCATGTCTTTCTTTTTTTTCCTTTCCCCCCCTTCTTCTCTTTCCTTCTTTTTTGCTTTGCCATTGTCGTCTTCTTCTCCTCATTTCTCTTTTTCTTCTTCTCTCCTGTTCCTCCTTCAATTCCACCATTTCTTTTTCTTTCTTCTTCTCGATTTTCTTATTCTTCTTCTTCTTTCTCCTCGCTCTCTCTTCCTCCGTTCATCTCCTCCTCTCCTCTTTCTCCCTTTATTGGAATATGTTTGTACATATCTCATATTAATTTGTTTCCTTGTAGAAGTAGGACTCCATATATGTTTCCTAATATGTTTTGGAAATTATTATTGTATATATACACATGTAGATTGTATCAATAAACCAAGTCATTCAATTCTAAAATTCTACATGGTATCAGAGCGATTCTTGGGACAACCCTAAGACTACCGCATCCATACACGTCCATCCGACCGCCGCTCGTTCCAGCCGCCGCCTGTTCGGCACACAGCCGCCGTTCGTCCACCACTGACATCTCAACAGCCACCTATCTCTGACGCCATGAGAACCGAAACAACCAAGAAGACGTGGTTAATTCATGATCCGTCCACGATTTATTATCTTCATCCGTCAGAACACGCTGGAAACGCCTTGACCAAATACCTACTCAAAAGTGATAATTATGAGGTTTGGGAAAAAGCCATACGTAATGCCCTAGGAGGACGGGGCAAGGCTATTTTCTTAATACCTGATGGCGTTCCGAAACCCAAAGATGAACGAGAACTCGCCGCCTGGGAATCTAACAACTCTATCATCTGTAGTTGGATTTTCAACAGCGTGGATGAGTCTATTCAACCGAGCATCGTCTCTCACTCCGTTGCTTCTGTTTTATGGTCAGATCTGAAAAAGAGGTACAGTACCTCAAATGGCCCTCGTATTTACCAATTAAAAACAGAATTGAACGCGCTACGGCAAAAGGGGCAAACCGTGGTTGCATATTACAATCAATTCATTACTCTATGGAATCAGCTGCATGAAACCGGTGATCCTACCAGCGGTTGCACATATACCGCCGCCGCTACTACACGGGCAAAATTCGAACGAGAAAAGACAATTGATTTCCTACTTGGATTAGATGATGAACAGTTCGGTCCTCTCCGATCCAACCTCCTGGGGACTGAACCCATACCAGATTTGGATGGAGTTTTTCATCTCGTCTCACAAGAAAAACGTCATCGCACCATCATTCGCAGTCGAGATGACAAAACCGATGCTATGGCCTTTGCAACTTGCTGGGACGACCGGATCACACGCCCTCCTCCACCTTCGGAAAAACTTCTCTGCACACATTGTGGCCGTACAAACCACAACGTTGATGCTTGTTACGAACTGGTTGGGTTTCCGGCGCATTACACACGCCTCTCTACCAACAGAGGACCGTCCGCAGGTAGGGGCGGACGTGGAGGCAGTGCTGGGGGCCGAGCAACAAACACCGGAGGACGTGGAGGAGGTCGCCGAGGCACACCAGCCGTCGGCAACAACACCGGAGTAGCCCACGCTACAACCGACGAGATGTCAAACCTTAATCTCAGCGTCAAATGGCCCGCCTCATGTCATTGCTTGAATCATCCAATGCTAATCAGTATAATGGTAAGGTTTTTACTTCTCGGGATTGGTTGATCAATAGCGGAGCTTCACACCACATGACGGGTGACTTGTCTCATATGTTTGACATTGAACCTATACCGCCATGTAATATAAATCTTCCCGATGGTTCTAGCATTGAGGCAATCCAACATGGGAAAGTTCACCTTTCCCCCACTTTATTACTCACAAATGTGTTATACGTGCGAAATTTGCATTGCCATTTGATATCTGTTGGGAGACTTATCCATCAAAATACTTATCATGTACTTTTTACTGATCAAAGTTGTGTAATACAGGACCCTTTGTCGCAGACGGAGATTGGACGGGGTGAACTGTGCAACAGAGTATTCCTTTTCAGGCATCAGGCCGCCGCCCATAGCACCAGTGTCAACCCTCACCTTCTTCATCAGCGTTTGGGTCATCTGTCTCCACAAGTTACATCTTCACTTCATAAAAATAGTTCTGTTGTTCAAAAACTACAAAGTTGTGATATTTGTTTTCTATCCAAACAAACTCGTTCGTCTTTTACCATTAGTCATAATAAAGCTACTGCAATTTTTGACTTAATACATTGTGATTTATGGGGCCCATATTCTCCTTGTTTGTCATCTAGGGCACATTATTTTCTTACTATTGTTGATGATCATTCACGAGCTGTTTGGGTTTATCCTATAAAAGAGAAAAGTGAAGTAACCTCTTGTCTCAAAATTTTTTTTTGTCATGATCCAAACTCAGTACCAGAAAACTACTCCCTCCGTCCCTGAGTATTTGTCCACTTTCATTTTTGCACACCATCCAATGCACTTCTTTAATCCATTTTATCTTGTAATTTGTATATTAAAAAATTATAAAAATTATATATTACTCCCTCCGTCCCCCTAAGATGTTCTCATTTTGACTTTTGGTTGCTTTAAGGAGAGTTGAAAAAAGGTAAAAGTTTACCATAATACCCTTAATGAAATGGGTGAAGTGTATTAAATGAGGTGGGTGCAGTGTAATAAATAAAGTAAGTGAGGGTAGTTGTGGTATTTTAATTGTTAAAAAATGAAATGAGAAGATCTATTGTGGATAAAGAAAAAGGGCTATTGGGAAGATCTATGGGGGACGGAGGGAGTAATAATCTATATGTTAAGACGAATCAAACAAGATCACACATGACTAATTTTAGCCTTACACATTGAGAGAATTTGATGAGTCAAAGTGTTTAGATGAATAGTTCCAAAAGTCAAAAGTGGACAAACACTCAGGGACGGACCAAATATTAAAGTAGTCCGATCTGACAATGGGACAGAATTCTTAAACACCCCTCTTCGCACATATTATGAGTCCCTAGGGGTCTGTATTCAAACTTCTTGTGTCGGAACCCCACAGCAAAATGGACGGGTCGAGTGTAAACACAGACACATCCTAAACGTCGCTCGTGCTCTCATGTTCCAAGCATCTCTTCCAATAGAGTTTTGGGGAGAATGCATCAAAACTGCTGTTTATCTTATCAATCGAACCCTAACCAAGCTCCTTGATGGGAAATCTCCTCTCCAAATCCTCACAAATAAAATACCCGAATTGAGTCACCTACGTGTGTTCGGATGCCTATGTTTCGTCCGTCACGTATCCAAACCACCGAACAAATTCTCACCCCAAAGTATCCGATGTATGTTTGTTGGTTATCCTTTCGGTACAAAAGGGTGGAGAGTATATGATCTTGAAAATCATCGGTTCTTCCATACCCGGGATATATCATTCAACGAAACACAATTCCCATTCCAGCTTCCCTCGTCGTCCCATAATCAACCCATCAATTCCCCTTCCTCCTCCGACTCCCCCACATCGTTGTCACCTGCCAAGGAACCCCCTGCCACTGTCACCCCTGCGGCATCACTGCCCGACTAACCCACCATCACCCTCCCCTCTCAAACAGCCGCGGTACCGACCAGCACCTCACCGTCGGTACCGACCGTGACGCCCCAGCCCCCTAATAACACCGTCACAGCTCCCCGTCAACGACGCCCTCCTTCCCGTTTTGACGACTTCATCTGTTACTCAGCTCAATCCGTCACTCCGCCGTCGCCTTCTCTTGTCCAGTCTTCCTCTTCCAGTACAAGGCATCCAATTACTAACTTTGTTTCTACTAAAAAGTTATGTGACAGGTATAAGGGATTTGTTGGAGCCATTGATACTCAAACCGTACCCAAAAATTTCCGAGAGGCGGTCCAACATGCCTCATGGCGGGAGGCCATGGCACAAGAACTTTCGGCGCTAGAGCGTAACAACACTTGGGAAATCACGGATCTGCCCCCCCCATCGATCAGCACTGGGTTGCCAATGGGTGTTTCGTACTAAGTACAAATCTGATGGTACAAAGGAGCGTGACAAAGCCCGTTTGGTCGTCCTTGGCAATCATCAGGAATGGGGAACCGACTGAAACCTTTGCTCCAGTTGCTAAGCTAGTAACCGTTCGTTTCCTCCTATCTGTGGCCGTGGCACAAAACTGGGAAGTTCATCAGCTTGATATAAATAATGCCTTTTTACATGGAGATCTGCGATACGAGGTCTACATGAAACTTCCTCCCGGCTATGGTCGTGCGTTCCCAAGGAAGGTATGTCGCCTTTGCAAGTCCCTATATGGTCTGCGCTAGTCCCCCCGCAATTGGTTTTCAAAATTTAGTCAAGCACTTCTTCAATATGGGTTTCGTCAAGCTCATGCAGACCACACCCTTTTTGTTTTTTGCAAAGGGGGAGATATGTTGGTTGTTCTGGTATATGTCAATGATACTCTTGTTGCATGGAATAATGGCTCCTTATGCAGATCCTTCACACAGTATCTTGATGATTGTTTTAACCTTAAAGATCTTGGCCCCGTCTCTTATTTTTTGGGCATTGAATGTGCTTGCTCCAGGGAAGGAATGGTATTGAATCAAAGAAAATATGCCTTGGATATCATTGAGGAAGCCGGCCTTATTGGGTGCAAACCCGTAGCTACCCCCATTCAACCGGGTCACAATCTCGCTTTGTCCACAAGTCTATAGATTTGTGACCCTGCAAAGTACAGACGCATCGTTGGACGTTTATTGTACCTTACCCTGACACGTCAGGATATTTGTTTCTCTGTTCATGTGCTATCTCAGTTTATGCAGGCTCCCCGTTTAGATCATCTCAACGCTGCTCTTCGTGTTCTTTGTTATCTTAAAGGACATCTGGGTCAAGGTATTCTCCTCCGCAGTGACAGGAACCTGGCTCTCACCGCTTACTCCGACTATGATTCGGCAAGTTGTCCCCTTACACGGAGATCCGTTACTGGCTACTTCATCCTCCTTGGGGGTTCGCCGATCTCATGGCGTTCGAAGAAACAAACAACCGTGTCACGTTCATTGGCTGAAGCAGAATATCGAGCCATGGCAAACGCTTGTGCTGAGCTTCGTTGGATCCGTGGCCTTCTTGCAGCCCTATCTGTGCCGTGCGTCGCCATCCCCAAGCTCTACTGTGACAATAAATCTGCATTATTCATTGCTGTCAATCCCAAATTTCATGAACGCTCCAAACACATTGATATTGATTGCCATATTGTTCGTGAGTTTCTTCTCCGTCAGCAGGTCGTTACGGCCTACATTCTTACTTGTCTTCAGATTGCTGACATTTTTACAAAGGCACTTCCTGGCCCACTCTTCCGATTTCTGCTATCCAAGTTGGGCATTATTGATCTTCATGCTCCAACTTGAGGGGGAGTATTGGAATATGTTTGTACATATCTCATATTAATTTGTTTCCTTGTAGAAGTAGGTCTCCATATATGTTTTCTAATATGTTTTGGAAATTATTGTTGTATATATACACATGTAGATTGTATCAATAAACCAAGTCATTCAATTCTAAAATTCTACACCCTTCAATTTTGTACTTCTTTATCTCCTCCGTCTTACTTCTCTTTCATCTTTCTTCTAGATCTGAGCATGGCGGCAATGGTGGCGGAGGCGATGGTGGCAGCGACTATGATGGTGAGTCTAGATCTTCACTTTTTCTTCTTCTTCTTCTTCTTTTCTTTCTCCCACTTCTTTCTTTTAGATCTACCTGCACCACGATACCGAGCAATGGTGGGGATGGTGGGGTTGGCTGGTGACGGTGGAGTGGCGGCGATGGTGAGGCCGGGTGCATCGATGGTAAGTCTAGATTTCACTCTTCTTGTTCTTCTTCTTCTCTTTTTTCAACTTCTTTATCTTAGATCTGATGGTGGGGTTGTGGTGGCGATGGTGAAACTGTAGCGGCTATGGTGGAGGGGGATGGTGAAGATGGTCGGAGAAAGGATCGATGGTGGGGCTGGCGACAACGGCAGGGCTGGCGGCGAGGAGGGTCTTCGGTGGTGGTGGGGGGCGGGTAATGGCAGAGCTAGTAAAGGAAGGAGAAGAATGACATTTTAGACAAATTACATTCATAGTCAACACTCTATAAAAATGAAAAAAGTCAAACCGAAAACATCATTCCCGGACGAAGGGAATACTAATATTATTTAATAATTACTCATAATTCTTTTTCATTTATAATTAGATTATGTTTTTGTAACACCTTGAAACCCGACCTATTAGAATTGATTAATTCAATTAATTAATTACTAATACGGAACGGGGTTGTGAAAATGAAGTCTTGGGAAAAATTATTTGATTATGTCCTAATACTAGTTTTGGCTGTATGACTGAGGCGACAAGATTACCAACATATTAATCGCTAAGCGCTGGCTCGAGCGAATTATCCGGGCCCTCTAGAACTTGAGGGTCCCTATGGGGAAAAGAGGTGACTTTGCAATAGCTTTTCTCTAGGATGCCGCCTATGACTGGTGGAAACAGCTAGAGAAAACATTCAAGATCTCATACCGTGGGCTGTCTTTCTATCAACTCTTCAGGGAGGAGTACGTGCTTGAGCACTTCTTTGAGGAGAAGCGAGAAGAGTTTCTAAAGTTCACCCAAGGTGAACTCACCCTTCCCGAGTATCAACAACAGTTTGACGAGTTGGCCTAGTTTGGCCGGGATTTTGTTCAGACAATGGAGAAACGCTGCAACCAATTTGTCGAGGGTTTGCGTCCTAATCTGTTTGATGGGCTGATTGTTGCACCCCGGCCAGCAAGACATCAATACCGTATACAAGCAAGCACTAAAGTTAAATGCCACTATAATCAAGAAGGCTGCCTACGAGCAAACCCAACAGACCACTCCCCGTCCACCACCACCTCCGAGAGCAGGGCCTAACATCAAGAAGTCCCTCACGGCACCAAGTAGCTCCCAGAAGGGCAGGAAGTCCAAGTCGGCACCTGCTCCACCCGTATTAGTTAGCTAGAGGGGCAGAAGGAACAAAAGCTGGTATCGTCACCCAGTCTGCACCCTTTGTGGACTTAGGCATCCGGGCGAGTGCTGGCTATCCCAAGGTTTCTGCCTTGGGTGGCTTCCTTGGACACAGAACCTAGCTGATGACCATATCCACCATTCAAAATTTATACTCGTAATATTTTTTTGTATTCATGTTTTTTCATTGCTGATTATATATAATAAAAATATTATTTTCATATCTTGTTTTGTATAATAAAACTCTTAATATATTTATTAAATATATAAATTATATTTAAAAATTCTATAATTATTTTTAATAAAATGAATTGAAAGATCACAATTTTTTCCTTCATTTTTTTGGTTGGGTGTGTTTGGTTGGGGAAACAATATTTTCCAAAGGAAAAAAATCTAAAGAAAATTATTTTCTAATCATATTTTCTATTGTTCGGTAGAAAAGAAAATATTTTTTTAAAAAATTAGTTTCTATTATTAATACTTAAAAATCATTATTAAAAAAGATGGTTTGAGAAAAATTTAATACTTCTGTGATATTTTAATAGCATATGGGAGATACATAGCAAATGGGGGGTGGGGCCGGGGCCAGGGATGATTGGGCGACGAGGTTCGTGGGCGAGTGACAAGTGAAGAACGCTAATGGATGGGTGTATAGGGGGAAGGGGCATGTGGGGTGGGGGTGAGATGGTTGGCGTGGGCGAGGCGAGGTGCATGGGCGGATCCACCCTCTACAATATGGGGGCAACTGCCCCAGTCAAAATATATTTTTTTTAATTTTTTTATTTTTAAGTATACTACCCCTAGTAATAAAATAAAAACCGCCCCCAGTGGACTGATCAGCCTTATAAATAAAATGTCCAGCTAATTGCTTAAAGCCCAATTCCAAAAGCAGCCCAAATAGGCAAATATTACTTCTTAATTTATAGCAATTTTTGGTTATGGATTTAGTAAAAAAGTTTGTTGCATTTTTAAATAAAATATAAAGTGAAGTATTTGTAATACTCTAGTGATATTAAATATACTTCATTATATGTATTTTATTTAGTACTCCGTATAACATTTTGCTACTTTTGAAATACTATTATTTTACTTATTTTAAACTTGTTTGATATAAAATTAAATGAAAATCATCATAATCTAAAAGCATCTTTAGAAAAATTTGGGAGCGCTGCCCTCGAACACCCGCCTTATTATCCCGCCCCCAGCCATTTATAATCTTAGATCCGCCATTGGCGAGGTGGGTGGTAGGTGGTTGGGGTGGGGGGAAACTATTTTTCATGGAAAAATTTTCCTTCCACTAGTGTTACCTAAAACAAAAAAAAAATGGAATCAATATTTTCTTGGGAAAATATTTTCCCCCAACTAAATACACCATCCCGTGAGACATCGCAATTTGTCATGGTTAAAAAATACTTTATCGAACCCTTCCAATAATAAGATTCTCGTTCACTGTTCATAAGATCAAACTTTATTCACTTTTTTAGCCTATTTTCATGTCATATTTGATAAGATAATATAGTCATGTTACACCTAATTTTGTAGATCTTTTCATGTAATTTTTAAATATAGTAATTTTTAGTTTTTAATTTCATATCATTTTTTTTATATAAAATGATTTAAAAATTACTTGAGTCAAACTTCCTAATGTACAACGAGAACTTTATTTATGGACGGAAAAAGTAATAATTAGAGGGGCCCCAATATTTTTTCCAAAGATAATTAACTCGATCAACTTAATTCAATTTTCTTGTCAATTACTCCCTCCGTCCTAAAATTAACTTCTCATTTGACTTTTCACGGTCTCCAATGCAACATTTTGACCATTAATATCTCAAATTTTATATGAATATATATTATCAAAATAATATATTTCAAAACTATGTTTCGAAATGAATCTATTGATACTAAATTTATATGAAAATTCAATATACTTTTTCCGTAAAATACAGTCAAAATTTAAAAACTTTGACTGCAAAAGTCAAAATGAGAAATTAATTTTAGGACGGAGGGAGTATAAACCTAAAAATTATTATATGTTAACATGTATAAATAATTAATAAATTCAATACGAGCTTTTTTAGGAAATTCTCAAGCAAGTTAAATAAAGACCTAGACAAAAAATTAAGTACTTCATAAAATTTTAATTTAAAAATCTTAAAAGTATAAAAAAGTAATATAAATTAATATTTGAATGTATTAATATTTATTTTGGCCAAAAACACGAGATGTGATATTTTGTGTCATCTAATACTCTTTTCATTTCAATTTAAATTGTTAGTTTATTACTCCCTCCGTCCTAAAACATTGTTCCCATTTATGTTTACGAGGTTTGACCGACTTTGTTTTCAATTTACGGAGTAATTTATTTGATTATAAGTGTAAAATTAAAAAATAAAATTTATATATTTAAAAACTACATCAAAACTTCTACAAGAAAAGAGGTGATTAGACTATATTATTTTATTAAAATAACTAACGGAAATAGGTACAGAAAGTAATTAAAATTTGACCTTGTGAATAATGATTTGGAAGAACGTTTTAAGGCGAAAGGGGTATTTATGAGGTTGAAGTGTGACAACAAAAAGAATCTCTTTTCTATTTTGACAGTTTATTGCTGAGGTTTCTGACCAATAAATTTTCAATTGCTATATCTTAGGATGCCAAATACGTAATTGTGAAAATAATAATTTTTTTCATTCAAGTGGCAGAAAAACGAACTGACATGGGAGCTTCATCAGTATCATTCATGAAGCTTGCCATTGCACATTTATCAGTGAAAAATAATTACAGGCTTACAAGAGATCTTATAATTTTTTATAGGCTGAGTTTTTTCAATGCAGGTTGATAATAGAGATTCTGCACAACCTAAAATCACCCCCGAGCAGGCTGTGAAACTGTGTGATAGAAATTTTGGCATTGGTGCCGACGGGGTGATTTTCACATTGCCTGGCACCAATGGGACTGATTATACCATGAGGATATTCAATTCTGATGGCAGTGAGCCTGAAGTAATGTGTTGCTTTATCCTTAATTCGATATAGTTGCTTTTAGGTAGCAGTTCGCCATATTAGTAGTTGAACATCTGACCAACAACCGGTCATATTTTATTCATTTTCAAAATTACACGTCCAATGTTGTTTCTCTAGCTTTTAAACTTCAATTCTTGTTTCTGAACTGCATAGACATTTACAGTACTTGAGATAGAGGTCCTTCTGTATGCAGATGTGTGGTAATGGAATTCGATGCTTTACCAAATTTATATGCAAGCTTGAGAATTTACATGGAAAGCAAAGGTACCATTTCATTATGCTTCTTTTTATGTTGCTATTTCCTCCATCCCATAAAAATGTTCCACATTTTTTTTTCTTTGTCCCAAAAAAGGTTCACCAAAAAATCAACCACATACTTTCATCTTTATTAATAACAGTTTCCATTCACTTGTGGAACCTTGTTTTGGGACGGAGGAATATTATTACCATTATTGGGCTATGCACTAGTTATGATATCTAACTAAAGCAAACAGATAACAGTTTTCTTATTAATCACTATTGGCTGATTATCATATGCCCTTTTTTTATTCCCTTAGCTTTATTGTACACACTCGAGCTGGCTTGATTGTTCCTGAGAGACATGAAGACGGAAAGGTGATCTCTCTTTCTCTCTCATGGTCCAATCAATGTCTTAACATAAAATGCTCTATGTTCTCATTGTTTTGGGATGGAATATTGAAATTATGGCATTTTATTGAAAATATTTGCTTTAAATGATATTCTCTACATTAGATATTAATTCATCGTAAGTTTCAGGTTAGGGTTGATATGGGTGAGCCCGTTCTCAAGGCATCAGATGTTCCCACAAAATTATTGGCAAATAAAGATCATTCTGTTGTTAAAGGAGAACTGGAGGTTGATGGAACTACTTGGAGTGTGACATGTGTTAGCATGGGAAATCCTCACTGTGTAACTTTTGGTACAGGAAACAAGGTACGCGCCTAGCATTGATGAACGTGGTTGTGGATATGACTATTAAGATGATGTTCTTTTACAGAGGAGACACTTAAAATTTTCACTTAGAAAAGATTATTTTGAGCTTTAGTTTTCCAATTAAATACTGTAGCTTGAACTTATAAGTTCTCTTCACATTGTGACTAGTTGTGAATTGCTTACTTCGCACTAGATGCTTATCTATAGTACTCAATCACTCTGGCATATTCTGAATATTATTGATTTGGTGATCATATTTTGCATGTTTCAACTTACAACAGGATTTGCAAGTAGATGAGGTAAACTTGGCAGAAATTGGTCCAAAGTTTGAGAATCACGTTATGTTCCCTGCACGAACTAATACTGGTAAGTTCAACCTTCACGCAGCCCAACTGTCTTTTATGCGTGTTTTGGTATTCCCTTCTGTTCCAACACGTTATCTTGCTATTAAGTTAACCTGTATTGTGTTGAAATTGGGGTATTTTTCACTGCAACACATACCGTTTGGATCTTGCAGAATTTGTGCAAGTGTTGTCTCCGACGCACCTTAAAATGTGTATCTGGGAGCGTGGTGCAGGTATGTTTATCTGCAGTAAACGATTTTGCAAAAGTTGTTGCTTTCTGAAACTTTCATATGTTAATGCTTGTGTGCTCAATGGAAAGTGCAACCCTGGCTTGTGGAACTGGAGCTTGTGCTATAGTTGTTACTGTCGTGCTTGAGGGCCGTGCTAGAAGGGTAAGTTGCTAAGCTATGAGAGTGGTGTGTGTGTTTCATTTACAGACTAAAAGAAAAGGTGAAAAATTAAATTGGAATTGTCGTTACTTGGAGAATGTGCCATAACGAGCATGTACCTGATAAGGCGACTATTTATACAAACCAAACATACCCAATGTCCCAATTGGATGTAGAATCAGAGGGTCAGATGCGTGCTTTATCTCTACCCTTATTAAGGAGTAATCCGTGAGGACCCTTGACAAATAGCGAAATGCAGTGTGAAAAGTGCATTAAAAAAAGTGCTTGTGAAAAGGTGAAAAACTAACATGCATAAACATCCACATTGATTTCGAATACAAAGGATACAACAATACACACCAACATATACCGGCTTGAGTCAATAGACATACCAAGTTGACATTTAGTGTGTAACTCCCAGGTCCAACACTATCGTTATGTGTCTTTTGGGTTTCTCATAATTGGCTATTCTTTCTTGAAACAGCAGTGTAATGTCGATTTACCTGGCGGGCCACTTGAGATTGAGTGGAAGGAGGATGACAACCATGTGTATATGACTGGCCCAACATATATTGTCTTTTATGGAACTGTTCCTCCTTAAAGCCTCCAGCTCCCACACCACTTAGGTATATTTATTCTCCATTTGGGTACTGCATTAGTCTTTAAAGCTTTCCTGAACTTCATATCCAATTTTCTTCATGTAGTTCACTAGTTCGATGATGCAATGCTTAACTTCTGAGAACATGACAAGCCATCTCCACTGGTTTTTCTGTAGTACTGAGATGTTGTACCACAAAAAAAAAATTCGTCATTTAAATTTGTTATAATGCTCTCAATTTGGACATATGTGCTTGGATGTTTTGTACTGGCGCGTTTAGCTTTCGAGTGACCTCAGTTTCGACATTGTTTCTCAGCATAAGCAAAATTTTCAATGAAGGTAATGCATGCAAGCCATTTGGAAATGTTGTATGCAAAGTGAAAGGAGTATTAAGCTACTGATATTCAAAATGTGAATTTTATTTACCTCTAACATTGGTAAAGTTTATGAAAAACTTGAACCCCTAACCCCCCACGAGAATCCTCCAACCCATTAACTCTATACCACTCGTTTCGTTCCAATGTAAATTGTTTGTTTCGAGTTATGATGTCTGACTGGATTTATTTTAAAGATAATTTATTTTAGAACCGGAGTAGAATTAAAAATAAAACTTACTCTATATTTAAAAAACTAATCAACTGAGGAAAAAATGAAATTTGACATGGTAAATAAGTGATTGACAACTTAATTGGGGATGAAAGGGAACATTTTTTCATAGCAGGTTTCAAGTTTCGGGAGATTGGTTTCCAATGTTGACACTATGCTTCCTTGGTAATTGAGCCATTTTGATACCCCAAAATCATCCATTTTCCAACTTAAAAATTAAACCTCAATTGGTAACAATAAATTATCATTTGTGAAACTTAAATTTTCATCAAATTTCAAGGACTATCCAATTAATCGAAATACAATACTGATACTTAAGAATTTGGACATACTCAAATCAAATACAACTAGTCGGAATTGGCTTGTGCCCCCCTGCCCTCGCCCCAACCCTTTGTCTTATCAAACCATTCAAACCTCATATATGTAATACTATCATAACACACACCTCGTGTGTGGGTGCCCAAATTTTAGACACTTCATTTTTGTGAAAAGGGATTTGAAAGCTGAAACTATATAAAAATTTGTTTAACAAAATGGGTACTCTCTACACCAAAAAAAATAAATAAAATGAATGTAAAGTTGCATTGAGTTCAAAGGAGGGCACATGCTTTTACATAATTTTTCTCATAGCATACAATTCTCAAGATTTTAGTAAAAGGATTAAGCAAAAAACTCCTAAAGGGATACCATAGGAAATGATTTAACGAGTTTTCTTACTTATTCTTGCCCAAAAGACTTCCTTCATATATTCTACTCCCTCCGTCCCCCAGTATTTGTCCACTTTCATTTTTGCACATCATCCAATACACTTTTTAATTCATTTTATCTTGTAATTTGTATATTAAAAAATTATAGAAATTATATATTAATAATATATATATGTTAAGACAAATCAAACAAGATCACACATGACTATATCTAGGCTTATGCATTGAGAGAATTTGATGAGTCAAAGTGCTTAGATGAACAATTCCAAAAGTCAAAAGTGGACAAAAACTAGGGGACGGAAGGAGTATTTGAATTTTGAGTACTTGGATAATTTAAAATTTATTTATGTTACGATTGATTTTTTTAACACTAATAACTCTATTCCAATATAGCATTTGTTCATACATTCTTAACATATTAAAGTTCACAAAGTTACTACCTGCACCAGGGATCGAACATGTGACCTCTCATATATTAGCTAAAAATAGTATGAATTTAATTCTCATCCCTTAGGCTTTTTGATATCAAACAAAAGTATACAAAGAACACTGAACACTAAACACTCGGAGTGAAAAAATTCTGCAGTAAAATATTCAAATTGCTATCTTCTCACAAAAAGATATGTAGTTTAAACCCAATCCATGAAGTTGGAATAATTCAAATCAAAGCAATTGAAAGTACATGAATTCCCAACAACAAATTGGTAAAAGAGCTGCACTGTGTGCAAAGCTCAATTACAAGTGCATTAGTGCATATAGCTTTCAAAATTTACTTGGCTATAAAAAAATTAATGGAAAAGCAAATAACAAATACAAAAAAAAAAAATATGGAGTAGCATATATGAATTCCGAAAAAGTTGCGAGGAAAAGCCAACAGTTTATTGGGTATTTGTGAGCTTCACACTTTCAGACTTTCTGAATCTAAAATTATCAAAGGAATTGAAAATAAGCAAAAGAATGTAAAGAACCAAGGGTAACAATACATGGGCAATATAATATGCATACAAATCCTTGGGCTACTTAGGGAAGAGACGATAATCAAATGAAAAACACACTTCTAGAAGGAAGAGATAACGAAAAAAGAAATTAGAATTTGCCTATAGGTCAAAGATGACACAGAATAAGCGAAAATTTCTGAAAAGCTCACTATTGAAGGAAGCTGAATTTTCAAATACTTCAGTGTTAAAGAGCTCTGAAGTTCCGATATAGAAGAAAAGAAAAAAGGTGTAGTCCAAACTCCAAAGAGCTATGAATTTACCTCGTTGGCAAAGAGGCAGGGAGAAGACAAGTTAGGGCGGTGAAGGAGGTATTGTGTGGTGGAGAGGAGGTCCGTCAATTAGCTAACGGAAAAAGGCTATCAAACGAAGAGATAACACCCTAAGGCTCTTATTATATTATTAGGGAGATGCAAATAAAATTTTAGTGGGTGGGGGTTACGAAGTTGGCAAGGTAAGAGATGTACATAGGTAACACCCATGCTCTATTCCTGGAAACTGCGCTGAGAGACAATTATGTTAAAAATCGGATCTCTGCAAGTGTCAGGTGGATGCTCTATTCTTTGCCACCAATCTATAATTAAAACTCAATTTACCTTTTCATAGTTGATCGTTCGGTCAATTCTGAGGGATCTTTAGAGATAAGGTTCATCTTTTTTTTTTTTTGCAATTGAAATTTAAAACTTTTAGATATCAATAATTTTTCAATTTTTTTAAAATTTTTTTTAACAAACCCTTTATTGATACCTTCATAAAAAAATCACGATTTTCTTTTTACGCAATTTATATTATACAATCGGTTGTACCCAAAGTTGGGTACCACCAGCTTTAAAATGAAATGGCCACGAGGAGCAGTCGCGGAAGAGCTAGATTGTCGCAAGAAGAACTCTAGGCGCGACACGACAAAAGAGCTGGATTGCCGTAAGCCTGCGTGGAAGAGCAACAACCCCGTGCAGATGCGAGCGATGATTGAGGCGCTATTCATTGGGATGAAAGTGAGAAACCCTAAGTCTAGCGATTGTTGATGCCTCGTGGAGATTTGCAGCAATGACACGATGAAGATGAATATGACTATGCTAATTGGAGTAATGTAAGTTTGATTAGATTATATGATTATATTTTCCAAATCTGAAGAGGATGAATGAAACGTTACTTGAGTATGGACACTACGGTATTTGAGAATAAGTATCATTTTGTTGCAGAATAAAGGGAAATAATAAAGTAGGAGTAAAACATTACAAATATACAAAATATATGAGCTTCATTGTTTTATTTCCAAAATAGGAGTTAAAATGCATTTACATTATCAATCATGACCATTTACTTCTATTTAGAGAATAACTTATTTTGGTACTTTTTCTATTTTTAGAGAGTGTTTGGGAGTGATTAACTTATAGATAAAGTGATTTTCACAAAAGTTGAAAGCAAAAACACCTCATACCTGCTTCTCCGAAACGGTGTTCGATGTACAAAATAGTGGTGGTGAAAAGCAGAAGTTGAAATGCCAAACAGAGTAAAACTAATTCCACTCAAAACCGAAACTAAATTATTAAAAGCAACGCACGGCCTAATTTCCTTTTAATCTTATAGAAATCACCTTAAATAAGATTAAAACATAGAGTAAAATACCAAAATAGGACTTTAATGTTTTTTTTCCCGAAATAGGACTTTGCACTGTGGTAATGTGACTTTGCACTGTGGTCATGTGGCAGTGTACATGTGCACATTACTATACTTTTTTGGTAATGTATATGACCATGTTTGGTAATCTAAGTCCTATTTTGGGAATAAAAACATGAAAGTCCTATTTTGGTATATTTTCAATGTTTTAGTCCTACTTTGGTCTTTCTCCCTTAATCTTATTTAGAGAGATTTCTTCATATTGAACATATATTCTTCATAAATAAATAATACTCCGTATAATTGTATTGAACAAATATATGAAAATGAGTGGACTTAATATTGATCAAATGTAGAATGGGCTGGGTACGCCTCTACCATATACCCTTCTCTCCTTCTTGCGATTCTTTCTTTGATTTCATACCGGAGTAAATTCCAACCTTTTTTCTCCTCAATTTCATAAAAAAACTTATATAGTGCCGGCAGGCGTTTTCAAGGTCGGGGACGATTGAGGGTTTGAGGCCGCAGAGTGCCATGGTGATTTCTTAAGGGTGGTTTTCCCGTTCTGCGAGCCAATGATTTCTCAAAACGTAAACAGCCCTTTATATGTTTATTCATCATCATCATCATCATACTCGTCCCGTTTCTTCTTCTTCTTCTTCTTCTTGTCTTCAACTTATAGGCACTTGGCCGTCCATGGGATCGGTGTCTGATTAAGCACAGGCGTTATTGGCGCATGAGTCTGTGATGAATCGATGATACATTTTCTTTATTTCGTGGTTTGGTTTTGCGTTTAAGCACCGGCGTTTAACTTCCATTTTTTTGTGGTTTGGTTTTGCGTTTCAAGTGTGAACCTCTGATTGCGATTGGAATGAGTTTTTGTTAATAAACTCATGAGAGCACCATCGTTGGCCCATTGCATACACCCACTCACATTGATTTTCTCTCTCAGGTCTGAGTGTGTGAATGGATGTTTTCAAATGTAGGAGTCATGCCGGGAATTCTTGAGTCTTTTGGGATATTCAATACAGGTGCATAGAATATATGAACTATTAATTATCAGTGTGATAGTATTGATTGGGTTTTTCATTGTGTGATGATGTTTTTGGCAATTCATTTGCTATCACTTTCATAAGCATTTTTTTGAAGGATGCATTTAGAAAGTTTTATGTGGATAAACAACAAATGGGGTCTAATTTTGTTTCCAGTTTTATGTGGATGCGGAGTATATCTCAATTTGGACATCCTAATTTGTATGAAAATAACACTTTTGTTAGCACTCCGGGAAAACTCGATAAAAATTTGAGGGTTTAAGGGAGAGTGACATACAACAGGCATGCGGTAATGGATTTCGTTCCACACTTATATAAGTTAGTATGATTTTAACATTGGAGAGTTGACTATTTGAGAAACCATACAATTCTCTACAAGATATCAGTGTATTCTCTCTTTTCGATGGTGAATTTTAATATACAGTATACTTCTTTTAATAATAAACACTTCTTTTTTTGGAGTGTACTTGTAATACTCCACTAGGTTTCTGTTTTTTGGTGAACTTTTAACACAGCGTGGAGTATAGGTTATTATATGGCCGAGGGAAAAGCCACACCTAACAGCACGAGCAGCATCAATTGGGTGATGCATGGGAATCTTCAATAGCATATCTAAGAAGTGCATCACTTTGGTGTTTTTGAACTGAAAACTTTTTTGTTTTATCCATTATTAAGTTACCTGTTGACTTAATTTTTTGACTTTTAGCAATTGTTCCGAATTCTTTTGCGGTTTGTGACAATTAAAAATCAACCACCGAAGGCTTACAATTCGGAAGCTAAAAAAGAGCTTCTCGACAACATCCTTACCAAGGTGAATCTCATTTTTTGCCTCTTAAAATGTGTTTGAATTGTTGAAAAAATAGTTTAAAAAAATCAGGCAAAAAAATCTGATTTCTCTTGCTCTAGAGTAGTATTTGAGCGCAAAAGTGGATGCAATATAGATTTAATCTCTAACTGAATTTTAGTTTGGAGCTTAAATTTTTTTGTAAAGAACTGCCCATTAAGATATTTTTTCACTGCAAATACGGAGTAAATGATAGTCTGAACACAACCAAACTTATTTAATATTTTTTTATCAATGATAGTTTTAACACACATCCAATCTTATTATTGTTGGCTCACATTTCAAATGATCTTTCTGCTCAAATGTTTTGATTTCTCATATTGTAGACTAAAATTTAACAACTGGACCTATAGTGTTATATATGCACAGTGGATTTTTATTCAACTATTGATATAAGGGCTAGCATACCATGTATGGATTATTCAGTACTTTTAAAATAATATATATGTGTTTGTGTGTGTGTGTATATATGTGTGTGTGTGTTAAAATTTTTAACACAATATACCAATCCATGCCTCTTATTTAAGTTGCAGATCGTGTAAATTAGTGTCCTGCCATAGAAATGTCTTGGCAAATGGAGAAATACTTGATGGAGTAAGTGAACCCAGAGAACATTCTTTCAGTAGAATGGTATGCTTTAGATATACATGGTCAGTTTTGTGTCTTTATCTTCTTGAGTTGAATTTTTTCTTCTTAATTTTTATTCTATTTTGTTCTTATTTTAAAATGTTGTTTATGGTGATAGCCGTACTAAGGTCTAGAACAAAAACATAAATAGCAATCACTCTAAGAAGTAGATGAGATACAAAGGCTCAAAGAGGCCACTGGAGCTAATAACAGAAGAAAACTGAAGACACTTTGTTTCAATGTTAAAATAGACTTCCAGCAACAGTAAGCCGAGCTTCTGCATCTCGACCAAGAACTTCTCCACATCAAAGCATCCTCTTAAGGAGCTGCCCGTAACCATAAAAAAAATGAGGTACGTATTTCCAACCCCTTTATATAGCCTAAACTAATACAATGCATGTTATTCCTTTTATGGTTTGTGTATTACATGTACTAATTTACTGCCACCATGTCACCATGTACGTCTTAGCTTTGTAGAGCTATATATGTTACTCCACAGCCATCTACTGTGGATACATACCCCAAAAAGATTTTGAAAACAAGCATCTCGACTTATTTTAGCGGATTTCACACCTGTTTCAACATAACAAAATGATTACAAATTGCACATGTGGACAATTACATGGCAGATAATTTTGATGACTAAGCTACTCCTTGCCACGCTACCACAACACTCCATTTTGATCTGAATTATTTTCTCTTTCAGCCTAACCTTCTCCCTTCCTGTAACGTCTCAATTTTCAAATGCATTGAGTGTTAGTTTTTGCAGGAGAGTTTAGAGGTCTGTGACTTCATCATCGATGCGGGAATTGGCAAATTGTGCGATCACGACCCACTACTTTGAGTCAATATTTCATGCCCCTGCGGAAGAGCTGATCCTGTCCATCATCACTCGCAACCTTCCCGATACCCGCCGCCCTACCGTAGTTTAATTGCCAACAATGCTGCTGTCCGGCCACTGCAATTGATTATGGTATCTAAAAATTCCTAATTCCTTCTCCTTATAATATTTCTCTTGAATTCTAAATTTTAGGATTTTTTGAAATTGTGAGTATTCTTTGGATTTTGGATTATTTAGATGATGTGTTGGTGATTGATTTGCTGGATACTTGAAATATTGATGTTTAATACATAACAAATAATAAGTTTATGTATTAGAATTATTGTCGGAAATTCTCTAATTGAATATTTAAATTATCCATGTAAAGCCCAAAGGAAAAAGGTAGTAATCCAAGTAATAAATTTGAAAATTTAAATATTTCTGCATGTTCTGCAATACTAAATTTTCTTGCTCGAATTCTTAAATCTAAAATCGCCATTCAAAAGCTGCATGCATTTCTCCATTTGTTAATATTCCTAGAACTTTTGTTTCAAAAATTTGACCAATTTGCAGTACTTTGTTCTAGTATTAAATTGTGATAACTAGCAGATTTAGAACATATTTTACTTGCAACTTGCAAAACGTAGCCACAACTGATGCCAAGTGAAGTTTTTTTAAACACAAGAGAAGGGAGAAACGGGTGTTAGCCTTATCTTCCATTTATAGTCAAAAGCAGTCAGCCAATAAAGCGGATGACTTAACATTCCATTCTATCTTTTTAGATGTTGAACTAATATTTGAATGGTTGGCTTAATAATAATAGTTTTTAGCTAATTTTGTTGTTGGTAATGTAAAAGAGTTGCCAAAAAGAGGATGAGATATCATTATGTTTCTTCCCGTAGACCAATCTAGATTCTGTGGCCTTCCAATTGCATCAGTTGAACAAAATATTAGTCTGGCTACCATTTTTAGCCGGCAACAGTTTTCCAGGTTCTTCCATTTTTGTCTAATGTTAGTAGCCATGTCAGGCTGGGGCGTTAGGCATGGGAGCAAATTTTCAGAGGTGAAAATTCAACAGGTTTGCACACTGAGCTGAAAATTTATCTCAAACTCATTAGTTAAGCACATGGTCCCTAATCCCTATATTATATATTCATCTGTTCAAGGACAACAATGACCTTTAAGAGATGTTATGCATACAACTCTTCATATGCCTCACATGTTAGCTTCATAAGAAGTCACCTTTATTACATAGATGCAAGACTAATATTCTTTTCATAATTCTATTACCTATGACAACACATTATTGCTTTTGATCTACTGTTTTTTTTATTTGCAAGTTTTTTAAACCTATCATCTTGGGTATGGGTTTTTATATGTCATGACTGGTTGCAGATTCAACAATTAAGGGTTCACTTGAGTTTTCTATGTGTTATTGTGGGTAAGAAATTATTAGCTTAATTTTTTCTTGATCTGTTATTTGTCTAAATCTTCATAGTCATTTATTGCTGCCTACACCTATCTCAGTAGGTTGCACACCCAAAGACAATCATAACTTTATAGGAGTATGTGATCCACTAAGGCTTTCAAGGTCTTGAACAAAAGCGCTAGCTTGAGCACAACACAAGGAGATGAGAGAATACGATGTGAAGATCTCTAGCAGGTTAAGTAGTGCTCAATATAATTTTTATTTTGTGTTAGTGGTATGTAGAAGAATATTACTGTGCTCAATATCATTTTTATTTTGTGTGAGTGGTATGTAGATGAAGAATATTACTAAAGAAGACTCTTTGCACATACTCCATCAAAGCAATGGGTTTTCTACAAGGAGTTCTAGGTACAAAGGAGTTACAGTGCTCAAATGTGGACGACAGGAGGCTAGATTAGGGCAATTCCTTGGGAAGAAGTAAGATGTTATTTCCTTCTTTGTCATCATAATATCCTACAATTTATAAGCTTTTGAATAATGCATGTTCTTATTGGTTAGCTTTTCGTCCATATTTTTTGTTTTCCAATGTTTTCACTGTCCATAGAAGAATGCCATTCCCTCTCCCTCACCGAACTTTTGTAGAGCCGATGGCTTTGAATTTGCATGTCGTTGAGAACCAGTTCCTGTAATTGATTGTCGTGATTGTGAGGTTGTTAATTAGTTGTGGCTTGCAATCAAAAGGGTTTCAGTTTGGATTTTCAATTTGTACAAGTTGTTTGTGTTTTGAGTCTCTCTCGGTTGCAGGTTGAATCTTGGCAGTCGCAATTTGGAATCTTGGCAGAGACGACAGAGACTCTACAGCTGCGGTTCCAGACAGTAGCGAGAAGTGGTAGCCACCTTCGGTGCCTGCCCTTTAAAACTAAGATATAGGCTCATTTCTTAACCAATGATTCATTGTTCTCTTTCATTTTTCATAGGCCAATGATGAAGCTACCCTATCGGTCATCGGAATGATGGAATCTTGCAACCTTCAAACCCATCTGCTTTATTTTTACCCTATCATCTAATTGTAAGATTTTTTAATATTTATTTACACTTTTTATACTCAGTATAAATTATGGTGTAAAAAATGCAGAATGTAAATAAATGATTTTATATCTTAGTTTTTACATTGTTGTAGGTTTGCTAATTTTCAAAGTATCACATGTCATGTTTTCTTCTTTTTTATCTCTTATTGACAAATGATTATGAAATGGTGATTTTTAGGTTGTTAACACCATTTGCAGAGTCTATTTTGTGGTTTCAGGCCTCAAAGCCATGATGGACTTGCCTATGATATTAAATTTTACAGCAACACAAACTCACAAGGGATTCAACATTGTTAGGGTAACAACAATAACTGGCTATGTGATGTTTTAAATATCATGATATTTAGGATATTCTTCCTTGCAGTGTGCAACCTTGATTATATGCTTTGATTTTGATGAGTGTATGCATGTTACTCTATCTTAATATGTGTGAAATTAATCAAAATAAAGGGACATCTAAAAGTGATGGTGAAATTTAAGCTATTTACTTTTAAAATTATTGTGTTAATTGGAATTATTAATTATTGTAGTGATTCAAATTGGATGGAGGTTTCTTCAAGTTATCCATATGAAGAATTGTGCGCGGATGTGTTGGTATGGTTTTTTGTTAGGTTTCTGTGTGCTTTAAAAAATCTCTATATTGTGTTTAATGGAAGTGAGTTGTGCCCCAAAAGAGATTTTTTGGTTTGTAGCTGGTAGAGTACAAAGGTGAATTGTTATTGTGTACTTAAAACCTTTGGTACAATTAGAATTTGTGATTTATGTGTTATGTGCAAAGGTAAGATTTTAATTTGGTTGTACAATAGATGGAAAACTGAGTTTACACGTTTTCATTAGGGTTTTTCACTTTAAGGGCATGTTTTGTTGAACACTTGAAATGTTTAATTGGATGAAATGATTTACGTCTGTGCCTTTTTCTAAAATAAAATATTTTGTTACTTTGCAAAACACAGAGCTAAGTTGATGGCCAAGGATATGCATTGAAATGAGTGGTGCCTCAAACACATATTTCGAGGTACAATTCTATCCTATGATCATAATGATAATCCGGTGACTTCCGTTAGGTATTCATTAGGAATAACTTTCATTGATATCAAACATGTTTATGATACAATCCATTTATCCATTTCAGACAGCATAACTGCAATGAGTGTAAATTTAGCAATAGAAATCCACCTCATTATGGTCTAAAAGAAAAATAGGAACCGTAATTCACATTGAAAACCCGCTAGAAATTTACCTAAAAATTACAAACCGGAAGTGTACACACAAATATAACTACGAATTTCAAGAGGTAATCAACAAAAACACTTAAAAGTCACGATAATTTTGAGAGACAAAGCCCATTTTGAACACTATTTTTAGCATTTAACTGATTTTTTGTTGCTACTGATCATATATGCGATATTTTAAATGAAACACGTTCTGTTTTGTATATTTTAATCTGCACACCATATATGCACTGATTTAGAAAGCATTGTATGCTGTTTTTTCCAAAATCATTTACGTTCCAGGCTGTTTTTTGAAAGAAAAACTGCTGATGTGCTTAAAACTTAATATCATTGAAAAAAATGAACATTTAGAAAGCTAATTTTTGGCGTGTACTATTTTTTCTCTAAACAATGGTGTTTATGTAGATTATATAAGACACTGGTGTAGTTTAACAAAAATTGATCCATGTTCTATTGCTCCTACCGGTTTTTAAAGAAAACTGCACCTATTGTTTCTCAAATGCTTATGAAGAAGATCTCCACCTCAAGTTATATATGCAAAATTTGGCGCAATGGCATCACCTCCCAGACTCCTAAGCATTCAACAATGAAAGGGTCCAAGCTGTTGAAGAAATAAACGTTTTGCAGGCACAATATCCTATAAGAATTTTAGTGGATGGCAGCCCCATAAGAGACTAGGAGTGGTAGGATCCAACTTTGCAGCATCTACATTTAGTTTTAGTTTGCAGCCGCCGGAGGATGTCACTTGAGAATCTGACCCTTATCTTTTGGAAGCAAATTAGCTTGAAGTGTAGGTCTTTTCAGCTTCTTAGGGCAATACCCATATGCTTAAGTTGTAAAAGGCCTCTATATTTCACCGTTTACATAGTGAGGAATTAAATTCTTATCTCATTTCACTCAACTCGCTCAAATTATACCTTACACAAATGTTATGCCCCTACACACACCTAAAATTCCATAACTACAAATATCACTTGCGTGGGGCTTCCAAGTGTACTACACGTAGGATCCATGTGTGTAGGTTGTAATTGCCAGATCAGTTTTTTTTTCAGTTTCTTGCCTTTTCCGTTTCCAGTTTCCACCCTTTCACAGCTCCAGTCCAAATCCCCAAACGCCCTTCCCTCTCCTTCACTTGCTTTTCAGCGGAGTTTTCTTATTCTGTGTTAGAGATGAAATTGAGTTGGTGGTGCGATCAGGCTTTGGTCAGTGGGTCCCTATCTTGCCTCGATAACTCATCGGCTTTAGACAGCTCTCCTCCCCCTCCAGCAGCGGCGGTGACGGTGGCGGCGGCGGAGTTGGATGGGCCAAGTTGGAGAAATGGAGCCAAAGATTCCATCATTTGCGCTCAATTCTTCAACTTCTTTAAAGAGGGAGATAGAGAAACAGATTTAATATCTGGTGGTTCATTAAAAGTTAGTGGAGCAATGGCAGTGAGCTCACTGAGGGGATTTCGGGGACGTGCATATCCCCCTCCCCCTCTTTTTTATCAGGTATGGCACACCAACTGTTTGATTGTTTGTTTGTCCATAATATTGCCCTATTGTTTAACTTCCATTTTTTTGTGGTTTGGTTTTGCGTTTCAAGTGTGAACCTCTGATTGCGATTGGAATGAGTTTTTGTTAATAAACTCATGAGAGCACCATCGTTGGCCCATTGCATACACCCCCTCGCATTGATTTTCTCTCTCAGGTCTGAGTGTGTGAATGGATGTTTTCAAATGTAGGAGTCATGCCGGGAATTCTTGAGTCTTTTGGGATATTCACTACAAGTGCATAGAATATATGAACTATTAATTATCAGTGTGATGGTATTGATTGGGTTTTTCATTGTGTGATGATGTTCTTTGCAATTCATTTGCTTTCACTTTCATAAGCATTTTTTTTGAAGGATGCATTTAGAAAGTTTTATGTGGATAAACAACAAATGGGGTCTAATTTTGTTTCCAGTTTTATGTGGATGCGGAGTATATCTCAATTTGGACATCCTAATTTGTATGAAAATAACACTTTTGTTAGCACTCCGGGAAAACTCGATAAAAATTTGAGGGTTTAAGGGAGAGTGACATACAACAGGCATGCGGTAATGGATTTCGTTCCACACTTATATAAGTTAGTATGATTTTAACATTGGAGAGTTGACTATTTGAGAAACCTTACAATTCTCTACAAGATATCAGTGTATTCTCTCTTTTCGATGGTGAATTTTAATATACAGTATACTTCTTTTAATAATAAACACTTCTTTTTTTAGGAGTGTACTTGTAATACTCCACTAGGTTTCTGTTTTTTGGTGAACTTTTAACACAGCGTGGAGTATAGGTTATTATATGGCCGAGGGAAAAGCCACACCTAACAGCACGAGCAGCATCAATTGGGTGATGCATGGGAATCTTCAATAGCATATCTAAGAAGTGCATCACTTTGGTGTTTTTGAACTGAAAACTTTTTTGTTTTATCCATTATTAAGTTACCTGTTGACTTAATTTTTTGACTTTTAGCAATTGTTCCGAATTCTTTTGCGGTTTGTGACAATTAAAAATCAACCAATGAAGGCTTACAATTCGGAAGCTAAAAAAGAGCTTCTCGACAACATCCTTACCAAGGTGAATCTCATTTTTTGCCTCTTAAAATGTGTTTGAATTGTTGAAAAAATAGTTTTAAAAAATCAGGCAAAAAAATCTGATTTCTCTTGCTCTAGAGTAGCATTTGAGCGCAAAAGTGGATGCAATATAGATTTAATCTCTAACTGAATTTTAGTTTGGAGCTTAAATTTTTTTGTAAAGAACTGCCCATTAAGATATTTTTTCACTGCAAATACGGAGTAAATGATAGTCTGAACACAACCAAACTTATTTAATATTTCTTATCAATGATAGTTTTAACACACATCCAATCTTATTATTGTTGGCTCACATTTCAAATGATCTTTCTGCTCAAATGTTTGGATTTCTCATATTGTAGACTAAAATTTTAACAACTGGACCTAAGTGTTATATATGCACAGTGGATTTTTATTCAACTATTGGTATAAGGGCTAGCATACCAGGTATGGATTATTCAGTACTTTTAAAATAATATGTATGTGTTTGTGTGTGTGTGTGTATGTGTGTGTGTGTGTGTTAAAATTTTTAACACAATATACCAATCCATGCCTCTTATTTAAGTTGCAGATCGTGTAAATTAGTGTCCTGCCATAGAAATGTCTTGGCAAATGAAGAAATACTTGATGGAGTAAGTGAACCCTGAGAACATTCTTTCATTAGAATGGTATGCTTTAGATATACATGGTCAGTTTTGTGTCTTTATCTTCTTGAGTTGAATTTTTTCTTCTTAATTTTTATTCTATTTTGTTCTTATTTTAAAATGTTGTTTATGGTGATAGCCGTACTAAGGTCTAGAACAAAAACATAAATAGCAATCACTCTAAGAAGTAGATGAGATACAAAGGCTCAAAGAGGCCACTGGAGCTAATAACAGAAGAAAACTGAAGACACTTTGTTTCAATGTTAAAATAGACTTCCAGCAACAGTAAGCCGATCTTCTGCATCTCGACCAAGAACTTCTCCACATCAAAGCATCCTCTTAAGGAGCTGCCCGTAACCATAAAAAAATGAGGTACGTATTTCCAACCCCCTTATATAGCCTAAACTAATACAATGCATGTTTTTCCTTTTATGGTTTGTGTATTACATGTACTAATTCACTGCCACCATGTCACCATGTACGTCTTAGCTTTGTAGAGCTATATATGTTACTCTACAGCCATCTACTGTGGGTACATACCCCAAAAAGATTTTGAAAACAAGCATCTCGACTTATTTTAGCAGATTTCACACCTGTTTCAACATAACAAAATGATTACAAAGTGCACATTGTTTGACGCCTCGCACACCTCTAGAGGGGGGGGTGAATAGAGGTGTTGCCCAAAAGACCAGTTTTTTGGGGCGGAAACGTTTTCACGAATATTCAATAAAATCAATGCACCACAAACAAAATAAAGTGAAGGATAAGAGCAATGCACACACAATATATACTGGTTCGGCCTAAATGCCTACATCCAGTCGCCGAAGCAATCGTGCCCAGGCCTTCACTAACCCGTTAAACTTAACGGAGTTTGACAATCCGAATACAACTCGAGAACTTGATTTCACAAGCCTCTTATCTTTCCACCGAAGTTTTGATTTCACAAAACTCAGGATTTCTTCCACCTAACGTTTGATTTCACAAACCGTTAGGATTTCTACCACTTGGTGTAACCCCAACACCAAGAATACAAATCCCTTACAATAAAGTAAGAAAACAAACCGCAACCGAGTAATTCTCCCAACACGGAGTAGATTGTTGCAAATACAATGAAGTCCTTTAGAATATGGCAATATCTCTCAAAGACTCAAGCAATGAGGAAAAACTCAAGCAAGAAATGATTTAGCAATCAAAACAATTGCCTTGTTTGGATATAAGGAGGGGATTGAGTAGAATCTCTTTGGATATTCAAAGAATATGTTCTTCAAAGTGTTCTAAGTGCTCTTCTCAAGATAATCACGAAGAGAGTTGTTTCTAGAAGTTAGGGAGTGGATAGAGATGAAAAGAATTCAAAAAACTAGCCGTTTGGTAGTTGAAACTGTCGACTTATTCGAATAACTCAAGAACTACTCGAATAGTTTGGATCAATCACGTGGCTTGAAAAACCAGTTCCTATTCGAATAAATGGTGATTTGTTCGAATAAAAGAGGTTAATTTCAGTCACAGGAAAGTTCACGACTTATTCGAATAAATTAAAGATTATTCAAATAGAAAGGCAACTTCCCCACACAAAGGCTGATCTAAAATGAGTTTTAAAGGTAAGATGATAAGGGAATGAACCTTAGAGATGCCATACTCTTTAACACATAATCTAAGACCTAAAACACTACCCAACTAAGGAAACAACCTCTTCGGTCTCGTTCCTTCCACCGATGCTCAAGTCCCTTAGCTTCTTCACGGACGGATATGAACTTGTTGTAGCCTTGATGCACAATATGATGATGATGTTTTGTCACCCTTTTGTCATTATCAAAACCTAAAAGACAATGGGCAAAGGACATTGCAAAAATACATATTCATGATAGCACATTGTCCAACACACATGTGGACAATTACATGGCAGATAATTTTGATGACTAAGCTACTCCCTGCCACGCTACCACAACACTCCATTTTGATCTAAATTTTTTTCTCTTTCAGCCTAACCTTCTCCCTTCCTGTAACGTCTCAATTTTCAAATGCATTGAGTGTTAGTTTTTGCAGGAGAGTTCAGAGGTCTGTGACTTCATCATCGATGCGGGAATTGGCAAATTGTGCGATCACGACCCACCACTTTGAGTCAATATTTCATGCCCCTGCGGAAGAGCTGATCCTGTCCATCATCACTCGCAACCTTCCCGATACCCGCCGCCCTACCGTAGTTTAATTGCCAACAATGCTGCTGTCCGGCCACTGCAATTGATTATGGTATCTAAAAATTCCTAAGTCCTTCTCCTTATAATATTTCTCTTGAATTCTAAATTTTAGGATTTTTTGAAATTGTGAGTATTCTTTGGATTTTGGATTATTTAGATGATGTGTTGGTGATTGATTTGCTGGATACTTGAAATATTGATGTTTGATACATAGCAAATAATAATTTTATGTATTAGAATTATTGTCGTAAATTCTCAAATTGAATATTTAAATTATCCATGTAAAGCCCAAAGGAAAAAGGTAGTAATCCAAGTAATAAATTTGAAAATTTAAATATTTCTGCATGTTCTGCAATATCTACTAAATTTTCTTGCTCGAATTCTTAAATCTAAAATTGCCATTCAAAAGCTGCATGCATTTCTCCATTTGTTAATATTCCTAGAACTTTTGTTTCAAAAATTTGACCAATTTGCAGTACTTTCTTCTAGGATTAAATTGTGATAACTAGCAGATTTAGAACATCTTTTACTTGGAACTTGCAAAACGTAGCCACAACTGATGCCAAGTGAAGTTTTTTTAAACACAAGAGAAGGGAGAAACGGGTGTTAGCCTTATCTTCCATTTACAGTCAAAAGCAGTCAGCCAATAAAGCGGATGACTTAGCATTCCATTCTATCTTTTTAGATGTTGAACTAATATTTGAATGGTTGGCTTAATAATAATAGTTTTTAGCTAATTTTGTTGTTGGTAATGTAAAAGAGTAAGCCAAAAAGAGGATGAGATATCATTATGTTTCTTCCCGTAGACCAATCTAGATTCTGTGGCCTTCCAATTGCATCAGTTGAACAAAATATTAGTCTGGCTACCATTTTTAGCCGGCAACAGTTTTCCAGGTTCTTCCATTTTTGTCTAATGTTAGTAGCCATGTCAGGCTGGGGCGTTAGGCATGGGAGCAAATTTCCAGAGGTGAAAATTCAACTGGTTTGCGCACTGAGCTGAAAATTTATCTCAAACTCATTAGTTAAGCACATGATCCCTAATCCCTATATTATATATTCATCTGTTTAAGGACAACAATGACCTTTAAGAAATGTTATACATACAACTCTTCATATGCCTCACATGTTAGCTTCATAAGAAGTCACCTTTATTACATAGATGCAAGACTAATATTCTTTTCATAATTCTATTACCTATGACAACACATTATTGCTCTTGATCTACTGTTTTTTTTATTTGCAAGTTTTTTAAACCTATCATCTTGGGTATGGGTTTTTATATGTCATGACTGGTTGCAGATTCAACAATTAAGGGTTCACTTGAGTTTGCTATGTGTTATTGTGGGTAAGAAATTATTAGCTTAATTTTTTCTTGATCGGTTATTTGTCTAAATCTTCATAGTCATTTATTGCTGCCTACACCTATCTCAGTAGGTTGCACACCCAAAGACAATCATAACTTTATAGGAGTATGTGATCCACTAAGGCTTTCAAGGTCTTGAACAAAAGCGCTAGCTTGAGCACAACACAAGGAGATGATAGAATACGATGTGAAGATCTCTAGCAGGTTAAGCTGTGCTCAATATAATTTTTATTTTGTGTGAGTGGTATGTAGAAGAATATTACTGTGCTCAATATCATTTTTATTTTGTGTGAGTGGTATGTAGATGAAGAATATTACTAAAGAAGACTCTTTGCACATACTCCATCAAAGCAATGGGTTTTCTACAAGGAGTTCAAGGTACAAAGGAGTTACAGTGCTCAAATGTGGACGACAGGAGGCTAGATTAGGGCAATTCCTTGGGAAGAAGTAAGATGTTATTTCCTTCTTTGTCATCATAATATCCTACAATTTATAAGCTTTTGAATAATGCATGTTCTTATTGGTTAGCTGTTCGTCCCTATTTTTTGTTTTCCAATAATTTCACTGTCCATAGAAGAATGCCATTCCCTCTCCTTCACCGAACTTTTGTAGAGCCGATGGCTTTGAATTTGCATGTCGTTGAGAACCAGTTCCTGTAATTGATTGTAGTGATTGTGAGGTTGTTAATTAGTTGTGGCTTGCAATCAAAAGGGTTTCAGTTTGGATTTTCAATTTGTACAAGTTGTTTGTGTTTTGAGTCTCTCTCGGTTGCAGGTTGAATCTTGCCAGTCGCAATTCTGCAGTTCCAGACAGTAGCGAGAAGTGGTAGCCACCTTCGGTGCCTGCCCTTTAAAACTAAGATATAGATTCATTTCTTAACCAACGATTCATTGTTCTCTTTCATTTTTCATAGGCCAATGATGAAGCTACCCTATCAGTCATCGGAATGATGGAATGTTGCAACCTTCAAACCCATCTGCTTTATTTTTACCCTATCACCTAATTGTAAGATTTTTTAATATTTATTTACACTTATTATACTCAGTATAAATTATGGTGTAAAAAATGCAAAATGTAAATAAATGATTTTATATCTTAGTTTTTACATTGTTGAAGGTTTGCTAATCTTCAAAGTATCACATGTCATGTTTTCTTCTTTTTTATCTCTTATTGACAAATGATTATGAATGGTGATTTTTAGGTTGTTAACACCATTTGCAGAGTCTATTTTGTGGTTTCAGGCCTCAAAGCCATGATGGACTTGCCTATGAAATTAAATTTTACAGCAACACAAACTCACAAGGGATTCAACATTGTTAGGGTAACAACAATAACTGGCTATGTGATGTTTTAAATATCATGATATTGAGGATATTCTTCATTGCAGTTTGCACCCTTGATTATATGCTTTGATTTTGATGAGTGTATGCATGTTACTCTATGTTAATATGTCTGAAATTAATCAAAATAAAGGGACATCTAAAAGTGATGGTGAAATTTAAGCTATTTACTTTTAAAATTACTGTGTTAATTGTAATTATTAATTATTGTAGTGATTCAAATTGGATGGAGGTTTCTTCAAGTTATCCATATGAAGAATTGTGCGCGGATGTGTTGGTATGGTTTTTTGTTAGGTTTCTGTGTGCTTTAAAAAATCTCTATATTGTGCTTAATGGAAGTGAGTTGTGCCCCAAAAGAGATTTTTTGGTTTGTA
Organism: Cuscuta campestris; assembly: GCA_900332095.2. Classification (NCBI taxonomy): domain Eukaryota; kingdom Viridiplantae; phylum Streptophyta; class Magnoliopsida; order Solanales; family Convolvulaceae; genus Cuscuta; species Cuscuta campestris. The sequence goes on from OOIL02006581.1 coordinate 371,395, forward strand.
GCTGGTAGAGTACAAAGGTGAATTGTTATTGTGTACTTAAAACCTTTGGTACAATTAGAATTTTTGATTTATGTGTTATGTGCAAAGGTAAGATTTTGATTTGGTTGTACAATAGATGGAAAACTGAGTTTACACGTTTTCATTAGGGTTTTTCACTTTAAGGGCATGTTTTGTTGAACACTTGAAATGTTTAATTGGATGAAATGATTTACATCTGTGCCTTTTTCTAAAATAAAATATTTTGTTACTTTGCAAAACATAGAGCTAAGTTGATGGCCAAGGATTTGCATTGAAATGAGTGGTGCCTCAAACACATATTTCGAGGTACAATTCTATCCTATGATCATAATGATAATCCGGTGACTTCCGTTATGTATTCATTAGGAATAACTTTCATTGATATCAAACATGTTTATGATACAATCCATTTATCCAATTCAGACAGCATAACTGCAATGAGTGTAAATTTAGCAATAGAAATCCACCTCATTATGGTCTAAAAGAAAAATAGGATGGCATTAAGTGTAACTTTTGGGCGATCTTTAAATGGATTTTTAATGTTTGGCCTTCACATGTGTGTTTATATTGATGCTTAAAGTTCTCCATTAGTTGTTTTTGTGAATTTTCAGTGCTATATTTTGAGAGACAAAGCC
>OOIL02006581.1:376315-397422 GCA_900332095.2 Cuscuta campestris
TTTCCTTCCAAGCGTGTTTGGGTCAAACATGACGTTGAACTTGGGCATGGATTTCAAGATTTCCTATGAACAAGTCTGTAGATCCATGGGGATTTCTAAGGGTGGTTGTCCATCTCAGAGTGTCAATGATTTCCCAAAATAAAAAGATCCTTAATATGTTTATAATGCATATACCATCTGTCTTTTCTTCATCAACATATCGGCAATTGGACGGGGCTCATGCAACCACTATAGTCAGTGCTAAACTGCTAATGGCACCTCAGTGACTGGTAAAACAGTGATGTTTGTTTATGTGAGTCTGTGTGCATGGATAATTGGTCTGCTGATGGCTGGGTGGTCTGGGATTATGAGATTTTCTTGTGAGACCAGGATTGCAGTCTGCAAACACTCCTTAGGCTGTTCTGGCGGACTCCTAACCTTAGGAATGCAGTTTTTTTCTCTCATGCTCTGATCATTATGCCTGGCTTGCCCATCCCTCCTTGCCAATTACTACACTATTACGGATCATTTTGAAATTTAATCCGTAATAGGTAGTAGTAATTATACTTTGTCTCAATTTATGTTGCTCACTGACTTGACATAGACTAAGAAAGTGAAATCTGTGTGAGCAAGATAAACTGGGACAGGCCAAATAGGATAACAAGCCAGATGGATTTTTTTTTTGAATCAGGACTGTGATTCTGGGACAAAAGATTTGATAATTTTTATGCAATTCTTGCTATATATGCCATCCATCCCTAAATAAATATAGTTTTAAATAAATAAATGTTATAAAAAGAAGATATATGAAAACTAAATCTTAAAATGCACCTAATTTTATTAAATTTACATCATAACTAAATACATGTTTTACAACGTGGTCAAAGTTTTGTAAAATTTGACCTAAAAAGTCAAATAGTGCATTTCATTTTACTTGGTTCAAGGAATTAGGAGGGAAAGGAAAAGAAAACTTTCTCTCCTTTTTCTCACCAAAATTTAGTTTTTCCTTTTCTTAGTTCATTTTTTCCTCCCATTTTCTTCTCCTTCCACTTTTCTTTTTTTTTTCTTCTCTTTTTTTTTCTTTTTTCTATTCCTCTCAAACCAAACAAGAAAAATCATTTTCCCCATTTTCTTCAGTTTTCCCATTCAAATTCCTTTAACAAAACATAGTGTTAGGGAAGGAAGTAGTAGTTCACATTTTGATTCATCTCGGTAGGCCTCAAGATTTTGGTAGGCTGTGACGATGACTGCATAGAGTTTTATGGGTAGATGAAATCTGTGCCGTATCTTGGCAGGGCAAATGCAGATGAAACTGAGAAATGCAGCCATGGCGGTCTTTTTCTTTCACCCTCTAACATTAAAGGATCTGAGTCTCCATAGTTTCTTACAATTAGTACTCCGTATATACGGAGTATTTAACTTCTCAGCCTTCATTACCCCCTCTCCTCCTCAAACCAAACACACCTTTACCATTTGGAGTTTTGGTCAAAGAAGAAATGAACATTGAATGAGGTTTGCAGAGAGACTTTGGTTTCTTGAAGGGCGGTTGACTCTCTCTGCTATGTCATTGATTTCATCTCCAAAAATTAACAGCCCTTTCATGGATTGGAAGACGTACTTCAGGTTCTGTTGTTCTGATGCTTACTTCCTGTTTCCATGTGTGATGATGATGATGATTATGATAATGATTTCAACAACAACAACAACAATAATAATAATAATAATGATCTTCCGCTCTTTTTTCTCTTATACGTTGTACACCTGTATCCTGAGGCTATGATGAAAATGGTCACTTTGTCGCTGACCCAATTGATTAGGATTGGGTCAACACATACTGTAATGTGGCGGGGCAGGCATGCCAACGAGCATCTCTGCAGCCATTGCGTGTCGGAAGCCAGCACTCAAATCTGAGCCTCATACACTCTTTGGATACTGCTTGATATTGAACTCTGACCTTTTAGAATATACTTTCCATTTTGTTGCCTTTTTTCATTGTATTTTCAGTGGAAAAGAACATTACTTTGTGAAAACTATGGATTCTGAGATGGTCATTCTATTTTGTACCTTCATTTCAAGGAGGCCTATGGCCGCATCCTTGCATATTAGATCATTTTCTTGGTTAGAATGCAAAAGAACTGAGTCTTTCAACCCAAAGAATAACTATGTTTGTATTCTCACCAACTAAAACTTTTCTGTGCAGTAGTATGTCTTCATCTAATTCCTTTTGATAAAATAGTGGTTTGAATATCTAGTTGATTGAACTGAAAAGTTATCAAGTATGTCTTCATCTAAAACTATGATTTATACATATTGATCGAGATTTGCTTAATCCAAGCCGTAACTTGGTGGTCAGATGTGCTAATAGGCATATCTTTGAAGGCATGGCAGCGTTAGAACAACCATTGGCCACCAGCACTCTAAGCCTAAGCCTAAGCTGAGGGGTAGAACAAATTTGAGTAGAGATGATCCCTAGTGGTTTCCAACCATTGGTCTTTGGTGACAAAGCTTCCTTCTCAGTTGTCCTATATCTGAGATTCTGTAACGAGGCTGTGATGATCATTTGCTCTGCTTCACTCTCATTTTTTGGATACAGAATATGGGACATTGGGGATGACCCAGTCCATACATTGGCATGGCAAGCTGGAATTTTCCCTGGATATTTGCAGCCATGGGGGTGCATACCATCTCTATTCAGCAGTCAATCCAAGCCTCACCAAATTAGTATGGTATGTTTGGACCATGGAAAATGCGAGGCAAAGAATAGAACTGGTAAGGAACATTATTTTTTCTGTGTTTGTTTGGTTTTCTTGAAAGATGCAACCGAAAATGAAAAAATGCTTATTTTTTGAACATGTTTAAGTACTGAATTGTACCACCTGTGTGCTTTGGATTTACCAGCATGTAATGACCATGCAGTAATTAACGATCAGTTAATTTGGCATCTTTTCTATCCATATTTGGAATGTTAGTAGATAGTTGTACTAAAAGGCTGTCCGTTAATGAAACGGAGTATGAAATATATTCTCTCTCACACACACACACACTTTTCAAGTTATTCAGTAGAATTATCACTACATATATGTGTTCTGTTTATCTTACTCTCCACTTTGCGAGGTTGGTGAACTATGAGGCTGTTTTCGCAATTGTTACAAGAACACCCAATAGAATCCTACGGGCGTAGTGTTTGTGGAGGTGACTTTACCCATACTCAAAAGTAGAGAGATTGTTTTCACGAAGACTGTTTTCACGAGACCTCCAACACAACTATCTTTGGCAGTTGTTCAAAATCTTTAATTCTTGGTTTTCAATGGGGCAACTCAATCATTATGTTAAGACTCCCTGCCATTAGGTGAAAACACCTTGGAGTTTGTACCATAAAAAAATAGTGTAGTAGTGAATTTAGTTTCTTCCAAATCGTCTCTTCTTTCGTGCGAATCTCTCCACATCATTTTTTTGTCTTTCTTCTAAATTTCTTGCAACTCCTTGCAAATTGTCTTTTTTTTTCTTCTTTTTCAACGACACATATAGGGAGAGGCGAGGATGAGAGAGACAATGATGGGTTGGGTTCGAGGACTGTAGCTTCATTTGTCTTCCTTCCTTTCATTCCAAATGACTCCGATGGAAGAATCAACTTTGAGGGAAATGGAGGGCCTCATATGCTACCTCCCTTTCCCTCACCCACAATTTGCAATGAATAAGCTCTCTCCTATAATCTTTCCTTTCCCTTTATTCTCCACAATCCAAAAACACTGTTAAACTTTATACGGAGGATTCTATTTTTCTAAATTTCTTAAAAATAAAGATTACATATTCTCAGGCCATCTCCAACCGGTTACATTATATTCAAACCTGAAGTATATTACAAGTGTTTCTACTCAGTATATTACGGAGTACAAGTTTTGGTAATTTTAGTGCACAAAGATTTGAATAGATGTAAATAAGTTAAGAAGTGTTTTGTGATTTTGAATACGTAAACAAGGAATCTTCCCTTTTGAATTGTGTTGCTGCTACAATCCACTTTGATTTTATTTTTTTTTTTTTTGAAAATTCTTTGGATTTTCGTAAATAAATAAATAAATAAGGAATGTTCAAATGTATAAAATTATGCATTCGAATGCTAACGAAGACTCTAGCGACTTTTACAAAAAGAGATAAATTCGAAAGTTTTAGCTTACATTCAAACGATCCACGATCAAACGCAAGAATTCATGCAAAAAAAACAGCAAATTCATTTAAGACTGTTACAAACATTCGAACACTTATTAAGCCACACATATGAATAGACCATGATAAGACTAATGTTTCGTGCAACATGCAAGTCCATTAAATTTTACCTATATATAGGAACTTTTGATATGCTTTGCACAACATTGTTGGAGTATCATTCCACATCAAAGCCCAAGAGTAAAATAATCGACATATAAGCTCTTGAGTTGAACTAACTTAGCAATTAGATTCAATCTCTTAATGTGATTCATCCCAAGTGTCTTATTGTCCAATCCAATAACCATTTCTCCATCCTAAATTCTATCACATAATCATTCTTGTAGTTTACAACTTTTTCTTTTATTAAACTTTTTTTATAAGCCCCAAAATAACTTTAACCAAAAAACATACCCCTCCGTCCTAAAATTAATTTCCCATTTGACTTTTCACGGTCTCCAATGCAGCACTTTGACCATTAATATCTATATTTTTATATGAATATATATTATCATAATAATATATTTCAAAACTATGTTTCAAAACGAATCTATTGATACTAAATTTATATGAAAATTCAATATATTTTTTCCGTAATATGTAGTCAAAGTTTAAAAACTTTGACTGCAAAAGTCAAAATGGGAAACTAATTTTAGGACAGAGGGAGTAAGTTTATACGGAGTAAGTTTTCATCACGTTCTTCTGTACCATTCATCATAACGTTAAAGTCACAACCATTAATTGAGTCGAGTAAGTGTTAAAACCCCACATCAGCATCAAATGCATCAAGCGACTCAAGCTGATGGATGGTCTTGAGACTCTAGACTAGAAAATAAATGTACTCTGTAAAATATTTATACATAAAGAAAAAAGTTAGAACAATATAAAGTGGAGTGTAAATTCCACGAAGTGGTCAATTTACAATTGCTACCAAAACATTGTAACTTTCACAAGAGAAGTAAAGGCTTCCAACACATCTTCAACTATGTGATATCATACCATAGATTTCCAGCAGTTGATTTCCAAGCATTCAAGCAAAATCTCATAAACATAATTGGAGCAAAAAAAAAAGTCGTATTCCACAATAGATACACTAACCTCTACTGCTTCTTCACAAGAAATTAATGCTGCAGCTCATCACCGCCACCACTGCCGCCAGCAACAGTTTCGTCACTCTTATCCATAGCCTTCTTGGCAAGCTCGTAGCCGGCGAAATTCATGGCACCAAGAGGGGCAATCCAGAAGAACCTGGGCACAGCTCCCTTAGCTTGAACAGCCCCAAGACTCCTTCGTGCCGGATTATAGAGACTGCCACAATTGATGACAATGAGACTGGACAAAAGGGGTTGGACATTGTTTTATCCCATCGGAGAGTTGTGTTGATTGTCGACGATACGCCTACGGTTTGGGCTGAGAATGACAGGGAGAATGTCTTGACCATATCACCGTATTTCTTTTTCGGGAAGCAGAAGGGCAGTACTGAGAGTGTTTTCTATGATGAGAGCAAAGAACATGATGGGGAGCTTGATAGGGTTCTTGCAGTACTGAGTGAGGTTCACTTTAGGTTTTATTATTATGACAATTTTGAAGGAGATTGTGGCAGCAGAGATGTTGTGAAAGTGCTGGAAAGGGTTCGAACCATCTCTCCGCTGCTGTTTGAACCTCCAGAGATCAAAAAGGTCAGGTTTGGGTTCAAAATGTTGTCTGCGATCAAAAGAAGAATTGGTTTGAGTGTCGTGTGCCGCCAAACAAGTGCATTGCCAAAGTTGGTATCCTAGGTCGTAATAGCAAGGCTCTTGATTGATTATTGTAACAATCCAACGTGCATTTGCCTCGCATCCATCTTTCCTTTGTTTCATTATAGTTATCCTTTATAATTAGCTTTGATTTCAGAATGAGACTCTATATAGAATATATATATACACACACACGAAGCAGACATACTAGTTATATTCAGGTCCCATTTTATTTTAAAACAATTTAGAATTCAAGGCAATTGTGTCATCCCAAAAAAAAAAAAACTAAACATTCTAGAAACGAAACGTCGAAACCAACATATTTCGTTTAAAGTTCTTGAATAATATTTGAAAGGGAATATGAAAACTAAAATCAAAACCTTTGAACTAAATAATTGAAATTAAAAGTTCACAAAACCTTGCCAGTTACTACTCATCTACCGAGGTGTTTAGTACTACTCCCTCCGTTCCAGAAAACCTTTCTCCTTTCTTTTTTCATCCGTCCCAAAAAACACTTCTCAATTCTATTAAAAAATCACTTTTACCCCTTATTTTTTCATACCCTACCTATCACATCATACCTTTTTACTAATAATCTACTCATCAAATCATACTTTACCCATCACATCAAAGGACATTTTTGGAATTTCAATACCAAAATACACTCCCCTTAAATCCCTCTTCAAAATCAAAACTCCCATGTTTTCCGGGACGGAGGGAGTACTAATTATTATCCTTGTTTCAAAATGAATTTTTTAACTTTACAAAATTTAGAAAAATATTATAAAATGAAAATTGAATATTTAAAATTTATTAAAAAAAATATTATAGTAGTAAAAAAAATTTCCCTTAAAAAGAAATGACATAAAATAAATCATATTTTGAGACATAAAGTTTGAAGTTAGTTGTGAAAACGGAAAAAGTATCTAACTAATTAACTACTCCCTCCGTTCCCGAAAACTTTTTCTGTTTTAACTTTTTTTGATCTGACATCTTTTGACTACGAATTGTGAGAAAATTTATTTAATGAATCATAATATAAATTTAATAGAATTGAGTTAATCTAGGATATAGTTTTGGTATATTAAATTTTTTTAATATTTATTTATTTACATTATGCTTAATTTGTGATCAAAGAATGTCTCTGTTTGACAAACAAAATCAAAAGAAAAAGAGTTTTCAGGGATGGATGGAGTATATTATTACATGGTTAAAGATATGCATGGAATGTGATCATTAGAGTATGATTATAACTAAAATGACATGACTATATTTCTCATCGGTACTTCTTTTGTAATCTTTAAATCTAAATTTATTTTATAGACCTTAATAAATGCAGAATAAAATGATTACACGTATTGATCATTGTAAAACAAAAAATTCAACTATAAATTAAACCTATAAAAAAATGTGAGAACTTACATTTCACCCTAATAGCACAACTATTCTACATAACATATAACTCACTCAGAGATTCAATGTTTAAAAAATGACTTATGTAAGTGATTTTTCCCATTTTGTGGTGTTTGATTACATTGGAAAATGAAAGTCAATGGAAAATAAAATAATGGTCAATGGAACATGAGAGCTTATTTCCGGATTTTGTCTTCCCGAATTGAAATCGAAGACATTTTCCATCTCGCTAGAGAACGCGCAGAGAAATTATATGGTGGACCTAATGGACTTACATATGAGTAAAGTAAACATTTTCTTATAGGCCGTGTTTGGAAAACAGCATTTGAGATAGCTTTTGGCATCTTTGACTGACTTTGGCTTTTTTGACAAGGCGAACCGCCAAAACCATTGTTTGGCTAATGGCTTTTTCACTTGGCATTTTGATCCGAAAAGCCAAAATCTGAAATGCCAAGGAGAGTAGCATTTGGACTTGGCGGTTAGGAAAAATAAATTTTTTAAAATCATTTTTGTTGAAAGATATTTTATAATATATGTAAAAAATTAAAATAAAAATAAAAGTTAAAAAAATTAAATACTAAAAAAATAAAATTTAAATTTAAAAATTTCAAAAAAATGAAATGAGAAAAAAAAAAGCAAAAATCATTAAAAAAAATTTATATTTTTAATTTATTATGAATTAAATGAAATTAAAATTTAATACTCTATATAGTAAAGATTTAATACATGTAAAAAATGAAAAATAAATATCATGTCTCTCTCTCTCTCTCTCTCTCTCTATATATATATATATATATATATATATATATATATATATATATATATATAGGAAAAACTATTTTCAAACAGCTAATTTTACCAAACATTTTTAACGATCAACCAATTTATTCTGTCAGTCAAACCAGCTAAACTAAACAGCCATTCACAACAGCTAGCACGAACTACCAACAGCCAACAGCTGACAGCCAGCATCCAAACAAGGCCATAACATAAATAAGTTTATGTTTTTTAATAAAAAAGATTTTTTAAAATTTTTTTTATGTGGAAAGATCTACAAAAATTGTACCGACCAAAAAACACTATAGCTAGCGCAACCTCCATCTTCTTGGCATCTCTTATGCTTGCACCCTCCTTCCTCCATCCCCTTCTTCACCATCTCCTTCTTTTCACTCGCACCTGACCTTCCTCCTCTCGTCTTCTTCTTTGTCATCTCCCTCTTCGCTCAAAAGGTCAAAACCCAGAGAAATATTTACACTAAATAACACTAAAACTTAAGTCATTTCCCTAAATAGCACTTAAACTGTTTTATTCCTTAAATAGCACTTAATAATGTTCATAATGTCCAGTGATGGTGAATATTTGCTTGAATAATGACTAATGCATAATGACTAAAAGTGTTACATTGGGAAGAAAAACACATGTGGTGCTATTTAGGGAAAGTCATTATGTTTTAGTGCTATTTAAGTAAATTCCCCCAACTCAAAAGCAAATACAGATCTAGTCATTGCTTCTTCCTCTTTTCTTCTGAATAAAGAGCAAGCTCTAAAAATTTAAATAGATATAATCCATCCAGAAAAAAAGAAGTGAGAATCTGAATTCCTCTAGTCGTCGCCCAAATATATTCACAAATCAAGTTCGAAGGGCTAACTTCGAACCACACCCAACATACCAACTCTTTGCATTCAAGGTATTTATTTACCAGTGATTTCAGGATAGGAACGTGTTTCAGGGTTGAATACTACCATTAATTGAGTATGAAAACCTTCAGTTTGATGATAATTATGGCAAAAATTATTGCTTAGAGCCAGGTGAATTTGTAATTTTTGTAATACTGTTTTTTTATATTCATATTTTGGAAATAAACCAAACAAAGATATACAGATATATTTCCCACTTCTGGCCTAATATATAAAAAAACGGTCGCGCTAGGGGTACACCTCCCAATTCGACACCATATACACCCCACTTCTCATGACCTCACCCTCTCTCCTTAACTCTCACCCAACCCTGTCATTCCCAGATCTCTCTTTCTCACTCAAACTCTCTCTTCCTCTCTAGATCGATCTCCCATCTTTCTTTCTTCCCCGCCGGTGATCAACGTAACACCACACATTCATCTTTTCCGCCACAAAATTTGAACCTGGGATTCTCGATCTTTGCCGCCCCATCCTCTTCGCTACCCAGAAGTTGCACGGCGTGGGTTCCCCATCGCCGCCTAGAAGCATCCAAGAGCGGCATCATCATCAAGATCTGGATCGGAGCGGGGCGACAAACAACTCCTTCGATTCCTTCACCGCCACATGTTTTCTCGTCATTGCTCGCTCCTCCTTGACCGCCATAATGACTTTCTTTGTCGTTAATTGCGTCACCAGAGCAGTAGATTATGGCAGAGATGGTGGCGCAGTTTTGATTCAGATTTCACAAATAGTAAATGTCCGTGTTCAAGAAAATAAAGATGTTTAGTGTCTGTGTGACTAAACAGTATTAATTGTAATTTTCTTTTCTTTTTTTAACGTAGAAAAATTTGTGAAATGTTCTTGGTACTGTACTATTTCGTAGATTTGAAAGGTGAAATTTTCATTTGAATTACACAAATAATAAATGTCTGTGTATCAAGAATTATAGATTTTTAGTGTTTCTATAACTAAATAGTGGTAATTATAGTTTTTTTTTCTTTTTTACAATCTAGAGTAATTATGGAACATTCTTTATGATAGCATTATTAATTGGTATATTTGATAGATGTAATTTTTTATTTAGGTTTTACAGACAATAAGTTTCTGTTTACGATGAATTATCGACGATTGTTGTCTGTGTGACCAAAACATACTCCGTACTTAGTATATTTTTGCAATATAAGAAAAATATCATGAAATATTCTTATTATTGTATTATTTGGTATATTTGAAAAGTGCGATTTTCATACATTAAACACAACTATTAAATGTCTGTATTTAAATAATTAAAAAGTTACAGTGTCTGTGCGACCAAATTACAAAATATGTTTGAAACTAATTTAATTGACATTTTATACTGTTGCAATTTTCACCCAAGTTATGCAAAGTGTTTAGGAGAATTACATACATTTAGTGTCTATGCGACCAAACACTTCATATTGTTTTTTTTGGCATTTAAAAAGTTACAAATATGTAGTATTTGTGTGACCAAAGGCTTCTTACTTCATTTGTTTCTTTTTACAGTATAAGATTATTAGATTATTCGACAAGTGCAATTTTCATAAAAGATACACGAAATTAAAAAGTTGTGTTTAAATAAATAGAAACATATAATGTATGTGTGGTCAAACCATAGTTTTGAAAAGCAGACCGGCGATCGAACCGGCCGGGGCACTGGTTCACTGGTTGAACCAGTGGTTCGAGTGGTCGAACCGGCGGTTCGAACATTTTTTTAAAACACTATATTTACACATATTTCTTACTACAAATCAAACTATTATGTTCCTACAATACCAAATTCTTGAATATAGTTTCCAAAAAAGTAAGTTTAAGAGTGTTACATGTCAAAATAAGGTACAATATGAATTGTCAAAGGGTGTTTGAATTATAAAAAAATGATCATTGGGAGTTTAAAAAATCAAAGAGCAGCAAAAGGGCTAGTCAAATAGAAACTCTTAGTTAAAAAAACCATGAATGTAAATATCAAAAAAGAGCAGAGCTTAGCTAAACCCATTCTCAACAGTTACTTAACTTTCAATTACTAATGCCAATCTCATACTAGTAAAAAAAATTGGAGTAGTCATTATCCTTAAAAAATTGTAGTCATTTTCTACTAAAAGTATACTTTATCACTCAAAGTCACTTTAGGCTAAGTATTGAAAATTAGAGACCATCCTCTTCAAGCCAATTCGTAGAAAACAAGTGGAAAACTAATAGTATAAAATTCATAGCCATTCATCAATCTCTCTTCCTCTGCAAATTACTGTGCGGAGATGGAGCCTTATGCATCGGAGATGGAGAGGAAGATGACCGGAGATGGAGAAGAAGATGACCGGAGATGGAGAGAGGATCGAAAATCAAAAGTGGTGGAGAAGAAGAACCGACAATAGGGTTCTGTACTTTTGTCGGCCCATACTCTGTGTTCCGTGTTAGTTCCGTCACTTTGCTTTTTGCTTTTAGATTTTACTCCCTCCCTCCCGAAATAAATTACAATATTCCCTCTTTTGTCCCAAAAAGAATTACAAAATCAATAACTTTACAAGAAATTGACTCTTTTACCCTCCCACTCCTACACTATTCACACACTATTCATCCATGTGAGTGGGAAGGATACTTGGGGGATTTGGGGGGTAATTTGGGGAAAAAAAATTTGATTTGACTCTTCCTTAATTTCAACAAAAATGGAATATTATAATCTAAAGTGAGGCGGAGGGAGTAGAATTTTTATTTAAAGTTAAAAAAAAAGGTAGAAAACCGGAACCGGTAAAAAACCGGCCGATTCATCCCGATTCTCAGTGGTTCGCAGCATACAACGGTCTAATGGGGCGGACCGGACCGGTTTAGGCACCGGTTCGCCGGTTTCCGGTCCGAACCGGCCGGTCCGGTCCGGTTTTCAAAACTATGGGTAGGTTAGAGCCACATACGGGGGTTTGAGGGTTGGGTAGAAATTAGGTTTAAGGATAGAAATGTCGATTTCAGGAAAATGTATAGTTCTTTATGAGACAAAGACTTTATGAAACGTGTAAATCTTTTTGAGGGGAAAGAAATAGTTAATCAGTTGGAAAAATTTATACCAAACCGAATCTAATTGGGAGACTGAATCCCAGTCCAAAAATGGACCTGTCCGGTCCAATTTTTACCAGGTTTTTGGGTAATAATGCAGCGCCCTACATAGAGCAGGCACACGATTTCCACCTTTGGTACGCATTTCAAAAACTATATTACAGATTTTCCGTCTTATATGCATTTAATGATGAGGAATTACAGAGTAATTGATTTATGTTCTTGTTGCTGCATCTGCGTTCAATCATGTTCGTTCGTTCGTGTTAAGTCGTAAGCTAAGTTGCCAACATCTTAGGGTTAGAGTCTTTGGGCCATTGATAACTTGGTTTGACATCATACTGTGCGATTACTGCTCTTAGTTTCATCATGTTTAATGAGCTTAAAGAATGGCTGCACAATATATAGGATCTCTGGTCCATTTCAAAGCATGCTTATGCATTTCCTTGTGTCATATGCTTCTTGAGCAATTCTTTCAACTTCAGATTCAGTCTTAGAAATTAAGTTGATTTGCTGACAAGAAAATCTGCTGGACCCCTAATGAACCAACTGAGAAAAATTCATGCCCACACCCTGAGAAACGGTCTGAATTTTACTAAATTCTTGATAAATAAACTCCTTGAGATACCAAATATCCCTTATGCCCACAAGCTGCTTGACAATACTCCTAACCCAACGATCTTCCTATACAACAAGCTCATTCAGGCCTACTCTTCTGATGGCCCTCACGTTCATTGTTTGTCTCTCTACATCCAAATGTGCCGGCAAGGTTGCTCCCCAAATGAACACACTTTCACCTTCCTCTTCGTTGCTTGTGCTAGCCTTTCAAGTCTTAGATTGGGTCAAATGTTGCATTCGGATTTCATCAAGCATGGGTGTCAGTGTGATATATTTGCATTAACTGCATTGGTTAACATGTATGCTAAAACGGGCTCAGTTAGTTTGGCACGAAGGCAGTTTGATGAGATGAAAGTAAGGGATGTACCCACATGGAACTCACTGATTGCTGGTTATGTCAAGAGTGGGGATATGGAGGAAGCTTTGTATTTGTTTTCAAAAATGCCTTCAAGGAATGTGATATCTTGGACTTCAATAATATCTGGTTATGCCCAAAACGGTCAGTATGGGGATGCTCTGGCTATGTATAGACAACTGGAGAAGGAGAATGGTGTGAGGCCAAATCAAGTGACAATAGCCAGTGTTCTTCCGGCTTGTGCAAATCTTGGCGCTTTAGAGGCTGGGCAGAAGATCGAGGCTTACGCAAGGGAAAATGGTTTCATCAAGAATATGTTTGTTTGTAACGCCGTACTTGAATTGTACTCAAAATGTGGCAAACTTGAGACAGCAATGGAAGTATTTTTCGAGATGGGTCAGAGGAGAAACTTGTGCTCTTGGAATACTATGATCATGGGTTTAGCCATCCATGGAAAAGGCAATGAAGCACTCAGTCTCTTCAACCAAATGTTGGTTAGTGTTCTTTATATGAGTTTCGGATCATTGGTTGTGTTCTTTCATCAGATACAAAACTTTTGGTCTTTATTTAAACTCCATTTTTTACAGGAAAATATCTCCTGTTGTATTTTCTCTGTTTGACACACAAAAACATTTTCCTAAAATATTTTCCGATCTTCGGAACCAGAATATATTATCCAAATGGAATACTAATCTTGAATTTTTTTACTTTCGTGGAAAATGACTTCCTAATTTTCGAACGGGTTTTTGGGAACAAAACATTTTATTATACGGAGAAGTAACATTACATATTTTCTAGGAAAGCATTTTCCTTCAAAAAAAAAAATTCGAGAACCAGTAGATTATTTTCCCTTATACAAATGGGACCTTAGTGTAAACACTACTTTGGTTGGAATTCAGGAAGAAGGAATTTCACCGGATGATGTTACATTCGTAGGAGCAATCATGGCATGCACACATGCTGGAGGCATGGTTGCAAGAGGATGGGATATCTTCAAGTCCATGGAACGAAAATTTCACATTGCTCCTAAACTGGAGCATTACGGATGCATGGTTGATCTTTTAGGGCGTGCGGGGAATTTGGAAGAAGCTTATGATCTCATACAGAGCATGCCCATGAAACCCGATTCTGTTGTTTGGGGGGCTCTGTTAGGAGGGTGCAGTTTTCACTACAATGTTGAACTCGCAGAGAAAGCCGCGAATTTCCTATCTGAATTGGAGCCGTGGAATCCGGGAAACTATGTCATTCTTTCAAACATATATGCAAGGGCAGGGAGGTGGGATGGCGTGGTGCGTCTACGCAAACTGATGAAGGGGTCCCACATCCGAAAGGCTGCAGGTTACAGTTTCATTGAAGGAGGAGGGCGAATTCACAAGTTTATAGTTGAGGATAAGTCACACCCAAGTTTTAATGAGGTATATGCACTCCTTGATGAAATCATAGCCAAGTGTAGATCTTTTGTAAATGGAATCTATATTGATTCTGATTTTGTTATTGAATAAGAAGAGCTAGTAGATCACATTTTTTTGTTTTGTTATGCTTAGAGAATGTTAATCAACCAAAATCCATCTCAGCGTCCTGTATGGATATGACTGCCCTTTTTTATGAGGGCCGTAGTAGCCTTTTGAGCGCCGAAGACTACACTTAGGCCTCGTTTGGTACACGGAATTCAAACTATGGAATTGGAATTGAAGACCTCAATTCCAATTCTGGTGTTTGGCAGCACAAAAATTATATGGATTTGGAATTGATAGTGCAAAAAATGAATTGGAATTGGTGAATTCAATTCTATGGAATTGAGTCCCATGGAATTTCAATTCCAATTCAATTCCAATTCCATCAATTCCGTATACCAAACGGACCCTTATTTCCAAGAGAAATTTACCTAAATAGGACTAAAACATAACGAGTTTCCTTATTAAGTCCTATTTAGGGAATAAAAAAGTTTAAGTCCTACATTATGAAAGTCATTATGTTTTAGTCCTATTTAGTGTAAATTTCACTATTTACAACTCTTTGTAAGAAATTTTTGTTGGATTTTAAGCGCGTAAGATACCGAAAAATATTGAGAACACCAGAAAAATGAGAGAACAAATCCAAGAAGAATATATGAGAGAAAAAAAATTGTATTTCCACTATTTCAGGACAATATACAAAAAACTCTCCCCTGTTTACAAGATTAAATTTCAGACACTCATAAACAGATCTTTCCACATCCTATGCTCGGATGTATTTTTTCCGAGTAACTAAAACCAGTTACTCACTACACTCATTCACACTCACCAAGACCCCTTGAATTTTTCCGGTGGTATTCTTGTGTAAAATTCCTCCTATTTTCTCTCTCTACTTTGGTGGTGTGTAAAACCCACACACACACACAAGCTATTCTAAAAAACCCAAGTTAT
Source organism: Cuscuta campestris (assembly GCA_900332095.2). NCBI lineage: Eukaryota > Viridiplantae > Streptophyta > Magnoliopsida > Solanales > Convolvulaceae > Cuscuta > Cuscuta campestris. The sequence goes on from OOIL02006581.1 coordinate 391,761, forward strand.
ATACATGCGTAGTGATTCCCATCCAAGAGGAAGATGGTAAATGCGTCCTTAACATAACATGTATACAACCTCTCACATGCATGTATGATGGATGCATCCACTACACCATCCATATCTTCTTTTTTATCTCTTTTGTCCTCTTCCTTATTTTGAGTTCTCTTTCTTCTTCTTTTTTTTCTTTTTGAATATTAATCAATATTTCCCAACAATTTTATAGCTTGTTACTCGTATTCTCTTTTGATTTCATGGATATGATGGCCCCGTTTGGCATCAGCGTTAGAGATTAGCGTTAGCGTTTTGAAAAAGCTATCCGACGGTAACCTTTAGCGTTAGCGTTTTCAGAATTAATCTGCACCATTAAAATTTTATCCAAAACGCCAACGCTAATCGAAAAAGCTGTTACCAGACAAAGCCGATATCTGATTTCCTACTTTTTCCCATAAAAAAGTTTTAGCTTTTTTGTTTGACACAAGGAAAGATTTTTCTTTTTTTGAGGAAGAAATTGTGCGCTTAGAGCATTGGCAGGGGTTTCCACATTATGAACAAAATGCGACCATATACTTTTATTCTTATTAATAATTGTGTTTGGTGACTTTGTGAAATTTTATTGTGAAAGAGAGGTTCATTTCTTCCTTGAATCAGGGAAGGTGTCGATTTGTCATGGTTATTAAATCTTACTCCGTATTTTGTGCCTAGTTAGAAAAGGGATCATTTTGTTATTTTAGTTTTTTAGAATTACTACTAAAATGGGAATTGTCTTCTAACTCTTTTTTCGAGGGGAAAATTTAGGACTGTATACGGATAATATATACGACATATATGGCATATCTGAATCCGTATCAGATTGATAATTCTCGATTTTGGATATACTCAGATCCGATTACATATTCGAAGTTGATCAAATATTTGAATCCGACCGAATATCAATGCGTTCAAACCCGAAAACAAAATTATAAAATGGTGGTGGAGGAGTTCAAACCCAACACCTCCAACCTTAAAATTCAAAGTTGCAGTCATCTAGGCTAAATCAAACGCTTGGTATTTGTAAACAGTAATTAATATATTTTTTTTCTTAGTACATGTCGTGTTCTAATTTTTTTTACAAAATAATCTACATATAACTGTAATACTTTACATTTTTTCTTTTTGAGTGGTGTTCCGTTGACACTCTCCAACAATGCAAATAGTTGGTGACACTGCATTTTTGGAGCACCTCTAGTGCTCCGTTTAGAAAATGTATGGCTATTAGGGGTGTTAGGGGGTAGGAACTATCAATTTTTCGAACGGAGCATCAGAGATACTAAAAAAATGTAGTGACACCGCTTGTGACATCGTTGGCCAGTGTTAACGAAACCGTGCCCTTTCCTCAAATAAACTTCGTATTATTTATAATTATACGCATACTTATATTATGTGATACTCTCTCCGTCCTGCAGTATTCCTCCATTTTCCGTCCTGCAGTATTCCTCCATTTTCATAATGGCTCAAAAACCAAGTGAAGGAGAATAAAAGAAGAAAAAGACACATCTACCCCTAGTTTTGGAAAACGTCCAGACCAATCCTTCGCCGCCCAGCCCAATACCTTCCCCACCGCATTCCCGTTTTTTGTGCCATTTCAAAATTTACCAGCGATCTACTGACTTCAAAATCTAACGAGCTTTAAAAAAAACCTTCATGCAAATGGGGTGGACAAATTTTCAGATTTTAAATTTTCTTGGGATATTTTTTTTTTTTGCAAATTACTGTAATAATGGTTATGAAGAGACAAGTGATTGAGCTCTTAAAAGATACAAGAATAGATCTGTGTGCCAAGGGATCGGAGATCTGTGTGGCAAGGGAACCAATCTGAAGAGACGATTGATTGAGCTCAGATTAAGATTTCAAAAGATACAAATTCATAATCAACCAAGTACTTTTATGAAAGAAATTGTAAGACACTAGAGGGTTGTTTGGCAACTTCTGAATGGGTAAGTGCTGAACCAGTAAGAGGTCCGAACCATTAAGTGCTGAACCAGTAAGAGGTCTGAACCAATAAGGGCTAGTATATTGCTTAACTATTCAGAGGCAGAGGCAAATGTCTGATCAATTCAGATAAGAGGTCTTAACCATTCAGACTCTGTATAATACTTAACCATTCATAGGCAAATCTCTTACCCATTCAGACATCTGAACCATTAAGAGGCTGAAACAAACAGTCTGAACCATTAAGTGCTGAACCATTCAGACATCTGAACCATTAAGAGGCTGAAACAAACAGCCCCTAAGGTTAGAGATTTAGAGGGTAAGGTATATTCTTGAATATATGGGCCAAATATAAATGTATAATGGGCTGGATAGAGGATTAAATTTATTAAAAAAAATTATTCATTACTTGGACAAATAGATATTCAGATAAATAGTTATTTAAACAAATATATATCGGAATTGGATTTTAAACGGACCAGATATATAATTACCAAATTCATATCCGTTTAGTCATCGGATGTCTTTAATCGGATACAGATAATATCCGTTTCAAACGGATGCAGATTATTCACGTTTAAACGGATATAGATGTGGACGGTAATTGAATTTTCAGTAATCTATCGACAATCCTAGGAAAACATAAGTTTTCCTTTTATCACGAAAAGATTTTACATTATGCTGGATGTATGATGTATACCAATAGAAAGTTTTTATTAAAAAAAATATGAATAGTGAAATAAGTAATACTCCATCCAAAAAAAATTCTTATTCGCTATTTCAAGGTAAAATTTTAATCGTTTTTTAGATTATTTTAATTACTGATTTTATAAAATAATATAATATTACCACATTTTTAATACTCGTTTATGTAAATTTAAATAATTTTTTATGTAAATTTTAAATATATAATTTTTTAAAAAAATTACCTTGATTTTCTTATATATTGAGTAGTCATAAAATAAATTACCTTGAGTAGTCATAAAACATAAATTCAACAAATCATGATTTGCAACGAGAAAACCTTTCTAGGACTTTGTATAAATTGTATTCACTACTCCGTATACTTTTCGTTATCTATGACTAATAGAATCACATTATTCGTGTAAAATTTATTAAGTCATCTTATATTAAAGATGCAATATTTGGGTCAAAATTCCTACCACCAAGCACAAATGTAGCGTTTAGATTTTAAAATTATTACTCGGTCTCATTTTTCTTTACGGAACGTGTTAAATATGATCAAATACAGAACAATGACCCATAAATTGGTTGTTATGATTTTTAGCACTTGTTTATAGGATCCAACTTTTCAAAAAAAACAAAAAAAAAAACAAACAATTACGTACGGAGTTGAAGACGCCCATCATTCACACCTTCCTTGACCAGTGGAAATCCTGAGGAGTCAAACCATGGGGTTTGAAATGCCCAATATACCCCTGCCCGCCCGCCCCCTGGTTTTACATCCTCTTCCCGAACCCTGCGAGTTTCCGGGCAACTCCAAATATAAGAGCCTTGGTGAGCAGGCCGCGGTCAATGCTACAAGCAACCGCAACTGCGCCGCCAACAATGAGAAGCTTAGGCACATTCCTTCCACTTGGCTTCTTATCTCCTTCTTCTTCACAAGATGCTTCTACCTCACTCTCACTTCTTCTCCCCAGTGACTCCAACTCATCGTTCGTCACTTTGGTGTTGATTTGAGCCATGAAAGCACACCTTGACAACGTGCCCCCATCCGACAATGCTTCTCTGTGCCTCTGATATGCACGCAGACCGGGGTCAATCTTCTTCACAGCTCCCCACATGCCCTGCTTGACCCCAAGCTTTGCAATTTCCCATGGTATGCCCATGTCCTCATGGTGGAAGAGTATCACCTCGCACGCACTCTTCTCCCCTTCTCTTTTGTTTGATTCAGCTGCAGTTTCATTGGCAAGAAGTTCACTAAACTCGTTCTCTGGAAGTAACAATACTATGCAACAAAGGGACAAACCACATTCCAGTTGAATCCCACAAAAGTAGGGTCTGGAGAGGGTCGGTGTACGCAGACCTTACCCCTACTCAAAAGTAGAGAGGCAATTTAAACATCTAGGTAAAAAAGGGTCAAGCATAATAAGTGAGAGACCAAAAATGGAATGTTCTCTTGTTGATGCAACAAAGTTTTACCTGGCCGAATGCACCAACTTGAATAATACAAATCAACACGTCTTGGTTTGGTTTTTTGTGGAACGGATGAATTCGGCACACCCTGAAACAAGTCGCTACGAATTGATGATCTCTCAACTTTGAAAGGGCATTAACAATCAGCCGTTTAATATGTTTGCTCACCTTAGTAACACAATAATATGTTTGCCCAGATTTCCATATCCGACGGCCAATAATGTATTCTCTATCACTACAGAAGAACGGAAACTGCAGCAAAAGGGGGGCTTGGGCATTATCCAATCAAAGGCGGATTCAAAGGGGAAAACAATCAAAAGCACAAACTAGTGGCACACCTTGCGTACCCACTGCACCACCATAGTTCCAGTGGTAGGACAATCTTCAAGTGTTTGAGCATGTATAAGCATGTCATCCCACTTCGTTCGAAATTCATCATCCCAAAAGAAATCCCTCACCATTTCGGGGCTAGCATCCTCATACACAGTTCTACTCCGATATTGCGGGGGTCCGGTCTAACACCATGTCAAATTGAATTGAGTATAGATGAACATAGCAAAATATATTGACTTGGGTGATGGTTGTTTTTCTATGTATGTTTTCTAGAATCTCAATGTTTTGTTCAACAACAAAAGAAAGTGGAGTATCATTTACCAAAGCTGAATTCGTATTAACATCAAGGAATTTATGCAACTTCCTAAACGATATATATGCGTAAATACGACTAAAAAGAAGTATCTTAGCTCCAGATTGTATCTACCTCAGGGTCTCTACGCCAGGCCTGGTAACTCATGTTCGCGGCAGTCCGGTCCATCATTGGAATCCAGGCAGGGCCACCATCTTTCTCTTCAACTAACAGGTACAAATGATGAAGGTCATTCTCATCAACAGCTCCAGAATTTCTGTTTTCCTGAACCGATGCGCTGCATATTTCCCAATTCAAATCCCACTCTCTCAGCTAGAACGATTTCAAAACCCGAACTTCAATTTGTCTTTGTTACAAATACGAGCAATAAATAGAAAGAATATATATAACTGACCTGGTGGTTGGGGCCTGGAGGGGTGAGGAGCTCTCTTCAGAAATCCATGAAATGAATCTGGGAAATTGCAATTTCATATTAGGGATGGAGGTGAAGGCAGTGAATCTGGGCCTCCATGCCCATCCCACAACAACTCCCACTGCCACAGCCACCCAGATAGGCGTCGCGAACACCATCATCTCAACTACAACATCCCCAATCGAAGGCTTTTGGAGAATTTCAAGCAAAGCCGATACCAAAGCCATTAAAAACAGAAAAAACCCAAACGAGAAATTTCAGAAAGAGAAATTTCAGTCGGATAAAGATTGAGCCTTTAAGTATATAAAGACGAAAGATAAGAGATTAGTACTGCAGTCTGAGATTAACAGGTGACGCGGAAAATATGTACCACTCGGCTCGCAATAGGTGGTGGAGTGGTTTGGGAAATTCAAGAAAAATTAGATAATTATGTGTGTATTTTATTTGCAGAAGAGAGAGAGAGAGTTGGGGGGGGGGGGGGGGGA
>OOIL02006581.1:401413-426153 GCA_900332095.2 Cuscuta campestris
CAATGCTGAGTTGAAGTAATACACTTTATTTTCATAATAACGTATTACTATCAATGTATAATGATGTCTGCGATTAATACAAAACCTTATTACTTAATTATAAACCAAAAAAATCTACTAACCATAATAGGTTATAAAATCAAGTATAGATTACATACGTTCTCTCACAGAAGAATGGAAGAAGAACCCAAGATTTTTCTTTATGATCTAGCAACATCCTTTCCACTGGTTTACGGTTTCCATTTTTTACCATATGCTGGAGATCGTCCGGACACACTAACCCGACATTCTGAATGTCGTGGGTCCTCATGTAGCCATACAAGTGTCTTCGAATAGTATAATATATATGTGCATTGTAGATAAGTCATACACACAGATACAAATACATAAGTCATTATACGTGAATACATAACTAATTGAGTGTCTAAAATTAAGATGTAAGTATACCTCATAAAGATCTCGACGATGCTATTATCGATCATATCCCATCGCAAGAACTCCTTGATGTTTTCAGGATTAATGCTGAACACCCTCTCCTCTGCATAGCCTAGTGCCCAAGGTTCTATCAAGATCTCAATGTTTGTGAGGTCCTCTATTCGTGTTAACCAGTGGCACAAATCCCTACACCTGGGACCTAAAGTCGCATAGAGCCCGGGTTCAACGGCACGCTGGGAGGGAGGCTCAGTATGAGTATGAGGCTGCTGTGAGGAATGTTGACTAAATGAATGATGAGAGTCGAGTTGCTGCGAGAAATGATGACTAAGGTTGGGAGAATCCTCCGAGTACGCTGATACACGGGAGAATCCTTTAGTAGAAGATCCCATGCCCCTCAAGGTAGGTAGGACAGGAGACCCTAATGGAGGCTGCATATACACATTTATAAGGTCATAATAGAATTGAAATAATAAATAATAGAACGAAAGAAGTCCGAAGAAGTAAGATTAATATATACTTACATCTCCAAGGTGAACCAAGGCTTTTGGCCAGGCACACATGCTCCCCAAAGTCGAAGAAACAGTGGTGTGCTCATCCGTCGGAGTCGGTATAGGATAGTCCCCCATACCATCAAGCACCACATCCACAGATACTTTGACATGGTCGTATGGGAGGGGAGCATTGTGAAGGGACACTCCTGGAGAACACGGGAATACTGATCCACGTGCCACTATGGCATCAATAGGCTTAGTAATACTCATGTGGCAACGAGTCATCTTCAAAAAATGAGAACACACAAGTTTAATAAATATGACTTTAAAACATAAATTTGTCCATATAAAAAAGGTTTACCTCAGTAAGGTCTACAAATGGGTCAGTATCTACTGAAGCCTTGCTGCTCTGCTGAAACTGTGGTTTAGACATGTGCAATTGTTGCGAAATGTTGGCAATGTTCTCAATGCTGCCTGACACTTGAACTCCAAGAGACTGAAGAAGCTGGGGAAGTCGTTGCGTGTACATGGTGAACGCGTCATTAAGGACAGAGTTCCTGAACTGCTCCAACTCGTCTTGCGTCATGAACATTCCATCAGACTTTTGAGACTTCTTTTTCCCCTTAAAAACATTTCGTAGCCCGACNAGGATCTACCGAAGCCTTGCTGCTCTGCTGAAACTGTGGTGTAGACATGGGCAATTGTTGCGAAATGTTGGCAATGTTCTCAATGCTGCCTGACACTTGAACTCCAAGAGACTGAAGAAGCTGGGGAAGTCGTTGCGTGTACATGGTGAACGCGTCATTAAGGACAGAGTTCCTGAACTGCTCCAACTCGTCTTGCGTCATGAACATTCCATCAGACTTTTGAGACTTCTTTTTCCCCTTAAAAACATTTCGTAGCCCGATGAGTGACCCGACACCTCTAGTCCTGCCAGGATGCTCAGAAGTACCGAGTGCACGAGTGAGAATGTCATCATGTCCAACAGCCGTGAATGTCCCTGCTTGAGCATCAGCTTTCAACTTCACCTGTAAATATTGACAATATTACTAATGTTTCAAAAAATACATATAACGAAGCATTAAAAAATATCTAGACAATGTACATACTATCCTTTCGCCAACTTCCCTAACATTAGGGTTGGGTATCTGATTGTCCTTTGTACGACCCAATAACCACATATTCTCTCGCGACAAGTCAGGAGGGACAGATGAGCTGTTTTTGGTAGTAGTGGTGCTACTTGAAGATAATATCTTCTGCTCTAACATCTTGTAACTACCTCTGCCCATGTTATGTGGATACACGTTCTTCTGTTGACGCTCAGTGTTAGCTGCACTAATGGCCTACAAAAAAGTTTCAAATACCATCTCAAATTTACCTTCAATAATCTAATACCTTAACAAAATAGGGATTTAATCTTATTGTTTGGGGTACCTACGGTGCTCCGTTTGTAAAAACGATGGTTCCTACCCCCCCTAACCCTCCCCCTAAACGCCCCACCCCAGCCCCCTTCCCGCCCCCCTCCCTACCCTGGCAGTATACTGCCTACACTGCCAGGCAGTGTACTGCCAGGGTAGGGAGGGAGGCGGGAGGGGGGGGGGGCTGGGGTGGGGGACAAGGGTGGGGTTGAGGTGGGGCGTTTAGGGGGAGGGTTAGGGGGGTAGGAATCGTCATTTTTACAAACGGGGCACTGTAGGGGTGGGGGAGCAAGGGTGGGGCTGGGGTGTGTACGCTACCTTCATGTTGTCAGATGTATAATAATTTTTAAAGTTCTCCCAATGTTCTCGTGTCACAAAGTTGTAATAAGAATTGGGATGTTCACCCAGCCTCTTCCCACTCGGCTTTAAATAATCCTTACGGAGCTTAACTTTGAATGCACGCCATCTCTCGCCCGCCAATTTCAGAGTGTAATTGATGCCCTCCTTAGGTATTTCGTAGATAGTCTGCAAGCATTTAAAATATTGGCAGTTAATATGAACGTATTGAACATGCAAATTTTATATACTCATACACAATAACTTACTTGAATCTCTGCTAGGATCGTGTCCTTAACATCTTTTGGGACCAAAGGCCACGTCGTAATGTCAATTCTAGCTCTGCTTCTCGCCTCAAACCCAACAAGGGAAGGGAAGACTCCTACATGTGGCCCAGCAAAAGGACGCCTGTGCCGCCACTGCAGTTGTATCGGTGGATGACCTTCCTTCTTCCGCTTATATAATGCCTCACACTTAGCAGATCCTCTATGCTTCTTGGGAGGGTGTGCCATACCTGTCAATTTGTAAAATCAACACCGCACCAAATTAAAGTTTAAATGAAAAAGTAATATTCGAATAAAACGTACACACAAAAAGTAAATACATTGTTTATAATCAATATGATATATACCAATTTCATTGTTTTCTCTTCTGTTTATTCTCCTCATCTATCCACAACCCTTCTTCGTGATCCCTCCGAATGTAAATTTCTTCACTATCATCAGATTGTGAGTTTTTGATACCGATTGATATAGGGGTTGCTTCGTCGTATATACCCATATCCCCTTGATCGGTTTCATTTTCATCTAGAGCAAGCACGGATCTTTTACCTTGGCGTACGACAAACCAATTACTATCCTTGGGATCAACAATGTAATAAATTTGCGTAGCTTGTGATGCCATTATAATAGGCTCATCCTGATGTCCCAACTTCTGAAAATTCACCAATGTAAATCCCATGTCATCTTTTTTAACACCTTTATTGATATCCACCCACTTACAGTGAAACAGAGGTACATTAAAAGTTGTATATTCAAGCTCCCAAATGTCCTCAATCACTCCATAGTATGATTTGTCGGCCCTGATTGGGGTCGAATCTTTAGACTTTGGAATGTGTAACGATGAAGCAACCAAGGACACGCCACTATTTTGTACCGTACTTTTGTCATCTTGACGCTTCGTATAAAAATAATAGCCGTTCATGTAGTATCCCTCATAGGATGAAACATTCACTGATGGCCCACTTGATAATGATCTCACAACTTCTGTGACCATATCAGGTGACTGTGTCATTTGCTGGCTAACACGATCCTTGAACCAATTCAAAAATGACCGATTATGCTCGATTACAATCCACCTTTCTGTTTTACCACGGTTAATCTGCCTCAAAAGGGTCATATGTTCATCAACATATGGAGAAACTTCCACACTTTGTTGCAGAACATACAATTGTGCCCTATCAAACATCTTAGAATCAAGATGAATGATGTGATGCCCTAATGTACCCTTCCCCTCAATTCTCCCTTCGTGACGAGATTTGGGTATCCCTATGGTGCAAATATTTTTCAAATGATCAGTGCAGAATTCAATAAGCTCTTCTGCCACATATCCTTCAACAATGCTACCTTCTGGTCTATAACGGTTCCTTACATACCTTTTAAGAATTCCCAAAAATTTCTCAAAAGGATACATGTACCTCAAATATACAGGGCCACAAAGCTTAACCTCTCTCACCAGATGAACCACTAAATGAACCATAATATCAAAGAAGGATGGGGGGAAGTACATCTCAAACTCACATAAAATGACAACCACCTGCTCTTGGAGTGCATCTAAAGTTTCTGAGTCAATCACTTTGCTACATATTGCATTAAAGAAGTAACAAAGTCTCGTTATCGCCCCCCTCACATTTGTTGGCAATATCGCTCGAATTGCCACTGGCAACAAGTGTTGCATCGGAATATGGAAATCATGAGACTTCAGTCCAACTAATTTCAAGTCTGTCATTGACACACGACTCTTAATGTTGCCTGCAAACCCTTGTGGAAGCTTGATACTTTGTAGACATTGACAAAGACTAATTTTCTCTTGTCTAGATAGCGTGTAGCAAGCAGGCGGTAAGAACGTGCGTTTCCCTCTCTCTTGCGGAGCAAGCTGTGCTCTTATGCCCATGTCGACAAGGCCTTTTCTTGCATTTACACCGTCTTTAGTCTTGCCTGGTATGTTTAAGAGGGTACCAATCAAACTGTCACATATGTTCTTCTCGATGTGCATCACATCAAGACAGTGCCTAACCGGTAAACACTCCCAATAAGGAAGCTGAAAGAAAATGGACTTTTTTTCCAAATTGGGCTATCTACAACACGTTTTTGAGTCTTGCCAAACACATGATTTATATTCTTCAACTTCTCATGTATCTCTTTACCGGTCAATATCCTTGGAGCAACATTGTCTTCTGCTTTCCCATTGAAAGCTTTTCTCATACGCCAATAAGGATGATTACGTTTGAGAAATCTACGATGACCCAAGAAAACAGTTTTTCGACTATACTTCAACCATTCACTTGAAGTATTCTCCTCGCATATCGAACATGCCTTCTTTCCTTTCACTTTATAACCAGATAGGTTACCATATGCTGGGAAATCATTGATCATGCAGAAAATCATTGCCCGCAGTGTAAAGGACTCTTGACGATGAGAATCAAATACAGTCACACCATGAATCCACATTTTTTTCAAGTCATCAATCATGGGGGCCAGATACACATCTATGTCATTACCCGGTTGCTTAGGCCCAGGTATCAACAAAGACAACATGATGTATTTGCGCTTTGTGCACAGCTCTGGTGAAAGGTTGTATATCACAAGCAGTACCAGCCATGTGCTATGTTGCGTACTAAGGCTTCTAAACGGATTGATCCCATCAGTACACAGCCCAAAACGAAGATTCCTAGGCTCATTACCGAACTCAGGAAAAGTGACGTCGATTGTCTTCCACTGCAGAGAATCAGCCGGATGACGTAGGGTGCCATTATCTTTTCGCTGCTCATGATGCCAAACAAGATTCTTAGCATTCTTATTGCTCGCAAATAAACGCTTAAATCTTGGTATTATCGGAAGATACCACATAACCTTAATTGGAATCATTGATTTACCGCCATGACCCTTAAGAGAAGCATTGTCGCTTGACTCCTTATAACGCGGAGCAAAACACATTGGGCATTCACTAAGATCCTCATATTCGTTGCAATACAATATGCAATCATTTTGACAAGCATGTATCTTTTTGTACCCCTCTCCCATTGGTGACATCATTTTCTTAGCCTCATAAGTGGATGAAGGAAGTTCATGTCCGTCTGGAAGGAGCTCCCCCAACAAACCTAACAAAGATGTGAATCCTTTATCACTCCAACCGTTTGCCACTTTTAAATTGAACAACTCTAGCATTGCTTTCAAACATGTGTACTTAGTACAACCCGGATACAACGGTTTTTTTGAGTTATGTACTAAAGTCTCATAAATGTTACGCTCTTCATCATCAATAACATTTTCAAAGTCATGGGCCATGCCAGAATTATCCTCAAATTCGTTGTTCCCTTCAGCCCGGAAACCATTGATATTGTCATTGTCGTCATCCACCCGTCCACTAAATGTTGAACCAACATTTTCAGTCTCCCCATGCCATATCCATTGTTTATAAGTCGACTCAAAACCCTTGTGATACACATGAAGTCTTATATCCTTAACACTATCGACCATAAAATGGTTATGACATGAGTTACAAGGACAATATATCATTTCTCCCTCCCTTGAATATTTTTGAACGAAGCTAAGGAACTCATCGAAACCCTTACAAAACTCTGGCAAAGTTCGTGGCATATCAATCCAACTTCGATCCATCATATATGACTCTATCATAATAACATATAGGTAGTTGAGTAAAAATTCAATGAAAAGATCATCCTAGACAATTGACACACACACACACACACACACACATATATATAAACAAGTTCCCTCAAAGAAAGAAAGAAAGAAAAACACAAAGAGCGAATCATAACAATGGTGGCTATTAGCTTCAAATGTTCACTTATTTTGTCCCTTGCAATTTCAACTCTCTTTAGCTCCTACCAATGTAAGTATGAATATTTTCCTACGTTCCTATTTTTCTCCCTATTTGTTTAACTTATAGTATGCATTATGTTATTCAAGAAAAACATATACCTAGCATATATAATGGCACATGAACAGCAGCGACAGAGCAGAGCAAGCAAGCAGTGAAAGAATCCAACAAACAGATGCACCAAGTTAAACAGATGCAACATAACCCCAATTCAACATAACCCCAAGAACATCAAGCAACATAACCCCAATTCAAACTCCAAATCAAACTCAATTCGAGAATCCATACTTAATCTTAAATTAACCCACATAATCAAACATTCCAACAATCATAATCACGGATTCCCTGTCAGAGTAGCAAAAACACATCAACAATAAAAATATAAGATGACGAAACCAACACAAGCAGCAACCAATATTATAAAAGAAATTTCCCAAAGGCAACAAATAGTTCAAAGATTCGGACCTTTTCAGTTCGATGGCCGCCGTCAATATCCGTCCGGCAAAGGTCAGATTAGAATCTTCGCGTTAGATGCAGCGCAGATGGTGGGCACAGTTTCTCTCCTCCGTCGACGAGAGCTCAGTCTTCCGTCCCGTCTCCTCCGTCGAGCTCAGCCTTCAGTCCGGTCTCCTCCGTAGACGAGAGCAGAGTTCCAGTTCTCACTAAACCTAACCGTCTCTGATAGAATGTGCCGCCTCCTATCTCCTTCACACATATAAAGTTTTAAACATTATAAAATAAACTCATTTAAAAGTATGTTTACGGTCCAATATACTAGTAATTTATATTAACAAAATACAAAAGAGTATTGGCATCGGTTGTTAAAGAACATTGATGCCTTTGTATTTTTAAAAATTTTGAAACTTTAAGCTTTAGTTTTAGCATCGGCTCCTGCAAACAACCGATGCATTTGCATTAATATTTGAAAAAATTAAAAAAAATAATAGGTATTAGCATCGGTTGTTTTGTACAACCGGTGCCATTGAGCATTTGCATCGGTTCAGTTAGATACCCGATGCTAATACTTATTTCTTTTTTCCAAATTTAATTTTAAAAAAAACAATTGCATCGCTTTTAAAAAACAACCGATGCCTTTGCTCTTTTGCATCGGTTATTTTTGTATGCGATGCAATTGATGGCAGTCTTTTTGCCTTTTTTTGTAGTAGTGACATGTGTTTTTACTGCAGTAAATGGCATCACATCAAGAGACAATGCAATAAATTGAAAGTAAAAAGAACAAGGAGAGCAAGTCATATCAAGGGGTACACAAAGACCCAAGCAATGTTGATTCCCAAAAATACTGCATCCTATGCAAACTCATGCCTTCGTGTCACACTAGACCAATGGTTACTAGACAGTGGATGCTTACACCACATGATGGGGGATAAATACAGCTTAACAAATCTACAGTCTATGGAAGGAGGAAATGCCAGGTTTGGTGGTGGGGCACATGATCAAATTATTAGGAATGTGATCCTCAGTGTCTCGGGCTTACCACCTATAAAAAATGTGTGGTTCGTTCAAGGCTTACAGGTAAATATCTTGAGCATCAATAAAATATGTGACCAAAGACTCGAAATGACTTTCACTCACCAAAAGTGTCGTGTGAAGGATAGAAACAAACTAGTTGTGCTACAAGGTGACATAACCATAGATAATTGCTACAAGTTAGTCCCAACATATTTTGTTATTCTACTAGCGAGAGATATGTCATACTGTGGCACTACAGACAAGGTCACATGAATTACAAAGACCAGACCACTCCATTCATCTTCGGAGTTGTTCGAGGATTGCCAAAAACATCAAAATGGAGAATGACATCTGTGGACCTTGTCAACTTGGCAAACAAGTTCACAACAATCATCCAAGAAAGATGGCTAGATAAACTAAACATCCTATTGAGTTCATGCATATTGATTTGTTTAGACCCATGAAAACTGAGAGCATTGGAGGGAAACAATTTTTTCTCATGGTGGTTGATGACTTCCCTAGGTACACATTGGTGAGCTTCCTGAACACAGATGACACACTAGATGCCTTTGCTGCCTTATGTAACAAGGTCAAGAATGAGAAGCAACTCAACATTAAAAGGGTCATTCATGTTCGAAGTGATCATGGTGGTGAATATTAAAATAAGCAATTTGTAGAATTTTGCGATCAGCATGGCATATGACATGAATTCTCTGCACCAAAGAATCTTTGCCAAAATGGAGTGGCTAAGAGGAAGAACAAGCATGTTCAGGGGATGGCACGTACTATGATCAAGACTTTTGATCTACCTCAAAACCTTTAGGTTGAAGCTGTGAACACAACATGTTGCACCATAAATCATTTGTATCTTAGAAGCAGCACCAAGGCTACACCTTATGAACTCTGTAAAGAGATGACTACAAGCATAGCTCATTTCCATATCTTTGGGACAAGGTGTTTCCTCCAAAGAGATCGTGATCAAAAGAGAAAATTTAAGCTGGAAAGTGATGAAGCCATATTTGTTGGTTACTATTGGGTATACAAGAAACGAACGCAGACCGTCATGAAGTCAATAAATGTTATGGTCGATGATCAAGTACAAAAGAAGATTCATGATAACGGAAGAGGTGATTTAGCACAAGATACACCATCTGTAACGCCCCAAAACATACCCTAAAATTTTTATTGAATTATTATTCAATTAATCAAAATTGTTTAGATTAAAACAAATTATTGTGGGAATTTGGCTCGAAATGAAATATGTTTTAATATCCAATATCACAATCTGGATAAATCTCATAGAGATAAATCCAATATGTTGACTATTTGTGTAATCATGATTGGGAACCAGAGTACAAACCCAAATTAAGAATAAATAGAGAATTTAGTTATGATGTGAACTTTGAAATGATTTATTGAAATAAATCATGAGAATAAATAATATGAATTAAATATGAGAACCTTTTTGAATAAAGGTCAATTAAATCAATTTTGACTCTGTCAAAGTCAAACATCCAAAAACATGATGTAGGAAAAAGTATTGAGTTGCATAACTCTTATTGGCATTATTTTTTGATAAAACAAAAAGTGTAGAAAGTTTTTTTTGTATCTAGTCGTTTTGTCTTAGTATAAAGTTGTAGCATCATGTCCATCATCTCAAGCTACAAGGAGCCCGAGTTCTTGTGAAACGTTGTTCACTGATAAAGATTAGAAGAGTCCAAGTCCATGCTACAATTACTTCTGAACGAGCTCATGACTCTTTCTCCTATAGAGTGCTGATTTGCTAGCTTAGTCAACGCAAAGCTTGTGCATAAAGAAATATTGGACAAGAGACTCCTACTGAAACTCTACTAGTACTTTTCCTCTTGTAAAAAACCCGACGTCTCCCTCTCACGTGTGTTTGAAAAAACAGATCATAAAAACCAAGAGATAAATATTCAGATACGAGAGTAGGCCAACAACACGTCCTTGAAAAAGATCTTGAAAAAGGTGTGACAAGCCAAGGATTTGAACGCAAACAGATTTTGTCCTCAAATCACGTGTAAGAGGTTTACGTCAATACATAGATAGAGTTTATTGTTTTTGTAGGTATAAAATATATAGTGATTTAGTTTAAGGGTTGTTACACGGACGTGGACCTCGTAGATGTAGAAGCAATTACTCTGAACTGCGTAAATATTTTGTGTGTCATTTACTGCTTTTCTGGTTATTGTTTTCGCTAGTGACACAAAAGATGTTATAACACATCCTAAGTCATCTTTCACGATAACTTTTGTTGCAGCAGCTTCGTGCCTACATCTTGTGCGTTTCGGTGTTTCCTCTGTGCGTGTTCTACAAATCTGCTTGGGTGACATTTAGCCCCCTTCAAGATATCAAGAATAACATTGTGAAGTAGTGTTAAAGATTCTGGTGGATGAAGAATGAGATTAACGACTTGATATATTATAAAAAATTACATAGAAAGCTTTCAAATCAAAGTTATTTCAGGACATACCAAAATACTTTAATCAAATAAGACGTTAATTTAATAACAAGCACTAGAAATCAATTCTTCAACCATACCAGCGTATCTCTATTTATGGAAACTGAAAAACATGAGAAGACACTTTTGTTCACACAAAGAAGCATTTGCGCAAAGAGTTGCTTGCAATTTTTTGGCCAATTTTGGATGTAAATCCATATGTTTGATTTTTAAACGTCTTGGAATCCGTTCACGAAAATTTGAAGGATTTTCATAAAGCAATATTGTCAAAAATAAAAAAAATCCAAGTTGTCATGACTAGGGAATCTGCCCCTTGGACCCCGCTACCGGGGGCTGCCACCACTAGCCCCTCGCTATGAATTTGTAATATCGCTAAACTAGTGTGTGATCCGCACCCCTAACTCCTTTAACAATGTTTATTCAAATTCTTATCCGATCTAAGTAAATCAAATTACATAAAATAGTAGATGACATTAACATCAGCAATATTCCTCCCATATTTTAGTGTAATCCATGATTCACATACTTGAGAAAATAGATTAAAAAAACTTATGCATAAATGAAAATTTTGTGATGATTGAATTTTCATCTTAATACATTACGCATTTCAAATATTCGAATTTTAGGGCGTCACTAATGACTTAGCCCTTGCCATCATTCGAATACATGAAGATAATATACACATAAGTTCAAGTGCTTCAGTGTTCTAAGCTTGACACCATATTTCACTAGATAACCATGTATCCCTATCCTTCAACGAGCATATAAAAGTCAAGTCAAACTTTGTGAAGCGGCTACACTTCAAACTCGTATTGATAGTTTTTTTATGTCTTCTTCCTGCACATACAATTTTTCAAAAGAACTATTAAGAAGATATACTTAAACTTTTTTACCTGTAGTTTTAAGCACATACCTTCGGATGAAGTTACTATTGTGTTCCAATCGGCAGATGTTAAGGTTTCCCACAACATTCAACACCTAACATCATATTAGGCAGGAATTCGGTATCTTAACATGAGAGACATCATATGGACTTTAATGTCATCCCTTTAGCCGAATTTTGCAAGAGATCTCTTCTTAATCCTTTGGTTAATTGATCGGCTAAGTTGTGCTAAGTTCTTACGAACTCCACCGATATTACACCATACTTAATGAAATTATGTACCATGCATGTCTAACACCTAAGTGTCTAGACTTGCCTGTAGAATTTGTAGAATTTGTGAACTGAACTGTGTGTGTTTCATTAATACAACTGGAAATATATATACAGGTACAAGCCCAATAGACGTGGCCCAATATTACAAATAATACATAACATATACAATATACGCTAACACTCCCCCTCAAGTTGGAGCATGAAGATCAAAAATGCCCAACTTGGACAAAAGAGGGCGAAAAAGTGGACCGGGGAGAGCTTTCGTGAAAATGTCTGCGATCTGCAGCCTCGTAGGAACATAATCTGTGATAATATGAGCGCGCTGGAGACATTCACGTACAATATGACAATCAATATCAATATGTTTAGAGCGCTCATGGAAGACCGGATTAGCTGCGATGAAGAGCGCTGATTTGTTGTCAAAATATAGGCGCGGAGTGGCTACACATGGAACCTTGAGTGCGGCAAGAAGTCCGCGAAGCCACCGGATTTCTAAACAGCCGTTGGCCATGGCTCGATACTCGGCCTCTATTGAGGATCGGGAGACCGTAGTTTGCTTTTTCGTGCGCCAAGAAATAGGAGAACCACCGAGAAGAATGAAGTAACCTGTGATAGAACGTCGTGTGATAGGGCAACTCGCCCAGTCGGAGTCCGAGAATGCTGTTAAGGTCAGATCACTATCACGACGGAGTAAAATACCTTGGCCTGGGTGACCCTTAAGATAGTGAAGAACACGGAGGGCAGCGTTCCAATGATCCAACCGGGGAGCCTGCATAAACTGAGACAAAGTATGAACAACATAACAAATGTCAGATCGAGTAATGGTCAGGTACAAAAGACGCCCAACAAGACGACGGTATTTAGCAGGATCTCGAAGCTCAGCACTGGAGAACCTGGCGAGATAATGATTAGTCGGCAGTGGAGTATCTGCAGGTCTGCATCCAGATAAATTATGTTCCTGAAGAATATCCAAAGTGTACTTTCTCTGATTAAGAACCATACCAGTCGAGGATCGAGCACACTCGATTCCCAAAAAATAAGAGACGGGACCGAGATCCTTGAGACGAAAACACTCGTCCAAATACTGCTTGAAAGAGGAGCACAGGGAGTAATTATCACCGGCAACCAAAATATCATCGACATACACCAGAACCACAAGCATATCAGATCCACGACTGAGAACAAAGAGGGTGTGATCGGCATGAGCCTGGCGGAACCCATAGCGTCGAAGTGCTAAGCAAAGCTTATCAAACCAATTCCGGGGAGATTGACGCAATCCGTACAAAGACTTACGTAACCTGCAAACTTTATTTGGAAACAAGTGAGAGTAACCAGGGGGAGCTTCATATAAATTTCATCCTTAAGATCCCCATGTAAAAAGGCATTATTAACATCCAACTGGTCAACATGCCATCCGCGAGCAACTGCAACAGATAATAAAACTCGAACGGTGGCTAACTTTGCCACGGGAGTAAAAGTATCAGTAAAATCAATACCCAACTCTTGTTGATTTTCCAAGACCACCAACCGCGCTTTGTCCCGCTCCTTTATACCATCGGACCTGTACTTTGTACGAAAAACCCATAGGCAACCGAGTGCCCGCCGATTAGGAGGAAGATCAGTGATTTCCCAGGTGTGGTTCCGTTCCAAGGCTGTGAATTCCTGTGCCATCACCTCCCTCCAATAGGCGAACTTGACAGCCTCGCGATAAGACTTAGGAATCGGGGAAGCATCAATTGCACCGAGAAAACCTTTGTACCTGTCATGCAACTTATCATAATGAACATAGTTAGTAATAGGGAACCGAGTACTTGATGGGACCGAACTGGAAGAGGACAAAAGCGGAGTACTCGCTGTGGCAAAATTAAGGACATAGTCGTGAAGACATGGAGGGAGACGACGAGTACGAGGTGGTAGGGGCGCTGGGGATTCGGCTGTGGAGGAGATCTCCCCCTGCGTGGTTGCCAGGGAAGAAGACAGAGACGGGGCAGAAGAGGCGGACGGGGAAGGGGGCTTGTCGGTGGACAGTGACGAGGGCTGTTCGACAGTGCTGTTTGGCAGGGGTGAAACAGCCGGTTGGGACGACAGTGGAGCAGTGGGAAAATCCTCATTGGCGGGATTTAGTAGTGGTTGGGGGGAGGAGGAAGAAGACGGAAGGGAAAACGGAAATTGAGATTCATCAAAGTACACATCCCGAGTATGGAAAAATTGGTGAGTGTCAAGATTGTAAACCCGCCACCCTTTAGTACCAGATGGATACCTGATACGAATATCATATCGGATAGGGAAGAACTTCGAGCGTCTTCGGGCTCCAAGAAAGGGGAGGCAAAGAGAGAAGGAAAACTTCGAGCGTTTCCGAGCTCCAAGAACAGAGAGACGAGAGATTAAGAGAGTTCTTGATTATTGATTGATTGATTAATAATAACGAAAGATTACAATATATAAAGACGCTGAAAGACCCTAATTGACCTAATGGGCTCAGGCCCATACTAAAACCCTAAACCATCAATAAATAATAATAATAATAATAAATAACTACTAAATAATAATATAACTAATTAAAATATTATAATTAACTATCTGTATCAATACCCGACAAACATGCATTTGACACTACGGGGAGAAAATTCATTTGTGGGCTTAGGAGATTGACGGACATAACAGAGACAGTCGAAAACCCGGAGATGACTTGAGTTTTGGGGTTTAGACGATAATACCTAAAGAGGAGATTTCCCACCAAGGAGCTTTGTAGGTGTGTGATTAATTAAGTAAACTGCGGTTTTCACACATTCCCCCCAAAATTCAACATGAAGAGACGCTTGAAACATGAGAGAACGAGCAACATTGAGTATGTGGCGATGCTTACGTTCTACCCGGCCATTTTATTGTGGGGTACCAACACACGATGTTTGTATTAAAACCCCCATTGGTTCATAAAATTGACGCAAAGGGGTGTTGAGAAATTCAGTGCCATTATCTGAGCGAACAACTTTAATGACTTTGGAAAATTGTGTCTGGATCATGGTAAAAAACGCTTAAGACAAATTGTAACTTTGCTTTTAGAGCGAATAAGATACACCCAGACAACATGAGAAAAATCATCAACTATAGTGAGAAAATAATGAGCACCAGATGAGATACAGGGGGAATAAGGGCCCCACAAATCACAATGAATTAAATCAAACACAGCTTCAGCTTTATTGTGACTAATAGGAAAAGAAGAATGAGTTTGCTTTGACAAGAAACAAATTTCACATGTTTGAAGTTTCTTGACAACAGAACTAGATTTATTAGAATGAAGTAAAGAAATTATATCAGAGGAAGGGTGACCCAAACGTTGATGAAGAAGTAGAGGATCCACATTAGTCGCAGTAGCCAACACAGAGGAGGAAGCCAAGACGTATACTCCGTTTCGTTTTTCACCCTGTCCAGTCACCATCTTCGACGAACGGTCCTATATCACACAACCAGAATCATGAAAAGTTACATAACATGGGGTGTCCCGAATCAGACACCCAACAGAAATCAAATGACAGTGTAATGTGGGGACAAAAATACGTCATGGAGAACCAAACTCGGAGTTAAGCGGACACTTCCCTTTTTAGTGGCCGGAATCCGGGAACCGTCGGGAAGGCAGATAGGGTGAGATAAAATATCATCAACATTAGACAAATGAGACAATGTTCCCGTCATATGATGAGAAGCACCGCTATCAACAATCCAATCACAAGAAGAAAAAATACCCGAATAAGTGTGAGATGCAGAGGCTTCCAACATAGACATAAGCCGGCTCATTTGATCACTTAGCGAGGGCCCCACATCACTAGAAGCTGCATGGACAGCAGCTTGGGAGCTACTGCCAGCAGGAGGCACTGTGCAAGTTTGCTGTCCATGGCCAGGAGCAGCCGCTGGAGTACCCAGAATGCGACGGCCGCCTGGATTGGTAGTGGGTCCACCCCCGCGACCCCCTCGACCTCCACGTATGCTCGTTGAATGTCCACGTCCACCTGTGGTCTTAGGAAAATGTGACGGAAAACCAACCAGTTCAAAGCAAGTTTCGACGGTGTGGTTAGTGAGACCGCAATGTGAACACATGAACTTACCGGAGGGTGGTGGACGGCGATCTGATCGGGCGGCAAATGCGACTGAGTCGGTGCGATCATCACAAGTACGGACAATATGACGGTGACGTTCTTCTTGAGAAATCAAAGAATAAGCACGATCAATATCCGGTACGGGATCGGTGGCCATGATTTGAGACCGAATATGACCGAATTGTTCATCATCAAGCCCAAGAAGGAAATCAATGGTTTTGTCACGCTCGACGTGAGCACGTGTGACGGCCGCAGCTTCGCATTTACAACCATTGGTAGGATCCTTCGAACCATGCAATAGATTCCACAAAGTGAGATAAATTGATTATAGTAAGAAACCACACTTTGACCCTTTTGACGAAGGGAATTCAACTCAGATTTTAACTGATAAATACGAGGCCCATTCAAACAACTGTAGTGTTTTTGAAAATCATCCCATAGTTCCGAAGCTATGGTATGAGAAACAATACTTAGTTGGATGGATTCATCAACACTATTGAAAATCCAACTACAGATAGTTTGATTATTTGCATACCAAGCGGACAACTCGTGTTCATCAATAGGCTTTGGCACTCCTACGGATGACAAAAAAAATGGCTTTCCCACGACCTCCAAGTGCGTTACGTATAGTTTTCTCCCATATATCAAAATTATCGCTTTTCAACAAATATTTGGTGAGAGAGTTACCGGGACCTTCGGAAGGATGAAGATAATAAATAGAAGACGGGTCATGAATCAATCGTGTGCGCTTGGAGTTGGACGTATTTTCCCCTACCATGTCGAAGGGACAATTTCGGACAGTAGAGAGGCTGCGACTGAGGAAACGAACTGGAGGCGGAAGATCTAAGTGACGGATGAAGACCACCGGCGAAGGACAGACGTGCGCCGGACGAAGAAAAACTAACGAAGAGAGAGCCTAGGGTTTTACGTTCTTTCCCAGGAGAGGCTCCGATACCATGTAGAATTTGTGAACTGAACTGTGTGTGTTTCATTGATACAACTGGAAATATATATACAGGTACAAGCCCAATAGATGTGGCCCAATATTACAAATAATACATAACATATACAATATACGCTAACATTGCCATTACACACTTGAGTATATGTGTAACACCCCAAAATATAGTCTAAAAGTTATTAACCAATTTCTAAAAAAATAAGTAATATATTTCAAAGTTAAGTAAAATTTAAAATGACAGTGCTAAAATAATATCCTCCTATATACAATGCTAGGTGCAATTCGTGAACAGTGTTCCCGCCAAAAGTGAGGTGTAGTTGGTTCGGGTTTGGGCCTGCTTGGTGGACAGATATGGGCCTGCATTGGTAGACGTGTTTCAGCTTTTCTACACATCAAATTTGCTTTTTGCTTTTTGCTTTATGTCTATTCAATTGCCATCTTCCATAAAGTTGCATTGGTAACCATGATTTAGTGGCTCCATAAAGTTGATTTTAAAAAAACTTACTTTGTGTCAAATCCATCTATTTTATAAATACTCTAGCATTATGATGTAAAATTCTCTAATGTTGGAAGAAATCAAAAAGCTCTTCGTATGTAATTTATCTGACATGCTTTTTGGAACAATGCTAAGGATGTAACTATTTGTATGTCTATTATGATTATGACCAAGATTAGTTTTTGTTATGAGATTACAAATTCCGAACACTACCTATCTTCTAAACATCATTCTATGTCTTACTACTCTATTCTTTCTTATTTTTAGCTATTTAAGTGAAGGATAAAGCTACTTGTACCGCATAATTTTGTACCCCACTTTGTACCCCGCAAGTTTGCACCAGCACTTTGTGTTGGTGTAAAACTAATTTTTGTTAATGCACAAACATTTTGTGTCCGTGTAAATTTTTGTTAACGCACCAATACTTGTGTCGGTGCAAACCATCAAAATGTTTGTGTATGCTTGCGGTGTACAAATGGGGTACAATATGTGGTGTAAGTGTAGCATGACCCTTAAGTGAAATATCATGGTTTTCAGTCATGGTCAGCTCTATGTTGCGATTCCACGTATTACAAGTCGCGAGGGGTTAAAGATCTTGATTTGCAATAAAGACCTTCCGTCAACAAACAAAACTACGAATGTAGTTTATAAAGAAGTGTTCCAAAACTTATAACACTGCATATCGACTACGGTCCTTACTGTACAATACCTTATTTTGGGCAACTTTGATAAAATTTGTAATTTTTAAATTTTGGTAACATTTTTTTATTCCAATCCATGATTAAATTTAAGTTATTTTACTGCCCGTGCATCGCACAGGTACGAGTCTAGTATTTTCAAAGTTATCTTTTACAGTCAAATTTATTATCGAACTGAAGGTCTCAATGAACCGAGTTCTACAATATATTCCGTGCGTGAGTCTGAGTTACAAAACTCCGTGACTTGAGTGCGTCAAGAACGAAAAAAGAAGTAAAGTAAAAAAATAAAATATAAGTATGTCATAGATTCATATTATATTCAATATTGCTAGAACCAGTGCGCACCTCTAGAGGGGGTGAATAGAGGTGTTTACAAATTTTGACAATCATTTCGCGCAAGTGTGATAAATGAATAATAAATGAAAAAGATAATGCAAAAATGTAAAAGATGCAAGAACACACGATATATACTGGTTTGGCCTAATGCCTACATCCAGTCCCCGCGATACAACTGTTTCCGAGATTCCACTACCCAACCAAACTTAACGGTGTTTGGTAAACCTTACTAGTCGAGAACTTGAGTCACACAAGCCTCTTAACAACCACTTGACGTAGTCCCAACGTCAAGATTTCTCAAACCACTTGGTATATACCCAATACTAAGATTTTTACCTAATTTTTGATCACACAAACAAAGTATGATTTTACCAAACCATTAGCATAGTCCCAACGCTAAGATTTTCTTGTATCCCTACACGAAGGATATATCGACAGAGTTTGCACAGCGATGAAGAACTCCTTGATGAGTAGATTGCTGGCTAATTAAGAGCCTGATGGAGTATGGCAAAATTCTTTTTGTAAAAACTCAAGGAATGGATTTGTAGTATTTTGCTTGGATCAAAATGATGTACTTTCTCATAGAAGGAACATAAACTCTTGATCGAAATCAAGGAATGAAGTTTGTCTTGAGGATTTGAATGAACATTTTCGTGTATTGATTCTTTAAAAAGATGTTTACAATGAGAGGTATTTGTAAGCTAGAGTTGGTTCAGAAAAATCTTATTCATTTTTCAAATTCTCGTGAAACATTCGAATGTTTAAAATATAACATTGGAACGTTTGAAAGTTTTCAGCAGCTGCTTTGTATCGGATACTGCATAACATTCGAATGTTTCAATAGGTACATTCGAATGTACTGCAGTTACTCCTTAAAATGGATAGGGTTGTAAAACTAACAACATTGGAATATTTTTATCAAACATTGGCCATGATTCAGGTCAACCTGGTACCTATGGCTCCGATTGGGTGGAACCTCCAACCCTACGAATTCCACTGAACACTAAGTTCACAAGGCTCTACAACCTATTTGTAACACCACAATCCGTATAACCCGGAATTACACGAATTAAGGTGAAACGAGGGATAAATAAAAATTTCGCTTGACATTTGAAAATGACAATTTCTTATAAATATTAAATTTACAGATTCTGGATCGCGACCCATTTAAAAATATTTTTAGAGTAATGTGGAAGTACAATAATAATCAAATCATGACACATTTAATATCTGATGACCAAACATTTGCCTGCCATCCTTGCATATCCGCTGACTCAATGCCCTCTTGGAATGAAACAATATGAATTTGGTGAAGAAAATGGTCCAACCCGAGGAGCTCGCCACCACTGGCGCAGTCCCGGTATTTTGGCCATATCTTCTTCGTTACTTAACGAAATCGCGAGCCGTTTGTTGGGCTGGAATCATATCGTCCGGGGCTACAACTTTGGTTCAGAAAGTATTTCGAGATAATGGATGAAAAATTATAGAACTTACGTAGAAGTTGATGCTGCGTTTGGAACTCATGATTTGGAAACTATGGATGGTTTTCTTGCTTCTTCTTCTTCTTCTTGAACCAACTATGGAGTTGAAGTTTTCTTTTCTTTTCCTTGTGTTTTTGGCCGACAGAGAGAGAATGGAGAGGAGAGTGTTGTGTGTGTGAATGATAGGAGAAGATGGTGATGGTGATATAGTATAGCTTTTCTTTGTTTATTACTCCCTCCGTCCCTGAGTGTTTGTCCACTTTCATTTTTGTACACCATCCAATGCACTTCTTTAATCCATTTTATCTTGTAATTTGTATATTAAAAAATTATAAAAATTATATATTAATTATCTATATGTTAAGACGAATCAAACAAGATCACACATGACTATTTTTAGGCTTACACATTGAGAGAATTTGATGAGTCAAAGTGCTTAGATGAACAGTTACAAAAGTCAAAAGTGGACAAACACTCAGGGACGGACCAAGTATATTTTTCTTTTGGTTTTTAGTGTTGCATAGGAAGTTTGGAGTGATTTGTGAAGATTGAGGTGGCTAGTGAAGATCATGGGCTGAATACGTGATTGAGTAGGGATTTTAAAATATTCTCCTACTCTGTAACTGATAAACTGACTACAACGGTATGCGCTTTTTCACCCAAACTGCTCCGAATTGAAAATGGATTGTGTTTTTGGAATGAGACTGTCAAAACTAGAATTTTGATGTAGTCAAAATATTTTTCTGAGAACTTTTATTTTTCTCAGTGGTCAGGTCTGTCTCAGTCATAAATTAATTTAATAATATGAATGAGATAAAAATATATGAATTAAATCCAAATGATTAATATGATGTTGTCAAGGGTCAAAATTATGATTTCTAATCTTATGAAATCACTTTTGAATTGAGTTTATTTTATGGGTCAAAGTTACAAATTTTAATATTTAAAATTGACATAACTTGAAATCTATAAATCAGATTGGTTCATAAAATGTACTGTTGGATTCGTCTCTTCGAGACATATCCATAAAAATTAAGTTTTTAACAAAAAGTCATTATTTTGAAATCCCTTTATTTTTTTTGGTCAAACGTCTAAATATTCTTCATTGGTCAAAGTGATATTCAAATTTACTTTTGTTTTATAATAAATTTTTGGCCATATTTTGTGGCGTTACATTTCTTTCCCCCTTAAAGATATTGCGTCCCCGAAATTTCCTTAGGTGAAGTCATTTAAAATAATGATTTATAAAATCATGAATATCCATTGTTTTTATAAAACACAAATTTTGAAAAGTTGTTTTCTCTTTCTTTTGTTGTATGTTATGATTATGACATGTTCTCTTACGAGAAAAGATATACGCGGATGCTAGATGTATCGTGTTTGAATTTCTTTCATGAAGACTTGCGTCGAATATACTCTTAGACTTGCTATTGACGCGTTGTAGGAGTTTTCCAAGAATTCTTGTATAGATTGCGTTTCTTGAATGTGGGGTAATTTACAAAATTTCGGGTTCTGAAATTCTTTGAGAATCATTCTCAAACGACTTTGTCTGGAATGTTGGTTTCACAAATTACACTTCGTTGTGTACAATCTGAAACGAATTGTTTTCAGATTTGATGTTTTTACCTAACGGTATTTTGGGGAATGACTATTACCATAGTCATCATTCTAGGTTTTCTAGATGAATACGTAATTATAGTTTCAAAACTCGGACTCTCATTAGCGATGCGTAATAGAGTTGTTTTGACTAACGTAATGTCAATAAGCTGATTAAAGCTTGTTTGTAATAGTTAACACATATATAACACTTATGTATAATAATGATATATGTTTTTTTATCACATTGTAATGATTGGATGAACTTTTTGATAACATTTGTCAGTTTGTCACTGTTTGTATTATCAAGATGATATGTAATCATTCTTGAATACTGATTTTCTAATTGATGATTCCAGAACTACCTTGGAATTTCAGACTTTCTCAATAATTATGAAAGAACTTTATGCTCGGAAATTATAATATTAGTGTATTCATCATATCACTAATATTCTACTTCACACAACAGTTATGTTATTTATTACCAAAAACATGACAAGTTATACACATAGTCGTATTCTAATGCGTTTGGGATTCTATTGATACACGCGTGTTTTTTTTAAGATCGGTATCATAAAACATCCTTTTGGTTTGATGGAGAATCATGAGTTAAAACAAATTCTCAATGATTTGATATATAAAAAAAATGGAATTCAATCCTTTCAATATTGATCAAGTGAGATGCTTTAAGTGTGTAATTAACACAGCAAGTTTGAATATTTCAATGATATAAGTCACAAGATACGAATATAGCGTTTGCGAATTATCGTGGCAAATAGTAGGTTTTCATCCTTTAATGTTTCATTTTTTTGAAGTTACTCAAAGGGTCATTGTCTTAGGTAAATAACCATTTTGGCTCTTGGTCTCGGATTTGAATGTATTTCAGGACAATGAGGCTAACTATTCATGAGTCTCAATATGTCATGTCGTCAGCAGACTGTAGTATTGGCGAGTACATTCTTGTCTGGAGCAAATCCACTTTCCTGTACGTTTTTAGGCTGGTGATAATTACTTTTCCATCAATGGTCCAGTTTCGGAGTCTATATATATATCAAATAGGGCAAGAGCGTCTCACATTCTCACATTATGGAAGGAACTTCTCGAGCTCTTTCTAATACCATAAGATTCGTTGGTCTACTTGGTAGTCAAGCTCTTGGTAGCAATCCAAGGTTTATGGCTACAGCGGTTGATCTAGGACGGGAATTGGGAAGGCGAAAAATCAGGCTTACCTACGGAGGAGGCAATGTTGGCCTTCAAGGAGCTGTAGCTTCAACAGTCTATAATAATGGTGGTAGAGTCAGAGGTTTCATACCAAGGTATATAGCAACACGACAAGTTTACGGACCTACGTACGGTGTAGAGTACACCGTCTCCAGCAATTACTATAAGTATTTCGAGATGAATCATATTGTGGAAGCCTTCATTGTACTCCCTGGAGGAGTTGACACTATGGAGGGTTTATTCACTTTGATCTCATGGACATCCGAAGGGTTACATAGTAAACTCATTGGTCTTTTGAACATTAACGGTTATTTCAATAACCTAATCAAGTTTCTAGATGATGCGGTGAGGCAAAACTTCATGGCTTTGAATCAAAGGAAACTTTTCCTTTCTTCTTTCTTTGTTGATGAGCTTTTGGACAAGCTAGAGTTTGTTAAGGCTTTCCCAGGTCCTGGTGCTAGTTATGACGAGTTTGCAAATCCTGGAAGATTAGACTTAGAGTTGCATTTGTAATATTTCCAAGTTGAAATAATATTGTCCATGTACATTATGTGTTAGTCATAAATATCGTTCTAAGCTGCATGACCAGTGCATTTCAGAAGAGTATTTATTTCCAACATCAATATGTACCATGTAAATATTAATCCTTTTCTTTATCTTCCAGTCTTTCACTGTTGGTGTGACTGTTTCACATCTTGTTTTGTATTGTCATCTTGTTGCGACATTTCGCGTCAGTAGGGTATACGAACGAGTCAATTATCCTATCTTAATGTTTGTATGTAGATTCACCACTATAATGTGTTTCAGATTCGATACATATACCGTATTCGATCTGGTTTGTGAGGCTCTATTCTTGTTCTTTAGAAAACGATAGGTTCACTTTTGGGGAATTTGTTCACCTTCTATCGAAGAAAGTTCTTTCTTCAACGTATTCTTCGGGTTGAGAGAAGTTGATTCACATTATTCACTTAGCCATTTGCGTACTATGACATACATATATGTCGCGCTTATCGGGTTTACAGTCCCTTTCTTGATCTTCTAATGTCGACTGTGATCATCGAAGAACATTTCGAGGCAATCTACACATTATTGTAATCGAGTCTATGAGGATACTAGCAACTCAAAGGAAGCAAATTTTCAATGAGTTAAGCATGTGTGTTATGCCATAGTAACTTACTTGTTGATTACCTTCCCGGGGCAGAGATGTCGTGGAGGATGCGGATGCAGGACTTTGAAAATATTGACTTAATGATCCGAAAATCGTTTTGCTCTGATACAACCTATTTGTAACACCACAATCCGTATAACCCGGAATTACACGAATTAAGGTGAAACGAGGGATAAATAAAAATTTCGCTTGACATTTGAAAATGACAATTTCTTATAAATATTAAATTTACAGATTCTGGATCGCGACCCATTTAAAAATATTTTTAGAGTAATGTGGAAGTACAATAATAATCAAATCATGACACATTTAATATCTGATGACCAAACATTTGCCTGCCATCCTTGCATCTCCGCTGACTCAATGCCCTCCGGGAATGGTTCCGTCATTGTCTTCTTGTTACCTACGTGTAGTCAACGAAAAAAATACAAACTACACGCTCAGCGAAACCGCTGAGTGGTACCACGCTAGAATTGTAGAATAATTCACAGACATATACATATACATATATATACGTCCGCAAAGTGTATAATAATGTTCATGATATGGCACATTATGTCATATGATCAATTTGATGATTCATGATGATAAATATTTACTGATAATTACATGATGGCACATTTATTCAATTTGCTAGTTCTTGGTGGTGATTACATGACACCTATGTAATCAATATAACTATACTTGATGATGATTTCATGCTGTATGATTCTAAGTCAACAAGGAACGACCTTGCAACTATGAGATTCGCCCATTTGGTACGACGAACTCATGTCCTT